>CM053751.1:43650411-43668260 GCA_028658305.1 Pachyuromys duprasi
ATTCAAAGTACCTAACCTGTGATTGAGATAAAAATAAATAAATTAAAAAAATAAAAAATTAAAAAAATTAAAAAAGATTTAGAGTTAAATCTAAACTTCATTATCACCAAAAGTATAATGTTATTAAAATATTATTTTCAGCTCTTAAAAAAAAAAGAAAAAGAAAAAAAAAGAAAAAAGAAAAGGGCTTTTGATGGAATGTCTTGTAAGGACTGGGGTAGTGAATGGGGTAGTGAAGGGTGAAGGTTTTACCACAGGGCCTAAGATGTTACCTGGACACGGTCCGCCATCACAGTGTGTGACCTCTCGTGGGATTTTCTGTGACGACCAGATAAGAAACACAGCTGGCAGATGTCAAAGTTGAGGCACTTCAGACAGCGGTACCTGCCAAACGATATGGAGGCCCAGCTTATGCCACTACCGGTAGGAGAGCAACATATGGCGTTCAACAGAGAATGAGCATCCCTGAACATAGGTGGGTGTGTGACCTTCCAGTGGTTACAACTTGTCTCTCAAAGTTGACAGTATGTGTGTGTGCATGTGCTGTGGTGAATGCGTGGAGGTGGGGACAACTTTTGGGAATTGATTCTCTCCTCCCACACCAGTTCTGGCCGGGCTTGCAGGCGAGTGCCTTCAGTCACTGGGCCATCTCACCCACTCCTTGACAGAGCTTTTATAAGTCATTATATTACTGTGGCTTTACCCAACAAACTACGGTGCAGAGGTCTGACTTACATCTCTTTCCCACACCACCCAAACACCAAGTGCCTCTCGTGGTCAGCGTCTTAAGGGCTGCAACCATTAAGAGAAATTCTCAAGTCTGTAGCCGTATTTTGTGTGGCTTCATGATGCACTCAAATATTTCTAATTTTAATTTTAAAAAAGTTTGGGATTTTCAATAAGGTTTAATTATGGATTCTCTTGGAAAGTTACAAAGGGTGATAACCTTGAACCTGAATGCTGGGGAGAAATTAAATCATAGATAAAGGATTTTAAAACAAGCCCACACTTTTTCCTAGAAGTCTATGTGTAGGGAAGAAAAGATGGAGAGAAGGGTTCCTCAGCTGTCAACAGCTGTGTGAGCAGCTCACACGTGTCCTGACACGAGAACATGGCAGAATTTTCTTCTTCTCCTTGTGGTCGGAAGAGAAAACACTGAGTCATGTTGTTAAGGAGGGAATCTCTCCTAACATGTACCGTGGTGCCGAAGGGCTAGCAGAGGTGGCAGCCTCTGGTTAATAAAAGCACTGTCATTCCTAGCTGCGTGGGAAGGTAAGCTGGCCGTTGGGGAGGATGCTTGGTACATGGTGGACCATTAGTGAGTGAGACCGGAATGAGGCTAGAGGGATGGCTCGGTTTCTGCAGGAGGACATTTGGACGAATCAAGACTGCCTTCTTGGCCTTGCAAAAAATTTGCGTAGCATCGAAATTTAATCAGCACACCTAAGTGGGAAGGCATTCACCTTTTCAATACAGTGGACAAGATGAAGGAAAGACAAGAGTCTTTAATGAGGATTATTGGATGAACCATCCAGCATTCTAGCTGCAGTTGAATTGTCTGGCCGCTACCTATAAACATGTTCTTCTGTGTTCTGAAATCATCTTTAGATTCACAAGGAAAACCCCTGGGTGAATAATGCAACTGGTTTGCTGATAATTTTACCAAAGCTTTTTCTCCCATCTTATTTCAGTGTTACATAATTTTTATTTTTTATAGAACATAAATGATAAGCCAGCTGTCTAGAACTTAATTCTTGTAGTAGGGACAGTGTCTGGTCTTCATGCCTTTTTCTCCCTTCTTTCCTCTCTTCCTCTCTCTGTCTCTATTTCTCTCTGTCTCTTTCCCTCTCTGAATACATGTGCAGTTGTGTGCATGGAGACTAGAGGCTGACTTTGGATGTCTTCCTCAGTAGCTCGTCCATGTTCTTTTCTGAGATAAGGGCTTTTCTGAGTCTGAAGCTGACCCAGTTATCTAGATGAGTTGTCCACCAATCTCAGGGATCCTCCTGTCTCTGTTTACAGTTCCGTTTTTTCCACAGATTGTGAGGAATAGCGCTGTGTACTCAGGCTTGCAGTCCAAGCACTTTACAGACTGGGCCATCTCCCAGCCTCTTTTCTTCCTATTGGGGGAATGGGGGACAAACCTTTCACTCTTCCTGCACCTCCTGAGCCCTGTGGCTGCTTCTTTATCAATCTCCTTGGAACTAAAGCAGTGGCTTGAGCTTTGAGAGTCAAAACCACAAGTTCAAAGCTAAGACTGTAATATATTCAAACAAGTGTTAAAAGACTTCACTAAAAGAAGCCTCCAACATGCTCGGAGCAATCGCTTTGCCTTAGATGTCTGTGGAAAGAAAGATAGTTCACTCGATAATCTTTCCAAGAAGCTTAACATCATTTTTTTTAACAGACAAAGGCATGTTAAATGTTTCATGCTACCTGACATGTTTCATGCTACCTGCTGCTATTTGGCCTGAGAAAGTCATTTAAGTCTGTGATACGCAATGTAATAAAATAATGATTTTAAGAAAAACTTATTTCAATATAAAAGTTGGACTTTTATATCCAAATGAGGCTCAGGTACACAATAAGGACATTTACTCAACCTGTTTGTAGCAGCTTTATTTGAAATGACAAGAAGCTGGAAACAACCCAGATGCCCCTCAACTGAGGAATGGATGCAGAAATTGTGGTACATCTACACAATGGAATATTACTCAGCAATAAAAACCAAGGATATCATGAAATTTGCAGGTAAATGGTGGGAACTGGAAAGGATCATCCTGAGTGAGCTATTCCAGAAGCAGAAAGACACACATGGTATATACTCACTCATATAGACAAATAAAATAGGATAAACCTACTAAAATCTGTACACCTAAAGAAACTAATCAAGAGGGAGGACTCTGGCTAAAATGCCCAATCCCCAGCCAGAAAGGAAAAACAGATTTACATTAGAAGAAGAAAACAGAAAACAAGCTAGGAGCTTGTCACAGAGGGCCCCTGAAAGGCTCTGCCCTGCAGAATATCAAAGCAGATTCTGAGACTTATGGCCAACTGTTGGGCAGAGTGCATGAAATCTTAAGAAAGATGTGGGAAATAGTAAGATAGGGAGAGGACAGGAGCTCCACAAGGAGAGCAACAGAACCAAAAAGTCTGAGCACAGGGGTCTTTCCTGAGACTGATACTCCAACCAAGTACCATGCATGGAGATAACCTAGGACCCCTGCACAGATGTAGCCCATGGCAGTTCAGTGTCCATGTGGGTTCCATAGTAATGGAAACGGGACTGACTCTGATATGAACTGATTGGCCTGTTCTTTGATCACCTCACCCTGATAGGGAAGCAACCTTACCAGGCCACAGAGAAAGACAATGCAGCCACTCCTGATGAGACCTAATAGACTAGGATCAGAAGGAAGGAGAGGAAGACCTCCCCTATCAGTAGACTTGAAGAGGAGAATGTGTGGAGAAGGGGAAGGGAAGGTGGGATTGGGAGGGGAGGAAGGAGGAGTTTATGGGGGGATACAAAGAGAATAAAGTGTAACTAATAAAAATTTAAAACGTTGTAATTTCAAAATTAGTTCTGTATCTCTCTTAGACATGCAGTGGTTATACAAAGAATGCCTTTCTGTGGTTTATTGGTTAAATTATTATAATATACTATGATAAATTATATTCATATTTCTACACTGTCCATCCTAAAAAATATTATTTTCACTATGATATAAAGAGTTCTTTGGTACTGCATGCTTGTTTTCTCAATGATTTGGTTTATTGTTTTAAGTCACTATAAGCAAAGAGGTTTCTATGAGTCAAATTTTGTTGCCTCCTCCAAATTCCCTGTAAACTCAATCCAGCTTCTTAGCAGAATCAAAACTTTATTACCAGATTTTTAGTGGGCCCAGTAGACCTGTTTTATTCCCGTGAGAAATGTGTTTAATATCTAAACTAGTGAGGATCAGGAAGGACAAGAAGAAAAGGGGGACGAAGTGGTCCATCCACCTGCCTCTGCCTCCCTAGTGTTTGGACTAAAGGTGTGTGCCACCACGGCCAGCTATAACATTTTATTTTATTTTAATTCTTTATTTGTTTATTTATTTGAGACAGGGTCTCTCTGTGTAGTCCTGGTTTTCTTGAAACTTGCTATGTGGACCATTCCCAGTTTTCCTCTGCCTCCCAAGGGCTGGGATTAACGGCCACCATGCCCTTAGGATGGGGTTTTAGCTGAGACTGTTAAAGTCTGGGAGGGGTCAGACGCTCATCCATAAACCTAGCTTCCACGCCCATGCCTCAGCAGATCTGTCCTAAATTGATGAATTGATGGTTCCTTTGAATCTCACACCTTGTTCTCAAGGTGGCAAGGCAGGCACTCTGGTTTTAGACCACCGGCCTCTACTATCTGCTAACAAGATAATTTAATGTTTGTGGAAGTTGGAGGTGATAAATGTTGCCTTTTGTAAAACTCTTACCACATTTTAAGTGACATGAACCCTGTGAACTGCTTAACCTAGCATTTCCTTAGCACCTAACAAACCATTCTTGCAGGTAGCTCTAAAGTGTTTAAAAGGTTTATTTGGAACAATGGACAGCCAAGGTATAAACCTTGCTTCTCAGCCTTCCTAATGTTGTGACCCTTTAAAACAGTTCCTCATGATGTGCTGACCCTCAATTATAAAATTATTTTTGTTTCCACTTCATAACTTCATAATGTAATTTTACCATTGCTATGAATAACAATGTAAATATCTTATATACAGGATATCTGATATGCAGCTCATGTGAAAATGTTGTTCAGCTCCCCAAAGGGTCACGGCCAAAGGTTGAGAACCACTGCTTTAGGGGAACAAAACTCATTGGCATCTTCAGGCTCAGTGAAAGAACTTAGTCTTTCACCAATTATAGGAAACACATTTATTTCAACCAGGATGCCTCAGAGGGGAAACTATTGAGCTAAGGGTAAATAAGTTCCAGATGTATAGAAAGGATCCCAGAGAGAGTCTGGAGATACCCAGTCCCACTGTTGGGACCCATCTGTCAAATGACCATTTGGGAAGCAGGATGTTGACGGTACCTCAGTCCTGTGATTGGGAAGGTCCTGCAGATGCTGCACCGCACAGGGTGAGTGACTGTCTCTGAGGCTGACAGTTGGTAGCAGGTTGGGATCCACAGGAGGACCAGGGGTTCGGACTGTGCCCAAGACAGGAATTTCTGCTCCTTGATTCCAGAACTCAACACCTGGGAAACAAGAGCAGGCTGAAACACACTTTTAGGTGGGATCTGCCCTCTTTCTTCCCCCTCTGGTTCCGTGTCTGCTCTGCTAAAGAGATCTGAAAGCTGAGACAAGGCTACCTCCAAACTCAGCTTGCCCTGGGACCTGCGTGATGCCTAATTTAAACAAGCTCTTCAGATACCTACAACAGCGCCCAGGGACAGTCATGGTACTCACCCCTCGGAAGCAGCTGCGGATAGCATTTTCCACGGGACCCAAAGTGCAGCTCTCTCCTACGACAGTTGGGATCTGTAAGGCAACCTCATGTTAGCTGGAAATGTGCCCGAGTAATGGTGCTCATAGCGACGGAGGTCGTGCAAGCAACCTGTATCGGACATCTAAGGACAAAAGAACCATCTCAGTCAAAAGAAGAAAAATAAAGTGAGTTCAGGTTTTGTGTAATGCTTGAGTCACAACAATGAATAAGGAAAGGCTGGAGAAAAACCACAGAAGGAAGGCAGTGAGGCAGTGAACGGAAGACGTCTGTTGCCTGACTTTTGGGGATCCCAGGAAAATTTTTCCCCCTGGTGACACTGCATTCAAGTTTACACTGTTTTGTTGTTGTTGTTGTTTTGTTTGTTTTTTAAAAGTCCTGTCAAGGGTTTTCTCATCATCTCATCTGAATACATGTCAATCCCATTACTTGTCTTGCTCTTATGTCAAAATATCTGACATTCAAAGACAATGTTTGAGGTTGCCTTGAGGTTTCAGTGCATGGCTTTTGGGCTGTGTCAAGGCAGAGCATCAAGACAGAAGGCCATGGTGACCAAAGAGCAGGACGAGAGGCCCAGGGAAATTATATCTCTGTTGACTTTGTTCTTTCACTAATCCTCCAATGAGAAAGTTCCTAATAGTCCATTCAAAGTCTGTCTTCCTAAATGGATGACACCGTTGATTAGAGCAGAGTCTTTAGGATCCAGTCACTTCTCCACCAGTTGGGTACCAAACTTTTAATTGAGGAGTCTCTTGAGGGACACTTTCTATGCAAAACATAATCCAGTCTTTGAAGTGGGATGGTAATCATCAGTATTGAAAGGAAAGACAGACAGGAAACGAAGTAACTACCTCAAAAAGACATACCTACGTACTTGCTGAAGCATTATTTATGGCAGCCAAGACATGAGAACGACCTAGGTGTTTGTGGACATTAATGACTGGTATCCAGCCTTTAAAAACAGGAAATCCTGTCATTTGCTACAGCATGAATGAACCCAGAAAATAGACGCTAAGTGAAATTAAAATCAGCCATACACGGGAATATTGCAAAATGTCACACAGAAAGAGTGACCAGGGTATGATGGGTGTGCAAGGGACTTGGCTGTGGTCCCCAATACACAGGGCACACCTGTGTCATCTGTGGTACACTGTGATGTAACTCACCCCCCTCCCTTCCTGCTTTCCTTTCTGTATGTCTTCTTTTGAAATGGGATCTTGCAGGCTAGTTTCAACCTCCTAAGCTCAAATGATGCTGACACTCCCCCTCCAGAGGACCCAGAGCCACAGGCATGCTTCTGCCACACTTAACATCTTCCACACATAATTTTCATTGTTGTTTTTCTGTCTGTTGTTTCCCCCCCCCCCCGGAGACAGGGTTTCCCTGTGTAGCCTTGACTGTCTTGGACTCGATTTATAGACCAGGCTGGCCTCAGACTCATAGAGATTCTCCTGCCTCTGCCTCTCCCTGAATCTTGGGATTAAAGGTGTGCACCACACATAATTGTTGTTAATTAAATGTTTGTAAAACTAAATAGATCAAGATATCACCACCAGACCACATTTTGCTCAAGATAATAATAATAATAATAATAATAATAATAAGCAAGTTCTCTGCATGATTGGGGCCTCAGTCTGGAAGTCCTCCCTCTTCATTAAGGGGTCAGAGTTTGTTAGATTCTATTTATTTATTTAGATTTTGTAGATTTTTTCCCAGGGACTCCGTTGTCCGTGCTTTACACCAGTCCACCGCAGTCACTATAGGGAGATTAACTAAGGGGCTAAGAACCTCTTGCTATTTCCATGGTGGCAATGGATTTGATTCTGGTTTCTGTATGTGCAGATGTGTGTGCCCGCCGCCTTCATTTACTCCCATTTGGATGGGAGTTGCAGTTTCACATCTGATGTCTTGCCCAGCACAGACTGTCAGCCACACTGTCTACAAGCTCAGAAGTAATTGCAAAGACCCCCTGTGGAGTCCATCAACTCAAATAAACATCCCCCTAATCAGGAAAGTGGCACTTAGAACCTCTTCGCTGACAATTAGCCAGACAAAAGTCAACAAACATTTGCGGTCTAGTAATGAGATGGCTTGCTTGCACTTTAAATTGATAACAACCCTGTCACCAGTAGAGATAATCGACTATGGTATTTAGTAAAAAAACAACGCAACAACTCATTTTCCATCTTTTGCCTTCTGAGTACTGATGGATGCTCTGCACCACTTAGGAAGAGCTTTTCAACATTCTCCCTACTCCGGTGTCCTTACCCCTGATGACAGAGGAGGTCTCCGTTCATAGGTAAAATATGAGTGGAAGGAAGAGGTGAGATTACCGGCTCTGCGGTCCTGATACAGCAGTGGGATCCCTACTGTAGTGGGATTTAACCCGACAATTCCCCTTTAAATATCTGCAAAACTGTGTGTGTGTGTGTGTGTGTGTGTGTGTGTGTATTAATTACCTATTTGACTAATTTCTTGCAGGTGTTCAATCGAGAAGAATTAAATGTAACTCGGTGGCACCCTGGCAGGGGCAGATTGGCACCCGATAATTAGCGTTCCTAAGGGCTGATTTGAATCACTTTGTGAGGACTGGGATTTTCTATCAGAATCTGTCCTGGATTCCGTAATGGAAGTCAATGGGGATGATAATTTGCTATGCAAGTCGCAAATGTCCTTCCCAATAGCCTTCCCAGGAGCCTGCTAATGCATGGTTAGAGGAAGGAGAGTCTGTGGGAGCCCGCACCTCAGCAGCTCAACGACCTTGATTGAATTTGAAACCAGTAGATTTTTAAAATCCCTTGAGGCTGGAGCTGACTTGAAGCCATCAGTAGTAGTCGGGAAGTGAACACAAGGAATTCTAGAGGAGAGGGGAAATGCCCGGTTCCTTTTATCACGTACACTTTAAAATTGGCTGCTGTTATCAGGCTGGTAGAATAACTGAATGAGCAGTGCATGCCTCCTCCGGATTTCTACCTGTTTGAGCTCTGAGACCTGAGGTTGTGGGAAGGAACATCTGCAATGGTGGTTGTGTGAGACATGCCTCAGACAGCAGGAAATCTGCAGAAGGACCTATGAGCTGTTGCAACCACCGGAAGAGCATTACAGTATTAAGACCTATACGTAGTGTTTTTTTGTTTTGTTTTTTTGTTTTTTTTTTTTTTTTAGTCAGTATGTATAGCATAGAGTAAAACATAGCAGCTAGAAGCTGATGACCGGATGGAACCACGTTAAATCAGGACACCACGAAAACTGGTCCCTGCTCTCCGTATTAGTTGGCTTTTCTTTTGCTGTGATTAAGACCATGTTGAAAGCATCTTGTGGGGGACAAGTTTATTTGGCTTTCAGGTCCCTGATCACAGTCCTTAGCTGAGGGAAGTCAAGGCAGGAACTTAATCAGAAGCAGAGGTGGGAACTGTAGAGGACCAAACCACTGCTTCCTGGATTGTTTTCCATGGTCGGATTATCCTGTTGCCTTATATAACCCAGGACCCCTTGCCCATGTGTGGCAGCATCAACAGTGAGCTGGGCCCTCTCATTTCAACCATTAATTAAGAAAGTGTTCTACAGACACACCACATGGGGGAGACATTTCCTCAGTTAAGTTTCTCTTCTCTCCAATGATTCTAGTAACAAGTTGACAAAAAAGCTAACCAGCTCACCCTTCCTTTCTAATCCTTTTGGCCAAAAAGAATCCTTTAGAGGTCTTGATTGACTAGCTGCAAGAGAGTGAAGTCCACTGTGCAGCTCTCAGCAGAGAAGAGGGAAGAAAGCACACCTCTGGATGAAGACTCTGCTCAGAGCATGGTTTCCTCTGCCTGTCTTCTCTTTAGGCATTCCCTCTTTCCTTCCGCAAAACCACACTAAACCCATGAGGCAGAGAATCTCCTTTGCTTTCCTCAGAGCTGGCTTTGAATAAACCTCTTTCCTTCTAATAATCTTTTCTCTGTCTCTTTCTATTGTAAAATAGAAAGCAGTGTGAATTTTAGAGTCTGGTAACAAAAGAAAAAACCAAGACCAAACCAAACCAACCAACCAACAAACAAAAAAACCCCAGGACCTTTCTGAAACCAGTTTGAACCAATGTGAAGATGTATGCTAAGTGTCCTTTGCTTATTTTGGTATTCCCATATCACTAGCCTTGCATAATTGACATTCCACGGATCTGATGTTATGACACATCCAAACACTCATACAGAAACAGAAAAGGAGTAGACTTTACTCTGTGGAACCTGGACTAATCCTGGAAATCCCTTGTTTTATCCACCTTAGTTTAGGAGTTATTTTCACTTTTATAGAGCTTGTCCGTAAGATGTGGCTCTGTTGACATCTTGCTCCTGTGAATACTGCTTTCAAATTAAAACTATTTCCTAATTCTTTTTTTAATTTATTTCTTTTTATTATTTATACAGCATTCTGCCTCCATGTGTGCCTCCACACCAGAAGAGGGCACTAGATCTCACTCACTATAGATGGTTATGAGTCACCATGTGGTTGCTGGGAATTGAACTCAGGACCTCTGGAAGAGCAGCCAGTGCTCTTAACCTCTGAGCCATCTCTCCAGCTCTCTTAATTCTTTTGTCTCAGAGCTGAATTCTGTTTCTGTGGGTGACAACATTTATGCCTCTCTATCGCTGCTGAGACCCCCTCCCCCCAACTCTCACCAGAAGCAACATTTTAACCTTACTAAGAATTTTAAAATCTGCTGCCAACTCAGGGCAGACAAGCTTCTTTTGGCAATGGTCGACAGTTACTGCAGAGACCCATAATTGGTCAAAGTCCAGAAAATAAACGGCCGTTGAGTGCCCAGCCATAAATGGGACATCTTTATTGCCTCCTCCTCAAGGTTCAGGGAGCATCACAAAAGAGTATAAGATCTGCAGGGAATGGGGAGAGAGGCATGGAATGCTGATGTCTGGACATGGCGTGGCTGTTGCTTTCAGACTCAGAGCAGCTATGGTCCCCTGCCCAAAACCAGACAAGATTGGGACCCTCAGGATCCTGCATGGGACTCCATTCCTCTCTGAGGGTGGATATGTAGCTAATGATTGATGGAAGAGAAAGAGACATTTTCTTTAGTGGCATAGCCATAGGTAAGGTACTCAAACTCCAATAATCAAACTCTCACCCACACACCTGTAAAAAGCCCTAACGAGACTCACTTGATCACATACCACACATGAAGACAGACATGAAAGTAGAAGGAATCGAGTTTAGAAGAGGAAGAGGATTGGCTGGAGTGAAAGGGGGACAAGAGGTGGAAATGTGTGTGTGTGAATTCAATTGAAATATATTATGTACATGTCACTGTGGAACCTGTTACTGTGTATAACGTTATGCTGTTAAAACGTTAAGAAATTTAAATGCTCACTTTGCTTAGGAGCTATGGACATCTTGGGACAATGGAGATGAGTGGGGCAAGACAGTGTAAAAGAGACTCTTCCTCCTGTAAAAGCTTCAGTTTGAACAACTATCTCACAAAGATGCCTTCTCAAGAAAAGATTTCCTTCCAAGGAAAACAAGAGGAAATCAATGGGCATGGTTGCAGTAGAGCAATAGGGAAGGAGTAGCTAGGATAGTGCTCAGTGGGTAAGGGTGCTTGCTTTTAAGTCTGAGAACCGGAGCTCAAATCCCAGCACCCAG
The DNA here is from genome assembly GCA_028658305.1 of Pachyuromys duprasi. NCBI lineage: Eukaryota > Metazoa > Chordata > Mammalia > Rodentia > Muridae > Pachyuromys > Pachyuromys duprasi. The sequence continues at coordinate 43,661,535 of CM053751.1, forward strand.
GATAAAAGCTAGGTAGGTGTGGCCTGTCTCTACCTACACTCTCGGCACTGCGGGAGTAGAGACAGAAGGATGGCTTAGGTCTGCTGATCAGATCCTAAGGAAAGGAGGCAGAAAGTGATAGGCCAACAAGACACACACTGCCCTCCCCAGTCTTTCCCACGTACACACCTACTGACGTAGACACACATGTACACATATACACATGTACATATACCACTCCTTCTCCCTCTTTCCCTCTCCCTGCCACACAAACATGAAACACTGAAGAAGGCAAGGGAGACAGTTTTGTGCAATCGGTGTCATTCTTCCACTAGCCCAAGGTAGAACAGTATCTGGAGAGCATTCAGTTGGGAAAAAGAAGGAGGTAGTATGGCAATTTGCAGTGACTGAACTGGTCAGTGATAGTCAACACTTGGCAGCCCCACAGCATATGACACAAGCCAGTGCCTGTGGACAGAGCCTTTAGATCCACACTGCTGTAGAGGAGAGCCCGTAGCCCCATTGAGATGGACTCAGCTTACAGTCTGTATTATTTCTGGCTGAAGACAGTAGTCTTGGTCTCTGAATAGCTAACTCTCAGTAGTAGGCAGACCTCAGAAGGTAAGCATTGGCTGCAGTGATCCGGGGCTTGGGTTGCCTTCCAGCAGTGCAAAGGCTGTAAGGTTCAGGACCACAACAGCACGTCCGCCTAGGTATTCTAGACAGGTTTTACTGCTAACGGACGTTCCCATAGAAAGGTAGACTTCTAAGACTGCACTAGCCACTGTGGTGGTCTGAATGAGAATGGCCACTATAGCATCGCTCATATTTGAATACTTGGTCTCCAGGTAATTGATGGAACCGTTTAGGAAGAATTAGGCAGTGTGGCCTTATTGGAAGAGGTGTGTCAGTGGGCGGGGGGGGGGGGATTTGAGGTTTCAAAAGTCCACGCCATTCCCAGTTAGCTCTCTCGGTCACGTTTGTGGAGCAGATGGAATCTGGCCTAGAATCCCATTTCGCCTCTACTACCCAATCTAAGGTATTCTAGGTGCCTTATTGTTATCCTTTTATACCCATAATTTCTGTCTTATTTTCCCCTCATTGCTTAGAAGCCCTGACTCCAGGCACCCTACCCAGTACCTCACCCCACATTAAACCTGAATGATACTTCTTATTTGCCTACACTATTCTTCCATCTATTTCCAACAAACCAGGAGGTATACTAGCCCTAGCCCTCTCATTTCTCATCCTACCTTTCCTCCCATTCCTCCACACCTCAAAACAATGAAGCCTTACCTTCTACCCAATCACCCATTCCCTATACTGAATCCCAGTAGCTGATCTATTCACCTTCATGTGAATTGGTGGGCAATCCATAGAATCCCATTCATTATTATTGCTCACTTAGCTTCCGTCACTGCTTTTCCTATTATCCTAACTTTAATACTTATTTCTGGCCTCATTGAAAATAAAATCTTAAAATAAACCTAACCTCCCAATCACACTAATTACCTTAGGCTTGTAAACCAAAAGTGAAGAACTAATTTTATTAGGAAGAAGGTAATTTTTCCACTGTTGATACTCAAAGATGATATACTTCTCAATATGTTCCTTGTGCAGTGACTCTCAAGCTACTCCAGCACCATGCCTCCCTGTTTGTTGCTACAATCCCTGCCATAATGGCCATGGACTCTAAACACCTGGAACCATAAGCACTCAAGCTATATGCTTTCTCTATAAGTTGGTCATGGTTTTTTGCCATAGCACTATAAAGACAACTTCCTACTCTGTCATTGTGCAGATATCAAAACATAATCATAAAAATCAAGAATAATCAGAAAAAAAACTGTCTCCAAACAGAAAGCAACCAGCTCTAAAGTGACAGGAAGATGGAAGAAGGTTTGGAAAACACAAAAAGCCATTTCAAGCAAGCCCATCAAACTGCAAGAAATGGATATGAACAGTTCAAAAACTTATGAGAATAGCCAAGAGAAAGTAAGTAAAACAAATGGAAATGCAAGAAAAAAAAATTTAAAGAACACAATAAAAAAACACAGCGAAGAGCAGCGATAGCAGAGCTGGTCAAGCAGAGAGATGACTGTACGGACTCAGGACAAGGGTTTGAAAGCATTACATCCCAGGAGAATAAAGAGAAGAAGGATAACCCAGAATAAAAAGGCTTAAGGATTTATGAGACAGCATCAAAAGAGCAAAGACACAGATTTCCTTTAAGATGGGGTAGAAAGACACCAAAGCACAGGAAGCCCACAAGAAGAGATATGGCCAACGAGATGGCTCAGCAGGCCAGTCATTGCCATACAAGCATAAGGACTGAGTTCAGATCTCCAGCATCCACATTTTTGCCTTTAATAAACAAAAGGTACTTTATTTATTCAATAGAACATAGTGGTCACAACAAAGTAGACTCACATATCCCCAACTAAATAGTATCCCATCATAATATGAATAAAATAAAGCCTATGGACAAATGGGTATTTATATATATCTGAAAAACATGAAAGACAATACGTGTTTCCTCATAGACAAAGAGGGGAAGAACTTAGGGTTGTGGCCTCTGCCTGTACAGCACTACATTGAATCTCTCCTCTGCCCTCCATCTCTCTCTCCTTAGTGCTGAAGGTGGAATCCAAGGTCCACCGAGCAACATCCAGCAAGCACATGCAGGCATAAATGCTGAGTTCTGTGCCCCCTTTTTTGGTTGCAATCCTTATTCTGGGAATCTTCTATCTCAATGTTGTGTAAGCACTGCTCCCAAATTGTCCCCTGATATACCAGTGAAGCAGCTTACAGGCAGTCGCTGAGCAGGGGAGAGAATAGGGCTGAATCTCTTGCCAGCCAAGGGAGGAGGGGTTAGAAGAGGAAGTAGGGAATTCAGCCACATGGAGGTCCAGAAGAGATCAGAGAAAGGAGCTGGAACAAGAGTGGGAAAGCCATAAAGTGCAAGCATCTCTGGGATGTACCCTGGGAGGAAACCAAATTAGCTTAGAGGGTTAAGTATGGAGGGTTAACTGCTCAGTTACTGTGATGAAAGCTTGTTCAACAAGTAATATACAAACGATTCCACCAAATAGAAACAGAAGGGACATTACCAAACTCAGTCTATGAAGCCACAATCATCTTGATACCTAAACCTCACAAAGACCCAACAAAGAAAGAGAATTTCAGGCTAATCCCTCTTATGAACATTGATGCAAAAATACTCAATAAAATACTCACAAACTGAATCCAAGAACACATTAAAGATATCATCCACTATAACCAAATAGGCTTCATCCCAGGTGTGCAGGGGTGGCTCAATATATGGAAATATATGTAATGTACCATATAAACAAACTGAAAGAAAAAGACCACATGATAATCTCCTTAGATGCTGAAAAGTGTTTGATAAAATCCAACATTCATTTATGTTTAAAGTCCTGGAGAGATCAGGGATGCAAGGCACTTACCTAAACATAGTAAAGGCAATATACAGCAAGCTTATAGTCAACATCAAATTAAATGGAGAGAAACTTAAATCAATCCCGTTGAAATCAGGACAAGGCAAGGCTGCCCACTCTCTCCATACCTCTTTAACACAGTACTTGAAGTCCTTGCTATAGCAATAAGACAATTAAAGGAGATCAAGGGGATTCAGTTCAGAAAGGAAGAAGTCAAAGTATCACTATTTGCAGATGATATGTTAGTATACATGAATGACCCCCAAAATTCTACCAGGGAACTCCTATAGCTGATAAATACCTTCAGCCAAGTGGCTGGATACAAAATCAACTCAAAAAAAAATCAGTAGCCTTCCTATATGTAAAAGACCAAAGGGCTGAGAAAGAAATTAGGGAAACAACAACCTTCACAATAGCCACAAAGGACATAAAGCACCTTGGTGTAACTCTAACTAAGCAAGTCAAAGACTTGTATGAAAAAAAATCTTCTGCTCTCTGAAAAAAGAAATTGAAGAAGATATCAGAAGATGGAAAGATCTCCCATGCTCATGGCTTGGCAGGATTAAAATAGTAAAAACAGCCATCTTACTTACAAGAGAAACACTTAAAGAAATGCTCAACATCCTTAGTCATCAGGGAAATGCAAATCAAAATGACCCTGAGATTTCACCTTACACCCATCAGAATGGCTAAGATCAAAAACTCAAGTGACAACAAATGCTGGAGAGGTTGTGGAGAAAGAGGAACCTTCCTCCATTGCTGGTGGGAATGCAAACTTGTACAACCACTCTGGAAATCAATCTGGCACTTTCTCAGACAATTAGGAATAGTGATTCCTCAAGATCCAGTTATATCACTCCTAGGCATATATCCAAAATATGCGCAAGTATACAACAAGGACATTTGCTCAACCATGTTCATAGCAGATTTGTTTGTAATAACCAGAAGCTGGAAACACCCAGATTGATGTCCCTCCGTTGAGGAATGGATACAGAAATTATGGTACATTTACACAATGGAATACTTACTCAGCAATTAAAAACAAAGAAATCATGAAATTTGCAGGCAAATGGTTGGAACTAGAAAAGATCATCCTGAGTGAGGTATCCCAAAAGCAGAAAGACACACATGGTATATACTTACTTATAAGTGGATATTAGACGCATAATATAGGATAATCATATTAAAATCTGTACACCGAAAGAAGCTAAGCAAGAAGGAGGACCCTGGGTAAGATAATCAATCTTTATTCATTAAGGCAAACGAGAAGGACATCAGAAGAGGGAGAAAACAGGGAACAGGACAAGAGCCTACCACAGAGGGCCTCTGAAAGACTCTACCCAGTAGGGTATCAAAACATATGCTGAGATTCATAGCCAAACTTTGGGCAGAGTGCAGAGAATCATATGAACGAAGGGGAAGATAGAAAGACCTGGAGGGGACTGGAGCTCCACAAGGAGACCAACAGGACCAAAAAATCTGGGCACAGGGGTCTTTGGTGAGACTGATACTCCAAACAAGGACCATTCATGGAGATAACTTAAAACCCCTGCACAAAAGTAGCCCATGGCAGCTCCGTGTCCAAGAGGGTTCCCCAATAATAGCAACAGGGACTGTCTCTAATGTGAACTCATGGGCTGGTTATTTGATCACCTCCACCTGAGCGGGGAGCTGCCTTACCAGTCCATAGAGAAAGACAAAGAAGTCAGTCCTGTTGAGACCTAATAGGCTAGGGTCAGATGGGAGGGGAGGAGGACCTCCCATATCATTGGACTGAGGGAGGGGCATAGGGAAAGAAAAGGGAGGGAGAGTGGGAGGGGGTGGTGGAGGGATCTACAGCTGCGATACAAAGTGAATAAACTGTAATTAATAAAAATTAAAAAAATTTTAAAAAAAGAATTCCACCTAAAAAAACAAATAATATAACAGAGTCTCAATTATTTGAGTGATAGCTGGGTTCAGGGAGAAAATGAGAAACAAACACAATTTGATAAAAATAATTTCAATGTATATACCCAAACCCCTCAGATTTTTATGGCACTTTTCTCTGAGCACTCACATTTTTAGAAGCTAGGTGTACTGTACACCTGTTAACACCAGTATGAAAAACCAAAGGAACATGTCTCTTGCAACATTCAGTTTTGTACCCATCTATAAAATCATTTTAGTCTCCTGAGTCCTTGGCTTTTTCCCATTTTAGTTAGTTATAACATCTTATAGTTGACTTTTTCTAATTAATGAATAGCAGAGTTTTTGTAAGAGAGTCAGAAATTTGTTGTTTGTAAATAATTAGATTAGGTCAAACTGCAAAAGCTTTGCTTATGTTGCTACGGAATGTAGGCCTCATGCTGTAGATGGGAATGGACAGTGAAGAGCTTTGGAAATGAGAGTGTTATGATTGGATCCTAAATACCCCTCCAAAAGGCATGCATTAAAATCCTGGCTGCAGCTTGGTGCCATCAGAAAACAGATAGTGTTAAGAGATGGGGCCACACCTGGGATAAGCCACTGAAGGGTATTGGATTCTAGTCTCTTCCTTTCTCTTGGCCATCATGAAATGAGCAGCTTCCTCTAGTACATGCTCTCCTCATGATGTTTCAATCAACACAGTCCAAAAGAAAGAGGGACAACTGACCATTGTCTGAAATGACCAAGCTAAAATTTCTGCTTCTTAAGTTGACCATTTCAGGCATTCTGTAACCAGAAAGGTGGCTCACACAAGGTGACGCATTTTGGAGAGGTCTCTGGTTCGGTGCAAAAGAAGAAGTAGACTTGGGCTAGGCTTGAGTTACATAGAGATGAATTGATGCTGTAAAAAACAGCAGCAACAGTGACAATAACAGGTTGATATGACTGACACCAGTTGAGAATTCATAAACACTGGGACTTACCTGCTGTAGGTCTGTTAGTAAGACTCTCAAAACCTTCCGAGTCATGCGGGCTCGGGGATCATCACCTCTCTTGTTGTTTTCTGCATATAGCTGAAAAAAAGCTAGGCACGTAAAGGGAGAAGAAATCTTTCATTGAGTCCTTGTGTCCTTGAAGACTATGTGAATTAAGAAAGTTTCTTTGTGAACATAAAAGAAATGTGGCATTATATTCTCATTTGCTTGTTTATATTCTTGTTTGCTTGTTCCTGTGAAAGCCTTGCAGGGCAGGCCATCAATAATAAACTATTCACATCTGCCCCCCCCCCCCCCCGCCCAGCCCTGGTACACAGACATGCATGCAGGCAAAACAGCCATAAAATGAAAGTGTCAAAAAACAAAATAAAGCCAAACTAAACCAA
>CM053751.1:43678268-43753208 GCA_028658305.1 Pachyuromys duprasi
CATCCCATTTGTTCATCCAAACAAGCATTGATCATACCAACCTGGGTCCTCCTTCCTGTATATCCTCTCTAGGTGTGTAGATTTCCGCTTGACCTTCCTATCCTATAGGTCTATATAAGTGAGTATATACCATATGTTTCTTTCTGCCCCAAAAGCATTTTTAAAAAGAACGTTCTAAGAGCAATTTACACAGTTCTAACAAAAAAGGGCATTCCTTAACAAAGCAGATCAAGACATTTAAAAGGTTATGCCATAATTAAACTTACATAATATTTTCCACTATTACAGTAAATGGATGGGTTAAAGTAATATATATACATATATATTTGGCAGATAAATATCGTTTTAAATAAAAAGTACATTGGAAACAGATTCAACTTTTTCTTAAACAATATGATAGTGAGCTGGGGATGTGGTTCAGTTGATGGAGTACTTCAGCATGCATGAAGCCCTGGGTTTGATCCAGGCCATAGAAAATGAGTATAATGACGTGTGGCCATAATTGGGAGCTAGATTCAGGAAGATGAGAAGTTCAAGGTCATCTTTGGCTATGCAGCCAGCCTTGTCTTCATAAAATTCTATCTCGAGCTTTTGAAAAATGAAATGAAACAAAACGATAGCAATAGTGACAATCCAAGACTTGCCACGACCTGGGAAGTTTCTGAATATTTCAAGGAGTATCTGTTTTGAATCATACAGCAAGAGAAATAAGGCCAGTGCTCTCCTCTGTATAGTGGTGCTCCCAAAAATGCCCCGAAATGCCCCATGCCGTGTGGAAAGCTGGCCTCCCATCCAGCCTGGACAGCTGGAGACACCCAGTGGACAACTTCTTACCTTCTTTCTTTTCCTGGAGCACATTTTAGTCAAGCACTCTGCAGCTATGACCCCACTGTTCTGCAAGTGGGGAAGGCTGAGGGAGAGCAGGTTCTCAGGTGTGGCATTCTCTTGTAGGGTTGATTTCTCTGACTGCCTAGCAGCTGTAGGCACAACAGTGGCAATTGAAGTTGCCCCAATTTTAAGAGTTCCAAGAAGTCCATTCATTAGTAATAGATGTCCTGAATAATTCAAGGTCATGCATACGTCTCTGTTTCAAAGAGTCGTTTCTGTATTCGTTTCATGTGAGGGAGAGGGAAGGAAAGCATCTCCCAATGCTGCTGGGAGCAAGAGTCACCATATCGTATAGGGAATAGTAACTAGGACCCCAAATCCCAGGTGATAGCACCGTGCAAACCAACCCAGAAGTGAGTTACACAGGAATGGACTCAAGCTCATTTTATTAATTCTTTGGTAAATGCAGAGGTATGGTCATACATTTTTTAGAGGCACCAAATATAATACCGAAGTCTAGAAGAATAAGAACAGTTTTTGATGAATTCAGATTTCCTTCTAAGTTATAACTTAATGTCTTATTTCTAAAGAAGTCTATGCTTACAATTTAGCTGTTTTAATCTTGTTAGGATTTTAAAATTATTACCACACACAAACCAAGTGTATTAAAACGTTATCATTAAGAAATTTCCAGGATGCCAAAGCAGCCTGGGAATCAATTGTAACTTATTTCAAAAGTGACCAGATGGCTCAGTTGATAAAGGTACTCACTTTCCACTAAGAGAGCTTAATCTTAGAATCCACATAGTGGGAAGAGAGAACCAGTTTCTACAAATTGTTCTCTATCTCCCATACACACATGTGTACACACACACACACACACACACACACACAGATAGACAAACAGATAGAGACAGAGAGAGAGAAAGACAGAGAGAGAGGGAGAGAAGGAGGGAGGAAGAAATTAAACATCATTTCAAAATCAAATGAACAAAATGCTTGAACCTAAATCATAGGCATGTTACTTCATGTGCAGCCATGCAGCAGCTAGGGAGCCAGGGTACCTGAGAGTACATGCCCAACTATGACAACGGTGCAGAGTGTCCCATAATAAAGGTCAGTTTGGAGTGAGTATAAAGCAAAGAATAGCTTTAGTATTAGAATTAGTATATTTCACTATCAGTTTCTCTACAGCGGAAATGAGCTCTATAAAAAGTGGAAATTGATAAGTGATGGGGCAAGAAAGGGATTGAGTGAAGTGGAAAAACAAGCCATTGTTTGTCTGTGTCTATATACTGATTTTCTGGGAAGAGGTTAAGACAAAACTTCGGGAAGAAGGCAAATCTATTTCGCATTCAATCTCTATCTGGCCGAGTACAGAAGACTTGAAGTTGAAACCTTATTTAGTTTTGTACATTATATTCGCCTCAAGCCAACATAGTTCCTGGTACTGGCAATGGATGAATGTTTGAATGAATGAATGTTTTTCTAAATGCTGCTATGCTCACATTTGGGCAGATAGCTACCATAGACTGATCCTGTCAATCTATGTTCTGTACCCTTGAAAAGAGTTGTCTAAAGTCCTAACCAAAATAACACAAATTAGATCATTTTTAGACACTGAGTATGAATAAAGGTATACTGAAAGTAATTTTGGCGAGTTGAACATTCATAGTCTTGACAGGACTTATGGTTTCGTTTATGGACTTATGGTTTCTGATGAGTGGAACTTTGTAGCTATTCTTGCAAACACTGGCTTGAGCCCAAAGTCACATCAAGGTCTCCTTTCTCCTCCTTGTACCTCTCACCCCTCCTCTCTTTTCTCTTCTCTTTTTGGGAGACTTGTAGGCTGTGAATCAAATCCAGTTGTTACCATTTTACATTGTAAGTGATCGGCAAGATGACCTGTTTGCTAACATGCAGTTTCTGAAAGTGCTGATTTGGTAATTGCATCTCTGTGTCTGAAACAGCTCTCACCAAGCAAGCAGGTAGGAAGAAGGTCAGGCTTCCTTTCCTACTGCAATCTGCGCTAGGATGGCCAGAGGGATTCCAGAAAGTAACTAGGTGACAGCTCTTTATAAAGACTGTTGGAAGCAATCAGGACGTTGCTTACTCTTTGTTTAATAAATGAATGTGAAGAATGTAACTGGAGAGAGAGAAGGGGAGCAAGAGGAGTCTTGATACCTTATAACTAAATGTATGCAGGCAGTCTGTGAGTCAAGGATAATTTATATTTGTGTATGTTGAATTGTTTCCGAAAGAGGTTAACCTGTTAAAACAGAAGGGAAAAAATAGAAAACATTACTAAGGAAGGTGCAACAAATGACCTAAAATTACAATAATGTTCTGAGCCCACATAAGCTGTATTTCAAGTCTTTGCTGATTTCAAAACACAAAAGATTTTTATACTTGTATTTGTACTGGCTGGTTTTGGGTGTCAACTTGACACAAGCTAGAGTCATCAGAGAGAGAGGCGCCTTGGTTGAGGAAATGCCTCTCTCTATGAGATCAGGCAGTATGGCATTTTCTCAACTAGTCACCAATGGGGGAGGGCCCACTCCAAAATATTTGTGGGTGGTGCCATCCCTTGGCCAGGTGGTCCTGGTTATATAAGAAGGCAGCCCGAGTAAGCCTGGAGAATCAAGCCAGTAAGCAGCATCCTCCATGGCCTCTGCATCAGCTCCTGCCTCCAGGTTCCAGCCCTGCTTGACTTCTGTCCTGACTTCCTCCAATGATGGATTGTGACCTGGATGTGTAAGCCAAAGAAAATCTTTCTTTCCCAACTTGCTTTTTGGCCATGGTGTTTTGTTGCAACAATGAAACCCTGACTAAGACAATATGAATATAATTAGAAGCCATACAAGCTTATAAAAATAATTTTATGAGGCAAGCAAAAACTTGATTGATGAAATAAAGGATTTCTGATTTCCTCTCTCTTCCTTTCTTCCTTTCTTCCTTTCTTTCTGTCTCTTTCCATTCATTCAAATGTATGCTCATGAAAAGTTTATGGACCAATACAAGCCTTTAAGAGAAAATTCTAAAGGAACTGTGAACCATGAGCTAAGACTACTGTACCTGAGTAGTTTTAATTCTACAGATATAAGCAAGAATGACTGATATTTTGAAATTGATACCATAATATATTAGTAAGTCCAAACAGAGGAGCCTGGTAATTTAGTAGATATTCTACAGGTATTTGGTATAAATATTATTTTTATACATTAGTTAAATTTAAATGACACAATTCTACAAGTTAATGGTAGAACACAGTGTTTAAAGATACACATTGGAGGACAGATAAATTGAGCTATTATGTTTTTGCACTGTTTTTTTGTAATAACAAAAAAATCTACCCTCTTAGAAATATTTTAAAGCACAATGTTATAATCTCCATATGGTTACAATCCACTGTGCAATAGATTTTCCTGTTTAGCGAGATTGCATACTTCTGCACCAACATCTTCACAATCTTAGAGACTTTCTACTGTCTGCTTGAGTTCAATGGAAAACTGAGTATAAGTGAGATCATACAGTGTTTGAGTCTATGTGCTTGGCTTTAGGTTATGTAGCATGTTCTGTAGGTTCACCAATGTTGCTGAAATGGCAGGATTTCCATCTTGAAAAGGCCAAACAGCACTGAATTGATGCTCATTGACACTTGACTGCTCATTGCAACATGGAAGTGCAGATATGTCTGTGTGTTCTTTTCATTTCCTTTGGATTTGTGCTCACTAGAGACAATGCTGACCCACATAGTCACTTCACTCTAAATTTTTCTTTTTTGTATGCATGTATATATAAGTAGATTATCAGTATTTTAAAACAAAAATTTAATTTAGCATGCAAAGTGGTGAACTTCATACATATGTATCACAATTTTGTTACTATTCTAATTAATCCACTTCCTCCATTGCCCTCTCCCATCCACTTCGACTCCACTTAGTTCCCTCCCTCTTGTCAACTAGTCTTCTTCTCTGCTTTCCTGTCACCATTAGCCACTTTTCCTCCCTCTCCTCCTGTAGGACACCTTTCCTGCCTTCTCCTGGTCCCTTTTCTAACTTCATAACCTACACGCATACATTCAAATTTAGATTCCATATGCGAGGGAAAACATGGGATTTTTGTCTTCCTAATTTCAGTTTATTTTGCTTCCCAAAATGGTTTCCAGTTCCATCAATTTTCCTGCAAATACCATGATTTTATTTTTCTTTGTAATCTGCAACATCCTGTTGCATGTACAAACTAAATTGTCTTTATTCATTCACAGAGCCCTGGACCAACTCATCATTTGCCTATTGTGAATAGCGTTGCAGTAAATATGAATATGCAAATATCTCTCGGGTATGTTGACTTTGGATAGATACCTAGGAGAGATACAACTGAGTCATACAGTAGTTCTTTGTTTAGGCCCCTCCATCCCCAGGAGCTTCCACACTGATTTCTATAGTAGATGGACTAACATTTCTACCGTCAGTGTATAAGTTTCCTCTCTACTTTTCCCCACATTTGTTGTTGTGGTGTAATTTGCTTTACACCCCGATCAAAGAGTCCCCTCCCTTCTCTCTTCCCAGTCCCTCCCTCTCATCTCTGCTTCCTGCTCCCACCCTCTAATCCTCCCTTTCTCCTCAGAAGAGGGGAGGCCTCCCTTGGGTATCAACCTGCCTTGGCATATCAAGTTGCAGTAGAACTAGGCTCTTCGTCTCCTATTATGGTTAGCCAAAGCAGCCCAGTTAGGGGAAAGGAATTCAAAAGCAGGCAACAAGGTCAGAGACAGCCCCTGCTCCTGCTGTAAGGAGAGCCACATGAAGACCCAGCTGTACAAATGTTGCATACGTGCAGAGGGCCTAGGTCTGTCTCTTGCATGCTCTCACTTTGGCAGTGCAGTCCCTGTGGGCCCCTATGAGCCCAGGTCAGTTGATTCTGTAGGTTTTCTTGTGTCCTTAACCTTTCTGGCTCCTTCAATCCTTCCCCTCTCCTCTTCCATAGGATTCCCCAAGCTCTGCTTATTTTTTGGCTGTGGGTCTCTGCATCCGTTTCTGTTAGTTGCTGGGTGAAGCCTCTCAGATTACAGCTATGTTAGGTGCCTGTCTGCAAATATAGCAGAATATCACTAATACTATCAGGGTGGGCTCTCTCTCATGGCATGGGTCTCAAGGTGGGTCAGTTTTTGGTTGGCCATACTTTTATTTTCTGCTCCATCTTTGCCCCTGCACATCTTATAGGCAGGACAAACTGTGGGTTGAAGGTTTTGTGGCTGGGTTGGTGTCCCAATCACTCCATTGAAAGTCTTTTCTGGTTACAGGAGATGACCATTTCAGGCTCCATAATCCTCCATTGCTAGGAGTCTTAGCTAGGACCACTCTTATAGATTCCTGGGAGTTTCTATTGTCTTAAGTTTCTAGCTCATAGAAGAATGCAAATAGATCCGTAGCTATCACCCGGTACAAATTTCAAGTGGATTAAAGACTTCAACGTAAAAGTAGATACACTAAATCTGATGAAAAAGAAAGTGAGAAATAGCTTTGAATGTATTGGCATAGGAGACAACTTCCTGAACAGAACACCAACAGCTCAGGTACTAAGATCAACAATTAATAAATGGGACCTCATGAAACTGAAAAGCTTCTGCAAGGCAAAGGATGCCATCAAAAGTACAAAGCGACAGCCTACAGAATAGGATCTTCACCAACGCTACAACTGTCAGAAGGCTGATATCCAACTATATAAAGAACTCAAGAAACCAGACATCAGCAAACTAAACAATTCGATTTTTAAAAAATGAGGTACAGATCTAAACAAATAATTCTCGGCAGAGGAATCTCGAATGACTAAGAAGCACGTAAAGACTTTAACACCCTTAGTCATCAGGGAAATGCAAATCAAAATGACTCTGAGATTCCATCTTACACCTGTCAGAATGGGTGACAGCATGTGCTGGCAAGGATGTAGGGAAGGGGAATGTTCCTCCATTGCTGGTAGGAGTGCAACCTTGCATTTGTTGCTTTTAATGGCTGCCATTCTGACTGAGGTGAACTAGGATTTGCATTTTTTTCATGCCTAATGGGCATTAGAAAAATGTTTGTAGGTCATTTATACTTCATATCTTAAGAGCTGTTCATTTCATTAGCCCATCCATTGATTGGGCTGTTTGGCCTTGTTGATATTTAGTTTTGAGTCATTTTATATGGTCTAGGTATTAATCTTTCCTCAGATAATGGGGAGTTCCTTTCTGCTCTGTAAGGGTATTTCTTTACTAAGTAATTATGTCTTTGTTGTTTAGATGTCTTGGAATTTTATGCAGCACCATTTGTCAGTCCTAGGTTTTGCCTTGAGCTGTCAGAAGTCCTCCCCCACATTTGCATCTTACAGTGTTTCCCATGTAACAACTTCAGGGTTCATATCTGACATTAAGATCCTTGACTTATTTTGAATTACTATTTGTTCAGGGTAAAAGATACAGAGTATGGTTTTCTTCTTCTACACATGCACATCAGCTTTCCTGATGCCATTTCTTGAAGAAGAAATGCCTTTTCTCCAGTGCATGTTTTTGATATTTGCCAAAAATCAGGTGTCTGTGACTGTGTGGTTCTATTCCTGGGTCCCATATTTGTGTGTGTGTGTGTGTGTGTGTGTGTGTGTGTGTGTGTGTGTGTGCGCGCGCGCCCAGGTACATGACTTTCAGCCACCAAAACCGTTATATTTTCGAGGCTAAAAGTCCAAATAATATAGTGACAGCTCTGGTGAGGGTCTCAAAAGCTGTACCATACCATGGCAGATGGCAATATGAAGGGAAGAACATTCAGAAAAGAAGAATTACCTGGTAATACAGGAAGCCACATTAGGTATAAGTCTCATTCTTTTATAAGTACTTCAGAGCCCAAGGAGACTCTTTCAAACGTTTCTGAGGACAGTGCTTTCAATAGACCTCACACCTATGACCCACCACTTGAAACTCTCACCAGTTATTAACACGGCAACACAGGAAACAAATGAACCTTTGAGGGACCAACCATGTCCCATTCAGAGTATTGGGATTTGAATGAGGATGGCCTCCGTAGGCTCATACGTCTGAATACTTGGTCTCCAGTTGGTGGAACTGTTTGGGAATGATTAGAAGGTGTGGCCTTGTTGGAAGAGATATGTCTTTGACATTTCAAAAGTCCATGTTATTCCCAGTAGCTCTCCCTCTCTTTCCTCGTGCTTGCAGAACCAAAAAGTGTGTCTCAGATCCTGCTCCTGTGCTATGCCTGCCTATTGCCGCATTCTCCATTATGATGGCCACAGACTCACCCCCTGAACTTTAAGCCCTAAAGAAATGCTGTCTTTTTTAAGTGGCCTTGGTCATAGTGTCTCATCATGGCAATAGAAATTTAACTAGGACACACAGCAAACACGGAAAACTCATTCTAAGATATTTCAAACACAGGGGTAATCTTGGGTGTGGATGAAAGTTGATTTGGTAGCTTTGCTTGAACATGGCAGATGTATGTTATTCTTGAACAGGATACATTAAAATTTGTAGCCTTTTTATTTCCAGACATAGTTATCGTTCCTACAGGAAGAGAAGAGGCTGAGGGCATTTTTCAAAACCCTGGCTTGCAGCACCTTTAGTAAAATCGTGCGTCTCTGTACCAGCAATGGAAGAGACTTGTGATTAGGTACCTCTCTTGGCTCCTAATTTCTGCCCAGAAAACAGCTAATGAGAGGAGCAGAGCAGATGCTCACATTGGGAGGTAACCAGCTTGCTGCCAGACGCTCAGCTGCAAGCTTGGGTAACCTTTCTGTGTCCTCTGCAGCCCGAGGAAGCATGCAGCTCTGGGCCAGGACCATCTCAGAGTTAAAGATGTTCACTCTACGGCCAGAAAATGAACAAACTGATGGTTATAGATGCCCTTGCTTCACTTGGATCTCTTAGAGTCTCACATACTTCACCTCCATGAAATAAAAGGAGTCATTAAGCCAGAAGACTGTTAAACCTAACGAGACCCCGGTAACACCGATTCGTGGCACCCTGGGAAAGGAAGATGTTATACAAGAAGCAGCAAGAACCCGAGGTTCCATCCAGTAGTGAGGACTGGTATGGATGGTAAGAGCATTAAGAAATCCAAATACAATTGGATAAGGTTGGATAAGAATCCTGTGGTCAGGAGGTGAAATCCAGACTAAAATATCTGGGTCCCAGGTGTGTATGAAGTGAATTCAAGGAATGGCTGATTTATTGATGACTTCCTAGTCAGCCTATGACAGTGGCCACCAAAGCATGAGCCTCAGAGTAATAGCAGCACCTGGAAGTGTGTTGAAAATGCAACACCTCAGGCTTTACATGAAACTACCAGTTACCATAAACTTGGTGATTCTTTTTGCTTCCCTTTTGGTTGAGACAAGGCCAGAGTGGCCTTGAAGTGGCTATGTAGCTAAGCTTTGGCTCTGAGCTCCTGTTCTCCTGCCTCTACCTCCTAAGTGTTGGGATTACAAGTGTAGGCTACCATGCCTAGCTAGCAATGTGTTTTAACTGGTGAGTTCAATTGTGCTAATGTTAAAAAAAAAAAAACCAAATCCAAAAACCTACTAGCATAAGATTGATGTGCCTTTATGATATTTACTTTCTGGAACTGAGGAAAATATTAAAAACTTGGGACAATTCGGGTTTTAGGCTTGGTTGAGTGGGGAAAGTGATTTGTTTAAATTACTTAAATATTTTTAATCACCCTAAAACACACCCTTGAAAGCTATTTCTCTACCAAGTTATAGAGATGTGTATACAACTATACAGAAGTTACCTATCAGTAACAGAAAAAGCCTAAATAACAGTGAAGCCATGGTCCTTAGTCATTCATGGAAGTTTAGAACTGGTCTTGGCTTGGTTGAGAGGCTCTTTGTACTCTGCATGGCCAAGATTTCCCCTACTTCTTGCATTGCTTATTACCATCACCTTATTATTCTAGTGACATTTCTCCTTGTGGCCACAAATAGCTGCCAACAATTGTAGGTGTTGCATCTTGGTAGGACAGCCTTTAAGAAAAGGGAAGAAAGTACATGCAGACCTTCCCCCAGACATCTAGAAGATTTTTTTCCTTATATACCATTGGCTAAGACTGGGCCATACCGCTAGACAATCACTGTCCAGAAGGACTAGATTGCATACATCAATATTCATAGCCTGGTGTTGGGCTCGTTGGTTATCTTAGCAAAATCAGAACTTTATTAGCTAAGGGGATGTGGGTAGAGCACTGGGGAGGGTAACAGTGTTTTCTGAAGTTCAAGGACTTTAACCATTAGGCTCATATTTTAGTAATTTCAGTAATTACTTCACAATGGTCTTCCTGTCACCATGTTCTAGATTTTCTTTTCTCTTTTTTAGAAAAATATTTGTTTTTATGTGCATTGGTGTTCTGCTTGCATATCTGTATGAGGGTGGCAGATCCTCTGGAACTGGAGTTACAGACAGTTGTGAGTTGCCATGTGGCTTCTGGGAATTGAACTTGGGTCCTCTGGAAGAGCAGTCAATACTCTTAGCCACTGAGTCATCTCTTCAGCCTCAGGCTCTAGCTTTTCTATTGAATATATTGAAGATCCCTCTCTTGTGCCCTCACTATGGCAGCTTTAGCACCAACAAAGATTATTTTTAATAATTTTGCGCTGATGCCCTTTCTAATAGTAAAAACCAGATGTGAGTTTTCCCACATTGGTCTGTGATATATTAGGCTACTGTGAGATCTAGAGCATTAACTGAAAAACCTGAATGTCCCTGAAAGGGAATGTGAAAGCCTGCCTTTGAACAAGCAGTAAACACTAATGCTTTCCTCCGAGTATAATCCATAACTGTGCCCATAATAATACACTGGGGCAAATACATGGAGGTATACAAAGTGATTAAAATTAAGGCTTTCAAGCTGGGCATGGTGATGTTCGCCTGTAATCCCAGCACTCAGGAGGCAGAAGCAGGGGATGTCTGTGAGTTCGAGGCCAGCCTGGTCTACAAAGTGAGTCGAGGACAGCCAAGGCTACACAAAGAAGCCGTGCCTCAACCCCTACTCCCCCCAAAAAGGACTAAGGTGTTCTCCTCACATACTGGTGCAAACATAGGACGTAGCTCATACTCCTGCCAGGCATGTGGCGGACTGTGCCCTTAAGAGGCTTCTTTCTAGTTTTTCAAGTGTTCGCCAATAGGAGAAGCAGCTGATTATTTGACTGGCCAGAGCTTACAACCCATGGAGGGAAAGGCAATCAATAAAAATGTCTGGCCACTAACCAGAAGGTGCTGTGTGTCTGTGGCTGTGCCGTGTCCCAGCTTCTCCACCTTGTGCTATATGCTAAGTTATTCAAAGAGTTGATGATAGAGGAACACAGGAAGGAGCTTTACTTTGGCTGAAGACACATTCACTTGGCCGCAGGATTTATTTATCAGTATAATTCAGTGTTACCAGCTCTTCATGTTAAAAACAGCATCCATACACCCACGTGGGCAACATTCATCTGATTATTGTTTTTTGCAATCACCCTCTTTTGGCTGAGCACCTCACGCAGAGAGGTAGGGAAATGGTAAGATGGATTACAAACTCACACCCTTAGAGCAGATGTCAGGTTTTCTTCATAGAGCACAAAGAAAAAAAAAGTGCTGATTTGGGAAGCAAGCAAGCCCATCATGTGTTGAAATTATCCATTTATTATCATGGTACAGAAGCTAAGTGGAAGCATCTGAAACTTCCTCAATTTCCAGAAAGCAATTTGTCCCTTAAAATCTACTTTTTCAAAAGGCGCAGAAGATTGGAGTCTTTAACCAGACTCCTGGGCCTGTATGAGTTCTTAAGCAGCATTTATACAACATCCTAGGAAAGCTTAAAGTATGTGTGAACATTAATTTGAGTAATATTGCTTTAAGAAAAGACTGTCATTTTTACTTACATGGTGTGATTCTGTGGAATATGCTTTTCCTTCCAAATTCCATGTATTCAGACCAGATCTTGGGTCAAGTAATAGAAACCTAGTTGTCGATATTAACCAAAGTATACAATTTGTTGCAATGACACTTATACTAACTATTTCCAAAGAAAAACATCCCACATCTGGGATTTTGGAAGGTGAGGGACCTGAGGAACCTAGAAGATATTATTGAATTTTTTAGTCTCCTCCGTTCACCACCATTAACTAGACGCAGTTACCGATTACTCATCCTTTTTCTTTGTCAAATTTCTCTGTATGTGGCGAGCAATACAGACATATCTATTTATGGAGATAGGGGGGAAGAAGAGGGGGGAAAGGAGAGGAGAGGACAGAGGAGAAGGAAATAAATGGTTGAATCTATTCTTTTTGAGGTACAGTGTTAAGGACATGTGAGCAAACTTGGCCATTGTGGCCCATATTAAGAACTGCAAATTTCCTGATTTCCTTGTTTTTAATTGCTAGTAGTATTCCATTGTGTAAATGCACCACAATTTCTGTATCCAGTCCTCTGTTTGAGGAACATCTGGGTTGTTTCCAGCTTCTGGCTATTATGAATAAAAGCTGCTACAAACATGGTTGAGCAAATGTCCTTGTTGTATACTTGAGCATATTTTGGATATATGCCTAGGAGTGGTATAGCTGGATCTTGAGGAATCACTATTCCTAATTTTCTGAGAAAGGCCCAGATTGATTTCCAAAGTGGTTGTACACGTTTACATTCCCACCAGGAACGGAGTAGGGTTCCTCTTTCTCTACATCCTCTCCAGCATGTGTTGTCAGTCTCCAAGTGGGGTCCCTAGTAAGAGAGCAGGGACTTTCTCTGGCATGAACTCAGTGGCAGGCTCTCTGATCACCTCCCCTTGGAGGTGCAACCCTTGGGGGGTTGCAACCTTACCAGTCCACAGAGGAAGACAATGCAACCAGTCCTGAAATAAATAAATAAATAAAAGAAACTATTAAAAAATAATTACAGGTGCTATCTATTCCGTTTCCCGTTCCTAGGGATAATCATACATTCCCCTGTACTCTTTGATCCCTCCTTGTTAGTTAGCCTCTCTCTGGGTCTGTAGATTGTAGCATTATTCTTTACTTTACAGTTAATAGCCATGTTTTTTTCTGGGTCTGAGTTACCTCACTCAGGATGATTTTTTTTCTAGTTCTATCAAATTTGCTTGTAAATTTCATAACGTTATTTTTTTAAACAGCTGAGTAATACTCCATTGTGTAAAGGTACCACATTTTTAATATCAGTTCTTCTGTTGATGGATATCTAGGTTGTTTCCAGTTTCTGGCTATTGTGTATAAAACTGCTATGAACATAGTTGAGTCAGTGTCCTTATGGTAAGATGGAGCGTCCTTTGGGTATATGCTCAGTAGTAGGAAAACTGGGTCTTGAGGTAGACTGACTTCCAATTTCCTGAGAAACTGCCAAAATGATTTCCAAATTGGCTGTACACATTTGCATTCCCACCAGCGATGGAGGAATGTTCCCCTTGCTCCACATACTGGCCTGCATATGCTGTCACTCGTGTTATTGATCTTTGCCATTCTGACAGTCCCAGAGTCATTTTGATTTATATTTCCCTGATGACTAAGGATGCTGAACATTTCTTAACCTTTTTCATTTTTCTGCCATTTGTAATTCCACTGTTGAGAATTCTCTGTTTAGCTCTGTCCCCCATTTTTAAATTGGATTGTTTGGTTTGTTGATGTCTAGTTTCTTGAGTTCTTTATATATATTTTAGAAATTATTCCTCTGTCAGATGTAGAGTTGGTGAAAACTTTTCCCATTCTGCAGGCAGCCATTTTGTCCTATTGGTGATGTTCTTTGCCTTTCAGAAGATTTTTAGTTTCATGAGGTCCCATTTATTGTTGATCTTATAGTCTGCACCATTGGGGTTCTGTTCAGGAAGTTGTCTCCTGTGCTAATGTGTTCAAGGTATTCACGACTTTTTCTTTTATCAGGTTTAGTGTATCTGGTTTTATGAAGTCTTTGATCCACTTGGACTTTAGTTTTGTGCAAGGTGATAGATATGGATCTATTTGCGTTCTTCTATATACTGATATCCAGTTAGACCAGCACCATTTGCTGAAGATGCTTTGTTTTTCCCATTGTGTGATTCTGTCTTCTTTATGAAAAATCAGGTGTCATAGGAGTGTGCATTTATGTCTGGGTCTTTGATTTGATTACATTGATCAACTTGTCTGTTTCTAATGCCAATATCATGCTTTGTAGTAGAACTTGGCAATAGAATAGAGATCGAAGGTGGACTGGGAGCAGGTGGAGATTGGAACAGAAGGAATCAGACATGGGAAAGACAGAGGGAGATAGTTCTAGAGGAACACCTGAAATTGGGGGAGGGGTGCATTTGGGAGGTAAGATGGAAACCTAGTACAATAGAAACTCCCAGGAATCTATGGGTGACCTAAGGAATATTAGTTTGATTAAGACCCCTAGTAATGGGGAACACAGCGCCTGAACTGGCCAGCTCCCATAACCAGGCAAGACTTCCAGTGGAGAGACTGGGACCCCAACTCAGCCACAAAACCTCTAACCTACAATTTGTCCTGCCTACAAGATGTGCTGGTGCTATGGTGGTACAGAAATTGTGGCCAACCAATGTCTGA
This sequence comes from Pachyuromys duprasi, assembly GCA_028658305.1. Taxonomy (NCBI): domain Eukaryota; kingdom Metazoa; phylum Chordata; class Mammalia; order Rodentia; family Muridae; genus Pachyuromys; species Pachyuromys duprasi. The sequence continues at coordinate 43,692,669 of CM053751.1, forward strand.
TCCAGCTTGAGACCCGTGCCACAAGAGGGAGCCCACCCCTGACACTTCCTGGAGAGCCCTGACCTAGAGGCTGGAGAGCACAGAGACCTAGGGCAAAACAAAACAAAACAATGATTCCTAATGATATTATGTTATACTCATAGCTTGGCATCTAGCCTGGTTGTCCTCAGAGAGGCTTCCTTCAGCAACTGATGGAAACACATGCAGAGAACTACAGCCAAACATTAGGAGGAGTTTGGGAAATTCTGCAGAAGGAGAGAAAGGGTTGTAGGAGCCAGAGGAGTCAAAGACACCACAGGATCAACTAACCTGGGCTTACAGGGGCTCACAGAGACTGCCCTACAAATAGGGGGTCTACATGGGGCTGACCTAGGTCATCTGTATATGTTACAGTTGTGTACCTTGGTCTTCTTGTGGATCTCCCAACAGTGGAAGCAGTGGCTGTCTCTAACTCTTTTGCCTGCCTCTGGGACCCTTTTCCTCTATGGGGTTGCCTTGCCTAGCCTTAATATGAGGAGAGGTGCCTAGTCTTACTGCAACTTAATATGCCATGTTAGGTTGCTATCACTAGGAGGCCTGCTCTTTTCAGAAGGGAAATGTAAGAGCAGTGAATTAGGAAAGAGGGGAAGCATGTGTTGGGGGGGGGGGCTGGGAGGAGAGGAGGGAGAGGAAACCATAGTCCTATGTAATATATGAGGCTAGATAATAAATAAATGAATGAATAAATAAACAAGAATGGCAGGCAGGTGGAAGTAAGCACTTGGGAGGTAGGAAAAGGTGGATCTCCCTTAGTTTGAGGCCAGCTTCATCTTAGTGAGTTCCTGAACTACATAGTAAGACTCTGTCTCAAAATTTTTTATTTTAACCCTGCAGGGTATCAAAGCAGATGCTGGGACTTTTAGCCAAAATTTGGGCAGAGTGCAGGGAATCTTGTGAAAGAAGGGGGAGATAGTAAGACCGGGAGAGGACAGGAGCGCCACAAGGAGAGTAACAGAACCAAAATACCTGAGCACAGGGGTCTTTTCTGAGACTCATACTCCAACCAAAGACCATTCATGGAGGTATCCCAGAACCCCTGCACAGATGTAGCTCATGGCAGCTCAGTGTCCAAGTGGGTTCCCTAGTAAAGGGAACAGGGACTGTCTCTAACATGAACTCAGTGGCTGGCTCTTTGATCACCTCCCCCTGAGAGGGGTACAGTCTTACCAGGCCACAGAGGAAGACAATGCAGCCACTCCTGATGAGACCTGATAGACTAGGATCAGATGGAAGGAGAGGAGGACCTCCCCTATCAGTGGATTGGGGGAGGGGCATGGGTGGAGAAGGGGGAGGGAGGATGGATTGGGAGGGGAGGAGGGAGGGAGCTAGAGGGGGGATACAAAGTGAATAAAGTGTAATTAATAATAAAAAAAAGAAATAATACATAAAAAAGAGTGGCAGGTGGAAGGAAAACAGGTGCTATCCTGACAAAGACGCAGGGACTGACAGCACCATGGAAAGCTATGAAAACCGTGGTTTACACTTGTTTATTTTTGAAGACACGCACTAATCAACTAATGCGGGGTTAGGTGCTGGCAGCACAGCGGCTGCTCTGGGGCTTTGGGACTGTTGCTCTTTTCTCAATGCAGGTACTCGCAGGTCTTTATCTTCTTTATATTCGATCTGGTTGGAGCTCAATGATTACTACTCACGTTTTCCTTCAGAGTCTGCAAAGGAAAAAAAGAAACAGAGAAAGATGCAACTCCCTTTGAAAATGCACAGTAGCTCCTGTTTCTTCCCCTCTTCCTCCATCCACTGGATTCTGGCGATCAGTTTAGCTCAGTGACTGAGAGGGGACACTTGTGAGACAGCTACCAGACCCTCAATAACCATTTCCACACGCTAGTGTAAATTCTGGCTTCCTTCCTGACCCAGCTACGTCTGTGTGTGTGTCTCCTCGCCTACGCTCCTTGTTCTGAACTGCATATACACCTGCAGTCTTGGTTCCTCTGGCCTCTGGGCCTTGCCTCTCCTCAGTGCCCCAATTCTAGCCCTCCACAACCAGCTCATTCCAAAGCTGTGCTTTTAAGAATACAAAGGGTCCCGGATTGTGTCCACTGGACATATGAATACAAGGGTGGAGTTTTGAGTGAACATCCTGAGTGGTCAGCCACACGCAAGTCCATATCAACTTGTTTTCATACAAAATGGGGAGAACTCAGTGAAATGATTTGGCAAAGGGAATTTACATGGACGAACACAGTTCCCAGCTCATTCTATCATCCAACCTGATGGAAGGAATAGATTCTCTTGGTGCAGGCTTTGTCTACCACCTACCAGTTTTGGTTTCCTGAGGTGGTGTCTTTCCAGCTGGGACTTGGTAATTCCCATATGAATCCTCTGCAGAAAGAAGAGAACCAAAAGAATATTTAAAGCTCATTGACTGTTGTAGCCATTCTTGTTTTCTCCTATCTCAATCCTTCCCCATGGAACTTGCTCTATTAGGGGCAGCAAGGTGTGAGGTCACACCTGTATGGAGTGTTGCTCTATGGCAACAGCTCTCTCCTGGCCCCGCTGACAAGAGAGCAAACCACTGTCCGGTCAGATAACTGTGATAACTTCCCATGAATGCTGGCTTCAAAATAGAAGTCACTGGGCAACTGCTCAGTGGTGCCAGCTTCCTTCTATCCAGAGGGAACCTGGTGAAGAAATAGTAAAAATAGAAGCACACTGGATTGTAACCGTGCTGGGTGCTGTGTGTGCAGACTTGGAAAACATGCTTGCTTCTGTATCTGTATTCTAAACTTTTCTCCTACTCCCTAATTCAATTACTGAGAACAAAGTTCTCAGAGGCCATGAGATTTCTCTCAGGCCCTGCCCCCATCACCAACCTTCTGAAGAAGATTCCCCATTTGCCCTCTTGGCTATTTTGAGCTTTATAAAGGAGAATTAAAGAGAGAAAAGTGAAAAGAGCAATACATATGGGGTTAGGACTGAGCTAAGGTGTCTTGGCAGTTTGAGGTATGATAGGAAAGCAGTTTGGGTATGAAAGCAATCACTGGTGTTCTCCTCCCCCTTCCTCAGAGTGTTTCTGAGGTGTAAGTTGCGAAAGTGAGTTGTTACCGAGCCCTTCTTACCACTACCTCATGTCTACAACCAGCCAACAGTAGCCCTGCCCACGTGCCGCACTGACTCACCATCCCATCCGTCTTGTTCCTTTTCTCCATCCAGGGCAGTATTGGAATGTGCCTTTTCAGCATCCAGGCCTAAACTGGAAGGCAGGTTACTTCTAGATTCTGAAACCAAAATTTAAAAGAGTCAGTATTCAAACATAATCAAACACTCTGTGAGATATTCTGAAACAGCGATTTTTCAAACTGTGTGTGTGTGTGTGTGTGTGTGTTTGACATCATAGCACAGTGCATGCATTTGTGCACATACATACAGATTACCAAAAATTCCATTCCAGAATACTCTTTTCTAATTTCCTTTTACTTACTACTATTCTTTTTCTAAAAAAAAAAAGTGTTTTGAGAAAGGATCTCACTGTGTTTCTGGTTCCAAGCAGAGTTAGTTAACTGCTTACATGCTAAGATCCCAGGCATTACCATGCCTGGCTTCATGTTTGTGTGTGTGTGTTAATATTAGCATATATGATTAACTTATACTATTAATATATAGATTATGTTTTAATATGTTGTAGTTATTATTATTAGTCTGTTTAAGATTTATAAATCTATTGTTTTTTTCTTTTCCTTTCCTCTTTCTCCTTTCCTTCATTCTATCCTCTCTTATCCCATCCTGTCCTGTTCTAGCCTATCCTGACCTATTCTATCCTGTCCTGTTTTATTTCATCCTATCCTGTTCTATTTTGTCCTGTCCTGTTTTATTGCATCCGTCCTGTTTTACCCTGTCCTGTCCTGCTTTATCCTTTCAATTTCACTGGGGAAAAAAAAACTCTATTCTTAACTCACATGTTATCAATTTTATATTTCAATTGAAACGTCTGGTGATTAAACTGATTTTCTTAACCATTGATGTTTTGCAGCCAACATAAGGTTATAGACAGTGTTTTTACAATTCAGAAAGAACTATATGGTATGATTGATTTTAGTTCTCATTCAACAAGTCCCCAAAGAACCTGAAATCAGAGCTACTTTCTCTGCTTTATCGGTGGTCCCAGGGGCTTCGAGGTTTTTAGTCTGCGTAAGAACCTCGGGCTAAGTACTTTGAGTTGTAACTAGCAATTTAAATTGGGATTATTCTAGAGGATGTGTTCTCTGCACTCTTCTCTCCTGGAAGGCAGACAGTCCACCTTTTCCATGACAGATTTTATGGATTTTTCTCAGCTCTCTCGGGGCCTCAGCGTACTCCAACTTCTCACAAAGTATTGCTTGACGCTAGTTGGCCTTCCTGGAATAATTGTCCAGGCTTCTTATGCTCTGCTGAGGCTGGGAATCAGTTCTCTGTTGGGCTGTAAAAGACCTCTGTAGGTCTACCAGTATGGCAAGGTCAGCTGACCTCAACTCTTCCATGCTTTGTCCTACTATCCACCAGCCAAATTGGTATACCCAAATCTTATACCCAAATAGTACATGACTCCTTAACTACTTTCCCAGGTCTGTTAGTCCATTTTGGTAATCATGTTTCCTTTGTTTTGACCTACAAAACCATGTTTTCTTAAGGTGTTTAATTTGGAGTCTTAGAATGTCATAGGCTCTTAGGTCCTTTCCCTACACAGTTTGTGTGGCTAGAACCTCAGTGCTGGCTAGTGTTGTGTCAACTTGATGCAATCTCGAGTCATTTGGGAAGAGGAAACCTCAATTGAGAAAATGCCTCTGTAGAATTGGCCTGTGGAGTGTTTTTTGATTAATGCTTGATGTGGGAGGCCCTGGCTGGTCACTCTGGGCTGGTAGTCCTGGGTGCTATAAGAAAGCAGGCTGAACAAGCCAGTAAGCAGCATTCCTCCCTGGCCTCTACATCAGTCCCTGCTCCTAGGTTCCTGCCCTGCGTTCCTGCCCTGACTTTCTTTGATGATGTACTCTCAAGTATCAGGATAGGCTGAAATAAACTCTTCCTTCCCAAGGTGCTTTTGATCAGTATTTTATCACAGCAAGAGAAACCCTAAGTATGACAACTTCCTTATTGCATTTTCATTCTCTCTCACAGCAACCAGGGAATACATGGGGTTCAAAGACTCCCCAGTAGTTTGCTACAAAGCTTTATTAGTACCTTTAAAATATGATCTCATAGAGTTTCTTGGCCTTTGAGCTAGGACCAAATACAAAACATAAACTTTTAAAGTATGGGATGAGGATTTTGAAGGTCTCAACTATTTTATGGCTAACAGATGATTAAATTCCTTTCTTTGAAACTCAGTGTAAAGTCTTAGAGTAAAAATTTCTGCATCTACTTACCATTCACAGCCTTGGGCTCTTCCTGCTTGTCATTTGTGAAGGGGTCAGAGGCCATTTAAAACCTAGTGTATAGTCTAAAGGCCAGTAAATTAAGTATTAAATTAATTGAAGAGATTTCATAGCCCTCTACATAAATCTTCTCACTAATGAGTTAAGATCTCCAAAGTGAGAGGTGCAAAGCTCTCAGTATTTTTGATTTTTTGAGTTTGGGAATATATGGGCCAGTGGGTTTTAATTTTTGGAGGGGATACAAGATACAAAGGTTACAAAGTAAAGAGCAATATAGACCTTTGTTAATAAAAATCAGTGTATACCACGTCCTATTCTTTCAGAAGACACTCTATAATCAAGTATAGTTGGAAAATTTAGCACCAGTGACCAGTCAATGAGTCAAATATAGGATGACAGTTTTGTAGCACTTTCTATAAAAGAAAATTATAGCCCTAGTCTTCCAAACCCACACAGCCACTCAGAGGACCAGTAAATTTTAAGAATAAAAGAATCCAAGTTAAAACCAGCTGCCCCGTGGACTTCTTCAGCCTGCAGCCCTCACCTTCATTCTGCCTCTCGGCTGTGTTTGCTTTGGCTCTGTCCCTGGAACTTGATCGCCAGCCAAGCTCTCAACTGCCTAGCCTCACACTCTGCCCCAACCCCACGAAATCCTCTTTGGTCTGAACCAAGGGCCCTTCTGCCAGTTTCTTTTTACGAGTTCATTCTGAAAGACAGCAACCACCCTAGTCGGCTGGAAATTGCATTATTTCTTAGATCTTTTAAGTAACACCTCTAGTTGGACTTTGAAAATTTGATTTCTAGTTAGCGTTTTCTTCTTTATGCAAAGAAGACCCACCTAAGCCTCTGTTTATCACAGTAACTTTCAATCTCTTTGCCTTACCCGCTTCCTCCTCAAATTCTAAGTGAAGCAACAAGACTGGGCTCACTTTTCATTACCGCATTCAATGCTGATGGCCAAAATCACCTCAGCATCTATTTAAAGCCCAAGTAATAAAAGGAAAAGAAAACTGAGAAAAAGAAGAACTTTTTGGAGACAATCTGTTATACCAAATAAAGTCAGTAGGAAAAACCTTAGAATAATTTTTGGAACACACATCAAGTTTTGTCATTCTTACAGAATAGGATGGAAGCACACAGTAATATTTGGGAGTGAGGACCACAGGCTAATATTGGGGAGCATGCTTCATGTCTGCACCCGGGCAGCTAGGCATCTTTTTCAGGGAATTCCACAACCACACACTTGGCTCTCTATAACTTTTCATCTCTGACTTCCATTGAACTCCTTGTATCATTTCGGTATAAATTATCTCCTTCTTAAAATTAGTTATTTCAGACTTTGCCCTCCTTCGTTATGGTCTCTGGCTCTGGGAATCTGGCTTTGTTCGGCACTCTCCTTGCCCATACAGGTACTTCCATCTGTAACCATCACCTCTTACTCCGGATTTAACACCAGATGTGCTCCTTTTATAGAACTGATCCCGGGTTCTGTCTTGAGGACTCGTCTCTTACTCTCCCTCAGTTTCACCGCTGTAACGGTGATTAAACATGAACATCCACCTATCCAGATAGCCACCCAGTTCTTTCTATCTTTAGATATATAAACAACATCCATGGAACCAAGTCTGAAGGCACGAGAGACCACAGTCACTTGGGACCTCTTCCTAGAGTTCGGATAGTTACCAGTTTCTTCTAGGAAGCAACGGTTGTTGATCATTCCATATCCTCATATTCTGCCCAGATCTGCTGTATATTTAGAGACACATGTTCATTGTTCAGTAGACATGTTCACTTAAAGTATTCCTGAAAGCCGTCTTCATCTCTATTTTTTGCCTTAGTCACACTTTGCAGTCATTTTTATGACTTAGCACACTTAGCAAATGACAAGGGCAATAAAGACAATCAGCTTGGGGACTCTAACTTATCTAACCTGTTCTTAGGACTGAGATCAATATCTCCAGATTCCTAAGCCATTTGAGTCCCAGTCTTGGGGGAGTTATACTTCAGGGAATGATATGTCTTAAGGCCAAAATGCCTGGACACTTTGTGTATGTGTGTGTCCATGTGTGTGTGCATGTGTGTCTGTATGTATGTGCATGCATGTAGGTCAGAGAGCAATGTTCGCTGTCTTTCTCAATTGCTCTCTACCTTACTTTTTGAGGCATGCTCTCACTGAATCTAGAGTTCACTGATTTGGCCAGCCTGTCTAGCAAGCACCAAAGATCCTTCTGTCTGCCTCCCAGTCCTCATACTTGCTGGCAAGAACTTTACCTACTAGACTATTCCCGCAGCCCCAATCCTCGGCACATTTTAGTCTCCCTTGGCTTTTCCTTGTCCTCACAGACTGTCCAAATTCTGTAACTCTAAAATCTAGCTGCACCCTTATACTACCATGGGCACTGCTTTGTTGCGCTCTTATCATCTCTCTGCCTGCTGCAGAGCTGGCCATCTTGTTTCTTGTTTTCCTTTTTAAATCACTCTCCCATTCCAGACAGTACAGACAGCAACCATTCTGAACTTAAACTTTGCTTCTGTGTCTCCCTGTCCTAAATCACTCATTGGTTTTAAGGTCCCTAGTTCTTTTCCCTGTCTCATGATGTTGCTTACCTCAAGCTCTATTTTCTGTAGTTTCACAAGCTAAGGTCCATGTTTCTCTTCTGGTTTCATTTCTTCCTTTTCATCCCATAAAATTTTTCTCACCAAAGCTGTGAATGACTTCTATGCCATCTGTCCATTGGGTAAGTTCAGGCCCTCGTTTTATAAGACTGGCCTTCTCTCCCACTGCCATCTGCAGTATACAACTTCATCTTTCTTCCATGGCATCAGATCATCTTATCCTTTCCCTGTGTGGCTCTGCTGGATTAGGTTGAGGTTGGTCATCTCTGGATAGTCAATTATTTGAGCTCAGTCTATGATAATACACTCCCTTTTCTCAGTTAGGTTTTAAAAGTCTCTCCTGATCTGGGTGACCCCAGGTCTCGTAAGTTGCTAAGAAGCATCACATAGCCCTCAGGGCAGATTACAGGCCAGACCCTTCTCTGATAAGGAAACTGCTATAGCAAGCATTTAGGAATTCCTAGAAATGCCCCACCCTGCTAAGGATGTTAGTCTAGCAGTGACCTTCAATTGTTCTTGGAGATCCCCCCCCCATAGGATAATTAAATATTGTATTTTCCTTCTTGTGATAGGATCATTAAGTATCCCTGACCCCTGACACAGACCCCAGAGAATGACACATTCACCCTCGAACACATTGCTTGGCTGCAAGCTGAGCAGAGACACCCACCCCTCCTGTACTCCACACAGCAGCTTAACCAAGAGCAACACTTTGGTATCACCATCGGCTTTGGAAGGCTTGAGCTTCCATTGCCACCAGTAACCCCATGCTAAAAGAGCTAAACCATAACACTGTGGAAAACCCTTTCCACACCCTGGCTTAGTGCACTTGGGCCTCACCTTCAAGGTATTCTATCTGAGAGAAACAGAGCTCCAGGACCCCAGCTGAGATCTAGGCTCCTGCTGACTGGAGAAGGATACTTCTTTCCTTCATGCACCTTGGCCAGCCTCTCCTGCTTTTTTTTTTTTTTAAATCATAGGCTGGATCCCTCTTTATCCTTTTGTTTTCTAGAAAAAGTATCCATTACTACTGACAAAGCAACAGCTCCCAATCTGATAAACGTAGTCCAGAACTTTCTGAACTCCAGGAAGTATAACATTCCCTATCTGATATTTCCATTTTAGACATTGCATAAGTATTTCACAGTCAGAACATAAAACCCTTAATTCGCTCTTCAGTTACTCTTATATTACAAGTCCTCATGCTCCTCTCACAGCCACTGACTAACACACCCATATGCTTCTATTCCCTTCTCTGAATGTCGATGATCTTTTTGCCATTTCCCCCTGTCAACCAATCTACCCAGTTGCCCAGCCAGAAAGAATCCAAGTCCTCTGGTATTCTCCAGAGTCAGTCCATCATCAAGTCTTGAAAATTTATCTCCTTACAGCTTTTACATTTCCATTATTTTGAGTTTTGGTTAAAATCATCCTTCCATCATGTAAATGTGCTACTCTATTAATGCCCATTGTTTACTGTATTACACTCATGCTCTCTGAACCATTTATACAACTGACCTTACCTCCTTGCTTATCCTGTGTGTCTGGCTCTTCTGCCCCGTCATTGCTGCCTTGCCACACACTCCCATGGCATGCTGAACACAGATATCTTCCTTAGCTAACACTGGTATGAAAAACCACCCTCTCTCTTAGCTATTATCCTTGGGCTTTGATTAACCAAGATTTTCTGAAGTTTTCCCACACAAGCCAATCTATGTGTTCCTGCCCCAGGTTTTTCTCTTCTATTCCTAGGCACAAGCCTCCTCAGAACCCATTGCTTCTCATTCTGGAGAAAGACATCCTTTGTGTAAGACATAGCCACCTTCTACTGTATCTACCCTGTATTTCCAGTTTCTACTGTTGGCTCACTGTTGGTCCTCCACAAATATTAATGGAAGGAAAGAACCTTAGGCTTGAAAAAAGCTTTTTGTTAACATTGTTCACCTAAACAAGTGTATGTGTGTCCATGTGTTTCCTTCCAGACGTAAACTGAGAACTTGCTGTTTTGTTTTGTTTTTCAAGGCAGGGTCTCTCTTCAGAGCCCTGGCTGTCCTGGAACTCACTATGTAGACCAGGCTGGCCTCAAACTCACAGAGATCCATCTGTCTAGGTTTAATGTACTAGGTAAGGTGTGTGCCACCATGCCTGGCTAAGCTTTTTTGTTTTTTGTTTTTTATGGCAAAGAAGAAATAAAAGAGATGGCAGCACTTGTTTATGACTTGATGATTAGAGCGAAAATGTCAATGAGAAAAATGCATTTGTTGAAATTTAATGAATTTTCAATAAAGTCATTTGAAAGTAAATATGGTACAGGTTAGACTGTGGTTCCCAAAAGACACATTGTACTTATAACTGCTGGAACTTGAACTTGTAACTTTGTTTGTAAATTGAGACTTAACAAAAAAAAATTAAAATGAGATCATATGGGGCCTAAAGAGATAGCTCAGATGTTAAGAGCACTTGCTGCTCTTGCAGAGGATCAGAGTTTGGCTTTCCAGGACCCACATGGAAGCTTACAACAGCTAGTGCCAGTGGACCCAACACTCTCTTGTGGTGTTTGCAGGCTCTTGCATCCATGTGGTGCACATAAATCAGTGTATGCACACACAAACACCCATATATCATAAACACACACACATAAATAAGCAAATAAATTTAAATGGAGTCATACTGGATTGGGACGCAATGACTAATGTCCTTGTGATAAGAGAGAGATTTGGAAACACAAACATCCAGGGAACAGACAGACACGTGTAGGATGGCAGAGAGTGGGGAGACATGGTTCTGAGCATCTCCGGTAGAAACTAGGCCAGGTGAAGAAGGGTTCTTCTCCAGAGCTTGCAAAATATGCACTATTGACACCTTAATCTTAACCCACTGAGTGTATGGCAATTTGTTATATTAGTTCTAGGGAATTAATAAATATGGCATATACAAATTTTATATGGCCATAGCATTCTAAAAGGGCGTTTTCTTTAGCATTCTTATGCTTTATTTCTAAAGACATGCTGAAATTAGCAGCTTGCTCTGCTAACAACTTAGTTTAAAAACAAAACATGGTTATCTATATTAGTTATCCATATTAATAGTAATAGTAATTCAGATACAAGAAGTTTTTCAGATCTGTGTATGTGTGAGTGTGAATGTAAGTGCATGGGCCTGTCATGTGTGCCCAGAGGCAAGAGGAAGAGGTCATATTTCTTTGTATCACTTGCCACATTGTTCTCTTAAAGTAGGGTTTCTTATGGAAACAGAGCTGGGCGCGCAGCCAGCAAGCCTCAAAGCATTGGGACAGAGGCAAATGTGTGTGTGTGTAGCCATACTCACTTTTCTGTGTTAGTGTCAAGGATTCAAACTTCATGTTTGCACAGAAAGTGCTCTTAACCGCAGAGTTGCCTAATGCCCAGTAGTACCTTTTTTTTTTTTAATGAAAGAGGATTATTTTTGTTTCATGTGTATAAGTGCTTTTGCCTGTGCATATATCTGCATACCACATGCATGCTTGGTGACAAAGGAGGCCAGAAAAGGGCACTGGATGCCCTAAAATTGGAGTTGTGTATGGATGTGAGTTACCAAGTGGATGCTGAGAATAAAATCTCAGTCCTCTATGAGAACAGCCAGTGCTCTTAACCACTGGGTCATCTCTCCTGCCCTCTATGGTACCTTTTGACATCTGCCCAATGGGACAACACATTTATGAGATTACCTCTTCCAACTGGCTGGAAGGTTAATAAGTCTCCCATTGCAACAAGTTTCTCCTGTTAAAAAATTTATAATCAGAGAATTAAATGACAGCAGCAACTAAGTCATTCTTTAGCAGAAAAATTCTTGATTTAAAATAAGTAAATATTTTTAGTATACTGAAAATTATAAAACTATATGCATACCGTGATTTTGCTATATTCTCCAAGCCTTTGTTGCTTTATGGTTTTCAGGAATATAATGCAAATTAAGCTCAGAAAATCATGTATACCTTAGTCTATAGAATCACTTTAGGGTCATTATTAAAGCCAGTCCCTTTGCGGACTCTCTGTCATTACCTGAATCAGATCGTCTGCGAGCCTCTTTATTATCTTCTCATTCAGTGAAATGTCCTTGAGATTTGTAAGAACCTTCCAAGTTCCATTCTCAAATTTCACAGGCATAGAAAACACAAGCCCTTCAGGAATACCAAACTGGCCTGCAGGGAGCACACACAAGGCAAAGCATGAATAAATAAGGGAGAATTTGGAAAAATAACTGAAAAGGATTTTAAGGTTTTGTTTGTGGTGTGTGTGGGGGGGGGGCAGGGGATGTTGTGTGTGTGCACATACAAGTGTGTACATGTACACACATGAGGAGACCAGCAGAGGGTGTTAGGTGCCCTGGATTTGGAGTTGTAGTACTGAGCTGCCTGACATGGGTGCTGGGAACCAAATTCTAGTCCTCTGCAAGAGCAGGAAGTGCCTTTAACCCCTAAGCCAGGACAGGGTTCTTAAGGGCAACTCAGAATGGTGGAGCTAAGCTTCTGGAATTGTTATCTGGTTAGGACTGCTTCACGCATTCAGTCCTGAGCACACACCTGTCCTGGTTCGGACCATCTCCTTTCTCTCATATCCAGCTGTTAACACAGTTTTTATTTTCAAAGCCTTGCATGTGATTTGTGCCTGTTGTCCATAGCTGTCCCATGACTCTTCATATAACCCATGAGCCTGAACCACATGTTTATTCTGGTCTTCTATTCTAGCTTACTACATGTCTTAGTGAACTTAGGGTTATTTTGCTATGATAAAACAAAATATTTATTTGGTTCATGCTTCATAATTGTATAAACTGACAGCATGATCCATCCAAGGCTTGATTAAAGGGAAGATTTTTATTATAGATATGACACCTGCACATCAGACACCACTCTGTGTGTTCTGAGGAGCTTCCTAATGTTAAGCCTGGGAACTGCTCTCCATGTGTCCAGGATGGGTGTCAAAGGAACAGTGGGTCTGTGATCTGTGTGGATGGTCAGCCCGGAGGCATGCGGGGAGGTAAGGGACGGTTAAATGAATAGATGTTGGACATAGAAAAGAGCATGTGGATCCCCAGCTGCCTAGAGGGGGGCAGAGGGATCCGCAAGAGTCCAGAGCAGAAAGGGAAAGAAACATTCTGAACTTGGCTAACAGACCAGACCTGGCCATGACGGAAGCAGGAGCAGAGCAGAGCAGACAGAGGGAGAGAAAGGGTGGGGGAAGAAAGACAGAGACAGACAGGGAGGTGGGGAGGGGTTATAAGGAGAATGAGTTGCTGAGGGGAAAGAAGGTCTTGAGCCTGAGAGAAGAGGGGAGAGGGTGGCTAGGGCGAGAAGATGGACTTTGAAAGGTGTAATAGGTACTTGTGAATGGATGAATGAATGCATGCATTATGGTATTGTTAAAATCTACACAACTTGTAGACCAAGCTATGCTCTAAATAGGGCTTTACAAGACAGGAATTAGTACCTTCACTCATTACCCCCAAGGAAACAATCTCTCCGGGTGGTGAGCCATAGTTCCAATACTTCATAGTAGTGGTTATGCTGTGTGCAGCCAAAATGCATCCAAATTCTTTGCCAGTTGTGCTCAAGGTTTCAAGAACCATCCCAAATTCTTTTGTTACCCACTCACTGCAAGAAGTGAAAGAAGGAATTTCACAGTAGAAAAAGGAATGGAAAGGGTGTCCTCTGTCCAGGGAACTCAGCACAGGAAGCTGTACCCACCATCTACACAGTAAGGAAACTCAAATGCCCTTTCTTCACGGATCCTTGTTACCTGTGAGAACATGATGGGAAAATAATGACACCAGACAGAAAGGAATCACCAAATGTCAATCTGGAGTGTAGTAATAAAATGAGGAACACTGAAAAGAGGTCAAAGACTATAGGAACAATATCTTTTATTATAAATAATTAGTTATACAGAGATGCTTTCTTGGGACCAGCCATAGTCTTCACTTAAACTCAAATACGTTCATTAAACAGTGAGTTGCTATTTGGGGCAATGTGTTTTATGGTCTGAGATATAAACTCAAGAAGGAGCCCAGGTTTGCCCTACTGGTGAGCCAGTGAATGTCCCATATCCCTGTAACCTTGACCTTGTGCAAGCACCAGATGAAGAACTGGGCTCCAGGGGAGGGGGCCCAGCACACACTGCCACTCGGTATAGATAATGTCCCCATGGTCTGAAGTGGGGTGGGGGCAGATACAAGACAAAGGAAAAGCAAACGCTGCACGGAACAGGAGCACGGATCAGAAAAGTGCTTCAGGGGGGCTCTGTCTGCTTCTTCATCCTGTCTCATCACAATCGAGTGTTTACCTGGATGAATTTTTTAGTTTTCCCATTTATTTTATATGGGACAATTTCATTCTATCAATGGAGAACCTGAGGCACAAATTTGATTTAACTTCTCTAAAGCCACATGATTAATAAATGATGATGACAGAATTCCAGCCCAGGGATGCATCACTTTTCAGCTCTGCCTCTCTTGGGACTTACTGGTCAACCTTACCCATCATCTTAACTCTTCTTCCTATGAATGCTTCGACTACTTTCTACTTGGCTATACGTCTGGCTTGACATTAACGCTTGCTTTGAGTGTACCTGCTGTAGAGATAACTTTAACAGAATATACGAACAACTTTCAGGATAACCTGAAATACAAACTTCATAATATTATAACAAATCAAATGAGGATGAGGAGCAAGTAGTTATTATTCTGTGGATTTTTTTCCTGATCCTTCAATAGAAAGCACAGAAAAAATATGTGCATAAACAATACAAGTTATTTTTATGCAAAATTTACAAGATGTTATAATGGTGCTTACAACTATTATACATCTATTTCATTTATCTAATGTTAGTATACTTCACTTAAAAACATACTGTACCTGTCAAAAATCAAGTTCAACACAGAGTGATAATACCCAGGAGGCCCCCAAATAGCACTCTCATAGTTGTAAACTTTGGCTTTCCTCAGATCAACATAGTTATTTCCAGTGATATTACCCCAAATTATCACATCTTTGATGCCTATGCAGAACAGAATCAGAAACAATCACAATAAAGTTCATTAGTATAACATTTACTCAAACCCAATGCCTTGTCTGTGTATTTATTTTGGTGTTGGTTCATTGAAGTCCAGGCTCTCCAACGTGTGCAGCAGCTGGGATTCACCTCCCTAGTTATTGGGCCTTGGCAGTCACTAGTAATGCCTTGTGAATGGTGTGCTAGGTGGACAACTCAAGGAATACAGATGAAACTAGTGAAAAAAATTGTTGGTGAAAATTGTGTCATCTGTGTTGCTCTTAACTTCACTCCTCTCTCTCTCTCTCTCTCTCTCTCTCTCACACACACACACACACACACACACACACACACACGGTGAGCATGTGTGTGGATGAGTGTGCACATGTGAGCTAGAAATGGCATTGGGAGTCTTCCTCAGTCACTCTCCACTGTATCTTTTAAGAAATGGCAGGGATGAGCTGGCCAGTGAGCCCTAGAGACCTACCTGTCTTTCTTCCAGTGTGCTATGGTTCTGATGGATGTAGTCTTACCTGACATTTTACTGACTGAGATGTTTCCCCAACCACAAGGGATTTTTTTTTTAACTGCTCAGATTTTGACAAGACACTATCTATTCTAGACTGAAGTAGAAATGTATATAAATGACTCTCTGGGAAGGTTTCATCACTTGTAAAGTAATGGTGATGATATTCTTTATGGGAGGTACTTTTGGAAACATGTTTTAGGAGAAAACAAATCACCTCTGTTTCCTACAATGTTCTAGGATGAGGGTTGGGAGGATGAGCAAGGAAACAATACTGTATAGTCATGTGGTAGTTATATCTCTATGGAGAAAAAGAAAAGAATATGAGCTGGAGAAAATAAGGATTGGTGTTTAATATGATTCTGCAATCGCTGATTTTCTAGAAATGTTTTATGCAATTTAAAAAAGAATTTTATTTATTTCCTCACTTACCTATTATCTTAGCGTTACTAGTACTGTGAAGAAAACATGACCAAAGCTATTGAGGTCTTACACCTACATGGTAGTCCATCACTGAAGAAAGTCGGGGCACAAACCTGAATTCAGGAGCTGTTGCATATGCCATGGAGGAGTGCCGTTGACTGGTTTGCTTTTTATGGTTTGCTCACCCTGATCTCTTCTAGAACCCAGGACCACCAGCCCAGGGGTGGCACTATCCACAATGGGCTGGGCCTTGCCACATCAATCACTCATTAAGAAAATTCCCTATAAGCTTGCCTACAGCCTGGTTGTATGTAGACATTTTCTCAGTTGAGGTTCCCTCCTCTCAGATAACTTTAGCTTGTGTCAGGTTGACAGAGCAAACAAAAGCAAGCGAGCAAACAAACAAACAACCAAAACCAAAAACTAGCCAGCATATCTATCTGCTTAAAGTCTGTTTCTTGGCGATTAAATTCTTTTCTGTTCTCTCGTAGAAGGAAGACTGATAGACTAACCTTTTAGGGCAAGATGCTGAAGCTGTATGCAAGGAGACAGAAGTATTCTGAGCTTTTCTGTAAAGAAGTGGATAACAGCACTGGCCATTATGATAGGTCCTCCCTAGCTTCCTGTACTGCCTTGGTTTAGACTATTGTCAGCTCACATCCATTGTCTCCTCAACTTTCATTTCCAGAATTCCTGTAATTCCATTCTCATGGATGCTGTTGCAAGGACACAAAGGATCAGCTCTAAGGATGCACAGAGATAAGATATGCTAAATGTGATTCAGCTGTATTTTCATAGGATTCTGATATCTACCAATTGAAAGATCAATAACAAAATTTAATTAGATATAATAAATTTAATCTTCTTCTATCCATGTTTTACCACACACGGATATTTTGGAAATCCTGCCTGTGGTGGTTTTAATGAGAATGGCCTTCATAGGCTCATACATTTGAGAACTTGCTCTCCAGTTCATGGAACTGTTTGGGAAGGATTAGGAAGTATGGCCTTGTTGAAGAATATGTGTCACTGGAGGTGGGATTTGAGGTTTCAAAAGTGCCTCCCCCCATCTGTGCCTCATGCTTATGGATCAGATGTAAGCCCTCAGCTCCTGCTCCAGGCCCATGCTTGCCTGTTGCCATACTTTTGGCCATGATGGACTCACCCTCTGAAACTATAAGCAACACCCCAATTAAATGTTTCCTTTTATAAGTTGCCTTGGTCATGGTGTCTCTTCACAACAGTAGAAATGTAACTATGTCACTGCCTTATTTGATCTTCACATCAATGTTAGGAGGGGATTGCTGTTTTTAAAGATGATAAATGAGTCACACAGAGTTGACTCTTCAGGGTCCTATGAATGTGAAAGGAAACAAAGCCATTTTAACAAAGCCTTGACAATCTTTAAAGAACATACACCACTTTCCCCATTATTATCATGGAGACATGGGGTATTAGGTTTAAAATTGTTACTCGACTAATAGAGATCTTACTGCAACAAATATTTGCTAACTTTGTAATGATGGACAAAGTCATAAAAGTAGAGTAAAAGTAGTTTCGCAGTTGCCCCCTTTATCCACAGCTTCATATTCTACCCATTGCTTTATCCACACAGGGGGTGCATCAGGATTGGAGATTGAATCTAGACTCTCATGCATGCTAGGCAAGAGTTCTACAACTGACCTACAGTGTCAAGCCTGCACTCTAAAGTATTATAGGAAAAATTTCAAAATTAAGCAGTGGGTAAGTTTTAGATAATTTCAATTACTGTATGTTGCTATGAATGGTTTATTAGGTTATTACTATTTATTATTGCTAGTCTCTGGCTGTCCCTGATCTGGATATGGGGTGTGGGATAGCCTAGGTAGCATTCCCTGAATGAGGGAGAGCCACATGGCATCACCTGAATGAGTGAGGCCAACACTGGTTCCACCCATCACTTCTAACCTATGCCACACATTCAGGATGGTCCTGGAGAATGTAGCCTTCTTTCTCCACTCCTTGAATCCATGTTTCAAAACACAAACAAGACACCAATAGGAGTTCACTCACTGGATGGGCTTGTCTTCATTTTCCTGGCCAGTATTGCTTTTGCTTGCCCTTCCACACCCAGCGCCACTGCAATGATGTTGCTTGCGATATTAGGGGCGTATTGCATAAGCAAAGCTGTTTTAAGATTCACAAACGTTTTCCCTCCAACAATGACCTTCACGGATTTGTCAGCATTTTTCTCCATCATGTAGCCATAGAGGCGGCACAGTGGTACCCTGCTTCGCAGGTAGCCCTCCAGGCTGAACACTTCCTCATCTGTGTTTTCATCCAGGAAGATGATGACTTGGGCCTGAAAGAAGGCCTCTTCAATATTAGTACAGTAGGAAACACTGCGGAGAACTGGTGATGCCAAGTCCTGAGTTTCCATCACTATGCTTATGAGATAGTTTTCCATCTGCTCCCAGTCAAACAGGGTTAGGCTGATCTCTGTGTCCATCCCAAATACTTCTCCACTTACCAAGATGGGGATTAGGTGGTTGCACACATTAGTACTTGCACTGATTAAATGCAAAAGTTGGATGGAAAATGGTTAGATTCCTTGCCCATTTATGCACTTTACTCTTAACCCATATTTTAGCATGTGTTCCTCAGGATGGTTCACTATTCTACATGAACATTCTCATGCTTGCACAGATGTGGCTAGGGATCCAAATCCCTAGAGCAAGAAAGTCTCACTACTCGCTCCACATCTGACAATACCACCAAATAAAAATTACTGGTGTGTTTGATTTTTCAAATAAAAGAGCTCTCACACATGCAGAAAACAAAACAAAAACAAATAAACAAAAGTTCATTATCAGATTGTTCTGCTTATGCACTCATACTTCCTCATGAAAAGACAAAGATGTATGCCTCAGTTAGCCACTGTCTTGTATACCTCTATCTACAAATGAATGCCTTTAGTTTTGGGCAGATTATCTTTCTCAAAGTCCCACAAAGAAAAGCCCTTACAGTAATGGCAAGGATAAGCACAAGTTGTGTGCTCCAAAAGTATCTGGATCTTCCATTTCTGTGATGACCAAGTATGAGTTGTAAAATTCATCTCAGAACTTCTATTACTCTTGTTGGGAAGGGCATGGTGGTGACGTCTATTTCAGTTCTTGATTATTTATGGTACAATTTCTGAGTCTTTTCAGTGTTTGTAGTATTCCATAATTATACATACTTCCTTAAAACAGGTATATGTTAGGGTACATACATGTAGTGAGAAGGACAGTGTGAGGTAGACAGAGGGGATGGAAGTGCAGAGACAAAGAACAACAAAAAGAGAGGCCAGAGATGGAAAGAGAGGAAGTAACAAGTGGGGACATGAGAAGCGCATGAAAAGAAGAAAAGGCAGACACAGAGGGGAACAGGGTTGCAGATAGTCGAGTGCAGGAGGAAGAACCAAGGAAAACCAGCAGGTGGGATGAGGGGAGAACAATGATCAGCGAGGACACATGCCCGGAAAACTGCTTGAGATTGTGTGCAAAGACACGCATGCATGCAAATCCTAAATCACATGGGGATGGATACTGGAGGCTAGACACACAGAGGCACTCATACACATGTACAGCCCAGACACGTGAACACACACACACACACACACACACCCTAAACCTAGCTAGGCATTCTTCCATCGTGGAATTAATCCAATCCCATTGTCCTTTCTAAAAATAAAAATCCAGGCCCATAAATCCTGGGGCTTGACTATCCCACCTGACAATCCAGACCTCCAAGGGGTTGATGAGATCATTCATGGTCTCTTTCTCCAACTCTTTTTCTATATGTGCCTCCAGGTTCTCTTGAGCAATTACCATCATCAGCTCTGTTGTCATGCTGGAAGTGACACCATAGTAAAGCTAAATATCAGAAAAGAAAAACTCAACCTCAGAGAACAGACCATTATTAGACCAAAGCTAGAATGGAAAATAGACTGGGAGAAAGATGGCAGGCTGGCCCAGAAAGCAAGACACTTGAAATATGAAATAATGTTAAGAGAGTATTTTGAACATATAAGCAATGCAGTCCCCATACCTGGGCATGTTCCAGGAACTCATTGTACCCTCCCAGAAGAAGGCCCTCGCCTCCGCGATCCAGCAGCTCTCTCCAGATAATGGGCGAGGTTCTGTGATCCCACCCATTCCTTTCACATAGCTCTTCCAGCCACTCCTGTGGGGAAGGAATCCAATAAAAGTTACATATTAAATCTGCCTAAGAATTCAATTCAATATTGTAAGATTTAAATAGCAAAGTGACAGCTTTTTCAATGCCACTATGTATGCATAATACATTCATATGTCTCCAAATGGTGAAATATAAACTAGAAAGGAGTGGTGAGCATGGCGAGGCTGTTTATGCCTTTAACTGTAGCAGTGGGGATGTAAGAGACAGGTGGATTCCTATGAGTTCCAGGCCAGCCAGAGATACATGGTGAGACTCTGTCTCAATAAGAGAAAGAAATGAACAAACAAACAAATCAAGAGTGAATGAATGACAGAAAAAATAGTGATGATAAAAATAGCCAATTAATAAAGAACAAGGAATATTTTTCAGATCCAATGGCCACATGAAGTGTGAGAGTTTTTTCCATGGCTGGAGTGGATGTGTTTAACTTAAAGAGAGGCTAGGTATTCTAAGTTCTAAGTTGGCTGATTTAAAACAACAACAGCAACAAAACACTGATTTTTTAAAATTTTATGTGAACTATTATAGTTTTATGGCCACATGTATATTGATACTGCTTTTCAAATCTATGATTATCGTTGCTATGGTTTAGATTGAATTAATGAACTAAAAGTTCCTGGAGGGGGGGGGGACTCCTCATCATATTTATCAGAAAAAGTTTATGTTACCATTATCTGGTCTAAGTATCACTGAGGGTTAGCATTCTTATTGGTGAGGTACAGCTGAGCAGACCTAAAGTCACACAATTGGAGGCGTGGATACTAAGGCCATCTCACAAGTAAACTCTATTTCTTGCTAATGATGAAGCCCATGCTCTCATTCCATTCAATAGACAGAAAACAGATTTCCAACATGGTCCCTCTAATCACTACAGAGCTTGGCTGGTGACACACTGGGCTGCAGAAAAAGAAAAAAAGAAAAAGTGTTCTACCCTAAAGTTCTAGACCAAGGAGAACACACTAATGTTCATTCAGGAGCTGGAAGAATATGTGTAGGACTGGCGGCTCTTTAGAGTCCTGAATCGGGAGTGGGACATGAAGATGGTCAGGAAGAGTTCTTTGGTGTGACTCACCAGGCTGCAATTTGGAAGGGCGCACCCTAGTGGGGACACAGAACACAGTGGTGATGTATTACTTGACTGGCAGTTGGAAGTTTGGAGAAAATTACAATTCAAATAATGTAAAAATGACAAATCTGCCAAGGAAGATAGTGGCAGAAGGGGCTAAAGGGGTAGGAGAGGTCTGCTGAGATGAGCCAGTGGGCTTAAGTGATTGGCACCAAGTCTGACAAACTGAATTCTGTTTCTGGGATCCGGGTAGTTGTAGAGAGTCGACTCAGGCAAGGTATTCTCTCACTGCCACATGTGTCTGAGCATATGCAGACCCCACCACAAAAACCAAATAGATAAACAAACACATAAGTAAATACACAAACAAATACATACACACATTAATTTAAAAACTAGTGGACATAGCGCTATGGGAATCTGGATAAATTACTATTCAACTACATTTTCTGCAGGGACCTGGACAATGCTTTATTCACTAAGTCATAAGAAATGCACTGAAGAGAGAAAGAACCTTGTGTGGCAACCACCTGGGATGGTAAGATACTAAAGGACAAAGGACAGGGGGAATGCCCACCAGCAATGATCATCTGTTTGAGCAGAATAATAACCAGTCCCACAGACATGATAACTTCGACAGTCATAGGCAAATGGCCTCACATGAGCTAAGCAATCAGTATGCCAGCAACAAAGGCTAGGTCTAGTGTTTGATAATGGCACCATCCTTTGAGGACATCAACCTGCCTCTCTGTAGAAAACTGACAACACTGGATTCTCTCCACACATATGCAAAGGGAAATAATTTGCCTAGATTGAAATCAATGTATGTTCTGGGTAGGGAATGACCTTTCCTGCTTGTAGTGTTTTCACTAGAACCCCGGTCTAAGCACTTACAAAACGTTTAACATGCCAACCCTAGGTCTTACACACATCTTTGAACCAAGGGGATCACTTTATAGAAAAAGAGGTACAGTGCTGAACATATCATTAGGGGATAGATTGTCCCTATCAGATAACACCCAGCTTGATATATGGGCAGGGAAGGCCAGCAAAGCTGAAGACATCAGGCAGAAGACTGACGTATTCAGGGATGGTCTGGCTTTTTCATATTGTAAAATGTATTATATATCAGTGTAGTCTTTTCCTCTATTCGGCAAACTACTTAGAATTTAGGAATCAAGGGACATCAGTGATTCCCTGTCAGTTTTGACCATACAAGGGAAAGTGTCTCAGTCCTGTCCTGAAGAGAGACTGGGGCTCACATCCCTTATGTACAGAAATCGGTCATCACACCTAACACACGGGCTAGAGTAGTAGAGGGGGGCATCTATAATGGATGGGAGTGAACAGAGATGAGTACTAGTTTGGCCTTGAAACTAGGTGCAGTGGGGAATACAGTTCATTAGCAAGCCTTCCTTTAATAGTGTTTTCCCAGGGAAAGATCTTGATCAGAATCCCGGAAGAGCTGTTAGCAGATGGTGTGAATTTGCTTAATGGAGCACATGGATCCGGAGGCACAGCGGGTGGACTGTAGCAGATAGTCGTGAACAGTCCAGGTTCCTTCCCTCTTATGTCCAAGGCACTTGTGCCCTCAGTCACTAAAAATAGTGGAGTCCAGTGGTTTTAACTGCTGAGTCTCTCTCCAGGAATGACCTCAACTAAGATTAAGCCCCTTTCTTGGGACAGCCCATGTCAGGTGACTGGTTGATGCAGGAATACAAAAGCTCAGTTACCTTTCTTCAACATGTGGTTCCTTTGAAAGGATGCCCAACCGGCTTTCCCTGTAGGATCCACTGACTTCTCTTTGGCTGCAGCTGTATTTTACTTCAACTCCCGCCTTTGCCTAATGCTGCCACCTTCACCTTCATTCCTTCTCCAGGATGTTCCCAGAGTACTTTCCAGTAAGACTGCATCTTCAAAATCTCCACCCTGAGATCTGTTTAGGAGGCAATGCAACTACAGATATGGCTACCTCAAATAAGTAAGTTCTGTACCATTTGGATACCATGAGAAAGAGAAAGTTAGGTAGTTAAGTACAAACTGCCTGTTTTCTTGGCAGGACTGGGCATGGAATCAACATACTTATTTCACTTATTGGAGTCTCCACTGAGCTATTAAATATTAGCAAAAAAAATGTCTTGAGACTGGTAAGTAAGAAGTCACTCTTTCAGTATTCAAATGACAGTAAGACATGACCAGTCATCATTAGAAGTTGACACAACACACTAACCAGTATTTTAGCAAAGTCAAACCTTTGTTTGGCATAAGTGCCTTCAATAACTGTAATGGTTCTTACCTCCCACACATCAGGATGTTGTGTGATTTTAAAAATCTGGAAGTCAGGAAGGTTCTTTACTAAATAGTCTGCCAGAATTTCTGCTTTAGCATAATATGGGCAGTCGGCTTTACCTAGAAGAGTTCAAATTAGTTATGCTTTCTTTTACACACACAAATTACTGCACAGTTATGAGGATTTGCCAAACACTTACAGGACGCACCGTGGATATAATATAATTTTATAACAGCATTACAGAATAAACTTCTACAACACAAACATCTAATTTTTTTGTTATATTAACAAAAATAAGATACCCTTCACAGATCAGAATCTTACATAATAAAAGTTTGGGGAAAAGAGAATGGTTTAAATATTTGCTCTCCTCTAGTACTGTGCTATTCCACAAAGGAGACTGTACCATACTATTTAAGCATACGATACCAACAGTGAGCCGCCCATTAGAAGCCACTCAAGGGCCCACTGAGAAGGCTCTATGGATAAAGGCACTTGTCACCAAGCCTGAAGACCTGAGTTTCATCTCCTGGGTACACAAGGAGAATGCTAGCTTCTGTACACTATCCTTCATCCTTTGCACACATCCCCAAACACATGCGAAACAAACAAACTAATGTTTAAAGAAACAACACTAAAAAGGTAGAGTGTGGGGTAAAGAGTGGAAATACCACTGTCCCTTTTAGATCTGATGTGTGGTCTGGAATTGTAAGGAAGCTAAGAAGGAAGAATCTGAGGCTACCTTCTTTTTTCGGATGCTCTCATTGGAGAGAAATTCAGATGAGTGCATTAGGGGGAATTATGTCTGGCAGGTATCTGATGCGGGTGCAGGTGCCTATGGAGAACTTTAGATGCACAGTTTTGCAGTGAGGACCCCACAGGAAGTTAACTCACCCCTGGGAGCGGGATGGGTGTCAGTTTAGGAGGACAGGCTAAGTGCAGAAGCTCCTGTGGAACATTCTTCCTCAACCTCACAGAGTCCTCAATGTCAATCAACACCGCTGTACAGTGTGTAAGCCTCTCTGTCTACTTCAAATCCATTGTTAATCACTTCAAACTCACTCCATGGCTCACATTTAATGATCCAGTCCATTTCCTGGGAAATTAACTTGTAAAAGCCCTGCACCCGAGATGACCTCAATTACCTTCCTTTTCTGAAACCGAGTTCCTTCAGCCCAGACATCACTGAGATAAATATAAAGAACAGAGAAGTTCCCAAAGGAAGAAGAGCTCACTTATGCTCTGAACACTACCAAGCTGTCTTCTTGGAAGCCTTGCTCAACAAATTCTATTAGGCTCTTACTTTTGTTTTTAGTGTCTCCTCTTAAACATATTTAAATGCATTCAACTTAAACTTCACTTTCTCCTTCCTAACCAACAAAAGGCCTGTCTCTTCTCCCAGGTACTACTTTCTAGATGCTCCTTCCTGTTAAAACTTCTTTTAAACATCTTCTATCCTTGCCATTCTTGAATATTAGATTTTCATTCATTTATTATTCCGTTATAATCCAGAATTCCCCACAATTTCCCAGACGGTGCCTAAGGAACTCCAGGTCCTTAATATAACAAGTGAGTTTTGATCCTTTCTCCTTTATCTGTGGTAGCATTTATTGATGTTGCCTTTTCTATTTCCAATGGCATAAATCCTGCAGTCCATTGCTATGGTGGGACAGTCTGCAGGTTTCCCTTCTATATCTCTGGCTAATATTGTCTTTACTTTGTAGGTTTCTGTTCCTTCATCAACCCCTCCATTAGTTCTGCAAGGCACATCATTTTATGCCTTATCTTGTGTATTTTTTTTTCTGGCCAAGCTCCTTGGTTTCAGGTAGCATTCTGGATTTTTAGCTCAGGCACAGTGTTTTATCCAGATGTCTACACGTCTCTGTGTTCTTCCATCTTTTTCTGGGTGTGGCATGGGCCCTCAGCAGGATAAGCTGGATTCTATTCTGAAATGACTAAAGTAACATCATCTTGTTCTGACTCCATTTTGGGTTTGCTTAAACAGTTCTCAGCCCTCTAGCCCTCTCTGCCCAGTGGTTGTGTCTACCTTGGCAGTACATTTGAGATTTCCATGGCCTTGAGTGTGGTCCGGATGTATTAAGCAAAATAATTCAAGTAAACTAAAATAGACATAAGTTAAAAACAATTGTCATGCTATGTCTGAAATAATTACTATGCTCTGCCAGAATGAACAAACTTTTTAAGGATATTCTGATTCTCATCTAAGTTTGATGTAAAATTGGTCCTTGTGGGTTTTGCCCTTAAAAACACCATACCTTTCTGTTCTCTAGCACCAAGAGACTTTTCAGAGACACAAGCCCCTTCTTGGTCTAGCCATTAATAAAAAGATTAAGAACTTTGTCTTAGTGTACTTGTCGATAACTATCTCATGTGGATCATTTCAATTCCAAGTCTCCTACGAAAATGTAGGAGACTCCTACATTTCCTATAGTAGTTCTGTTCATCTCCTTATTTGAGAGTATTAAGAGTAGTCAGGTGTTAGTAGTGCATACTTCTAATTCTAAAACTCTGGAGGAAGAGACAGGCAGATCTCTGTGAACTTGAGCCCAGGCTGGTCTTCATAGCCAGGTTCAAATCAGCCAAGATACATAGTGAGACTGTCTCAAAAGAGAGAGAAAATATCGTATCTAGATTATCAAATACATTCTTATGATAAAAGTTTTCCAAATAACTCCAAGCTCTGTCCAGTTTCTCGCTGCTTAGAAGTATAACTTTTCCTTTATTTCCTGTACTCACTCAGTGAATTAGATATCTTGTTCTACATCTTTTGTCTCTGAGATCGTTCCCCAGTTCATTTGCTTTTCTCCATTCATACTTTCCAGAAGGCTCAAGCAGCTCCTTCTTGCACTATATAACTCCAGTCTCCTAACTGTGGTCTTGTTGCATCCATAATACTCAGGTAATATGCGATTTTTCATTGCCTTTTCCCGTTATAAGAAACCTTCCAGGTACTTTGGCCAAAGTCTGAACTATTGGATAGGCTCAGAAGAATTGGCATTGTCTCACTGTGTCCTCAGCTTAGGACACTCTTTCCCTTCCACCCTCTCTTCCAGTCCTACTAACCTCACTTCGAGTGTATGCCTCCTCTCAATTATCACCATATTTGACCATGATCTCTGTGAAGACCTAGATATTGGGACCGTTGCTTTGCCGTTTCCTGGCAATTGGTGCAGGCTCTCTCAGAGCTAGGTGTTCAAAGTTACTACCTGAACGTGTTGAGTTTCTGTACACAACCCTACACCATCTTCATAAACTCTGCACACTCGAACTCTGTCCCCGCTGTCCATGGTGAAAGCTTTCTGTTTCTTCTTGTGTCTTCTCTGCTTGGTAACTAAGGGTTCAGGTATCTGCTTAGCCACCTCTTGCTCTGGGATGCCCTTGCCTAGCTAGGCCCTCTGCCACTGTTTCCTCTAGACCGCTGCCCAGTTACTCTTATATACAAAATGCCCCAAAACTCTTCTCTTGTATTCCCATCACCCAGTTTCCTAATGCTAGAAGTATTTATCTGAATGTAAGTGAAGCAAAAGAAGTATTTCCAAAGAGATGGTAAATGTCAATTGTGTTCAACGTAACAAAGAAGACAACTAAGACATAACAGCTTATCTAAGAAGTCGCTGGTGATTGTGGTCGAAACAGTTTGCATGTGAAGGCCAAAGTAGAAGCCAGATTGAACAGAAAGAAGGGCCAGAGATAGACCATCAGTGAGCTCTTTTAAGAAACCTACTGAGAGGAGCTTGAGAGATGGCTCAGAGGTTAAGAACACTGGCTGTTCTTCCAAAGGTCCCAAGTTCAATTCTTAGCTGCCATGTGGTGGCTCATAACCATCCCTCTTATAGCATGCAGGCACATATGCAGGCAAACCACTGTATAAATAATGAACAAGTAAAAAAAAAATTTTTTTTTAAAGAAACCTGCTTAGAAGGGAGGAAGCAGACTCAGTAAGCAGCCTATTGCCAATAAGTGCTGATTGGTGTTGCTTCCAGCTTCCGAGATGACCTTTAAAAAATGCAAACCCATCGACACTATTTTATTTAAATCCTTTCAACGGCTCTTTATTGTGTTCGAGATTTAGTTCAAACTTCTTCTTTTTAAAAACTATTTGTAAGACATAAGAGTCTAGTTTCTATTTTCTAAGTCTAACCGCAGGTCCTACCACACTCCCACATCCAGATCCTCTTCCAGCCTTTGTCTTTATCCGGGGTGGTCCCTTTAACAGCTTCTCTAGTTAGTTCCTTGTGTCCAACTCTCCCCTACCCTACCCCCAACCCCCGTTGCACCTCTCCCTCATTGCATCAATCACGGCAGATCGAAGTAATTCTTTGTCCCTATAATTAAAACTCGTCAAGGGCAGAGGTGAAAATTTTCCCCACTGTGTTCTCACTGCTCTTCAGAGCTTGACACAGCGCCACTGTCTAATGCACTTCGTTGAATGAATGCCTAGAAAGCCTGAGGTGATCCGTCTAAAGAATGGGGCCAGTTAACAAGGCTGACAAAAGGCAGAAGGACACGCGGCTGACTAGACAAGCACTCACCCGCGATCACGAATTTGGCCATGCTCTCTAACAAGACCTAGAGACTGGGACCACGGCGTCGCGGTTTCCTGGCAACCGCGCGGCGAACCAAAAGTGGCGCAGGCGCTCTCAGAAGCTGCCGCACAGAGGCGTTCAAAGTCACTATTTGAATGTGTTGAGTTTCCGTAAAACGACAATACATCTTTATAAGCTCCGTGTTTTCCTACGGCTTTCGACTTTATCTCTTCATCTGAGAAGAGAAATTCTTCTTTTAGGCAGTTTTTCCTTCCCCCATCTACACGTGCTCTTCTACGGCCGCCGCGAACCTACGCTTTTTGACCTACATAAGAACCCGTAAAACGTCACCAGACGCGCCGCTTAGGGCAGAACTGTCATGGCTGCGCCCGTGAACGTCCACAGGGTTCTGTTCTAAGGCAAGTGCATGGCGAGCGAAAGCGGAGTCGTGGGCGGTATTGTATTAGTCTCTTTACCCGGAGGATAGAAGTTTGAGAAGTGGCCTCGGTCTTAAGTTTAGGGCGGTGTGTTGATGCTGAGTGGCTCGGTTGCTGAAGGATGCTGGCATCGGTTTCGGGATCTTAATGAGGCTGGCTGATTGTAGCTTTTCAGGCACGAAGAACATAGTTTTCATTTTTTTCTTTCTTGTCCAATCAAGGCCGTCTTGTCCAAGTACGTTTTCTTAACAGTTTGCTTTTGGCTAAGGCTAGATCATCTGCTTGTAAGTGTCCATCAAGGGAGCCCTCAAAACTATGTTAACAAAGTTAGCCGAGGAAGATTTATTGAATGTCTGTCTATAGAAGCTACTTTATCTACACGTACACGATAAATCCTTCATTTAGTTTAAAAACGCTACTTTTTTCACAATGTACGCGTTGAAAGTGGAAGAAACATACTGAGGACACGTTTTTACCATTTTAATATAAAGCTCTAGTGGGTCATAGGTACCCTTGCAAGCCGTTGTTAGATGCTTGTCTCTTATTTAAGCAACAGTTTTAAACAATTATTTCCTTTATTCATCCTTTTCCTACAGGCAAGTTCACACCATATGCTTTCTTTTAGTAAGAAGTTAACTTTCGTTGCATCTTCAGTATTTGAAAGTGTGTCAGTGCAAAATGAATAACAAAGCACATTCCTTGTTATGGAACATAAGACAATTCAGTACTTTACTTCCAAGAAGCAGAGCTCTGAGGACAAATCCTCTGGGATTTTGCAAACCAGAAGTTATTCATTCAAAATGGAACGCAAGAAACCACCTGCTAAATGGTTTTGATGAGGGATTGCAACTATCTGTTCGATACCTCTTTCGAGATACATTTATTTTGAAGTCAGTTGATGGTTGTACTCAAACTAAAGGCATAAGCCATATTGCTGTTTTTAAACTGGATAGAATACTTTGTCCTAAAAGACTATCTTTTGATTCAAAGCATTCTTTTGCCTCTGATGGGGCATCTGAGCATGATTTGATGAAAATAAATTTTCATCATACTTCCAGTGAAGATATGTTCACCAAGAAAATGAGACCAACCCCTGTGAATCATGGAAAGTTGGCCCAGGAGTGTAACTCTCTGAGTGATGTGCTGGATACATTTTCAGAAGCACCTACGTTTCCTAGTAGCACCTATTTCTTAGCAATGTGGACAATTGCCAAAAGGATATCTGAAGACAAGAGGCGCTTTGAAGTACAGCTGATGTTCAGGCACCCTTCCTTTAAGCAGCTGTGTGAACAAATGATGAGAGAAGTCAAGATCATGCACTATGACCACCTCTTGTTCAGTCTTAATGCTATGGTGAAGCTGGGAATCCCTCAGAATACTCTTATGGTACAGACTTTGCTGAGGATGATTCAGGTAAGAAACGGGAGACCTACACGTGGCTTTACCATGTTTAACATATTTTGAAGGAGCCAGGGGAAGCAGAGGTATATAGCTTCCTTAGAAGACTGTCAGCAGAATATATGCTTTATGTGCATTTCTGTATTAAATATTACATGGCTAGGAGATCTTAAGTTAAATAATTTTGCTTTGGAAATTTGCGAAAGCTTGCCTCACTTACCTTCTCTAGGGTTAAGTGGGAAGGAAGAGAGATACAGAGAAAGGTTGGGTAGTTGAAGAAGCAAGGGAAAGGAATGGAGGTGAACTAGTGTTTCCCTTACATAATCATAATCCTCCTTACAGGATTAAGACTAGGAAACAGACTTAATGGTATCAAGCTGCTTGGTTAATAGCTAGTGGATTCCTTTATTCACACAGTGAATATATATTGGGTGTCGGCCATGTACACATTTATCAATTGGTATAAAAGATAGAGCACATAGTTCCTTATAATCATGACTCCTACAGTCTAAACTAGGAGATGTATTTGCAGGCACTTACAGGAGTGGTAATCAGCATTCCTTTAATGACTCATACTATGTTGTAGGTACTGTGATGAACCCTCAGAGTGCAGTTATCAAAATGCTTAGAGAGCTCTCAGTTCAATGAGGAAGAATATAGGGTCATGCAAGAGTGTGTAATAGAATTTCCAGCCTAGTTTTTGTCTTCAAAACATTAAAATAAGATCGGGAGAAGGATGCAAAGTCAATGTCTGTGGGACAGGTAGCATTTTGTGAGGACTGATTATGAAATTACATGGCCAACATCCAGTGCAAAAATGTGAGTAGTTGCTGAAATATTTGGTGCATCTGAAGTAAAGAATGGCTTTGGGGGTTGGTAGGGTTGGGTTGGATAAGAAATTAATTGTGAATGTGGTGTGGGGCAAGGATTTGAGGCTGAAAAAGATAGTAGCAAAACTGTAAAAATACTTTTTATGCCTGGCAAAGTTTGTATTTGCCCAGTATGCACAGTAGTCCATTGGAGAGTTTTAAGACAGGAATTGACGTGCTCGTTTGCATTTCAGTTCCACAGGTGTCAGTATCTTGCTTGACGTTACTTATATGGCACCAGATGTGAAGTAGTAATTATTTACTTTTTAAGAGAGGCAATGTGATTCCTAGACTCAATAATTAAATAAGTGTCTTAAAATACATTCACTTCCTGGAGATAATCTGTCATATACTCTGTTCCACGTCAGCTCATGAATTTAAAATTTTTTATGTTAACTTGAGTCATATGTCCTCAAGCAAGAACCTTTAAATTTTGTGGTTTTGTAAGCTATAGAATAGCTGTTTGCTTGGTAGGCACTTGTTTGGTAGGTATTCCTTTTTTATGTAATCATTTAGAAATTATTGTTTGGATCTGCTTTCTACTGACAGTGATGCAGTTTTGTACTAGACCTTGGATAGGCATTCACAGCTATGTAGCATCCTCACTGGGAACATTGAGGTCAGAAAATGGGCATGTGATTGTGCCTCAGTAATGTGTGTGATAGTCATAAAAACATTTAGCCAGAGATGGGAAGGACAGTGTGCTGTCAGTGAATTTGAGTCAAGCAGCCTTACCTTTCACAGCAGATGTTACAGGATATCTATCTATCTGTCTGTCTAGAGAGACTGAAACTCATGGGAATGAAACTTCCCCAATTCACTTCCACCTTTATCTACTTAAAGAATTATAGCATCTAGTTCTGACTCAAAACTTTATAAGTAATGGTTAGTTGTACCACTCTAGCAAAGAGCAAAAGGCTTCCTGTAATACGGTCCTGCTCTTAACAGATGGGTTGTGGTTAAATTGATGAGAACTAGAGAAGCCGTGTCATTACTGTTCTTGTTCCAGATTGTCCCTGCCATTTCTGGAATAAACTAGTACCCTCGTGGAAGCCCAGACAGCAGTGGTAAAATGCAGTGGGCCATATGAACAAAAAGATCCATGGGGCAGTTATAGCATGGTCCTCAGAAAAGGCTATGTGGAAATTGAAAGGACAGTCTTCCAGGGTTCATTTAGCAGAGCAATTGACTTGTGTACTCTAGGAGCTCTTCTGTAATTCTACCATGCTGTCCTCATGGCTTCAGGGCCCGTGGAGGGGTAAAAATATGTTTAATGCAAGTTATTTCCCAAGCAAAAGAATGTAGTCAATATCAAATTGATTTCCAAAGACACATAAGAAAGTGTTGGTATATAAAGGTTATGCATCAGTTATTTGGAAAAGCCACTGAATTGTCACCTCTTTTTTCCAAGAATAGATGTTTATTGTGGACTTTGTGAATTACTGTTCTGGTCCTTAGTCCTTTGAAAGTGTGAGTTCAGAGGTTTTGCTTGGGAGAACATCTCATACCTGCTGTATTTGTAATTATATGTTAATAGGAGCGCATCAGTGAGTGTGATGAGAGATGTCTGTCAGTTCTTTCAACTGCTTTAGAGGCAATGGAGCCCTGCATGAATGTGGATGCACTTCGTGTGGCATTAAGGTAAGAGTCTTAGGCTTTCTCTTCGCGTAGGCTTAGGTTTTTCCCTGTGGCCCTTGTATGAGGAATTAAAAGGCCCGATGAAAATTGAATTCCTTTTTTTGGGAGGCATGGGTAAAGTATGCACTGGTGGAAGTTAATACTTTATTAAATATTAAAATTCCAATTCCGAATGATGTAAAGCTGAAGGTAATACTTTTAAAGTTCCTATTTTAGAAAATGCTGTGGCGCCCTTGGGTTAGTTTTTCTTAGAAGGTAGTACTGGTGTAAGGCGGAGGGGTAACTGACAAGAACCCTCGCTCTGAAGAGTTATTTGGGCACTATAGGGATTACGTTACATTGGCCTAAAAAGATACAAAATTGATACAGCTGACCTGATCAAGGGGAGTTTGGAGGATACCTTTAATCTGATGTGATTTGTCCATTCATTAAAATACTACAGAAATTTAAGAGGAGATATATTGGAATGATTTAGATCCTTCCTAAGTGCTTACACCATGGAGACCATGTCTGTGGATTTCATATTCCTGGCCTATTCCAAGTAGGGCTGGACCAAATGAAATTTTCAGATTTCTGGTTTGGAGATTCTAGGATTATCCTGTTTCTTGTGTCTAATGACAGAATCCTAGTTGATCAGCAGGTTTGGAAGATAGAACATATCTTCACATTACAAACTGTGATGAGATGTATCGGGAAAGACACACCCCTTGCTCTTAAGAAGAAATTGGAGGTAAATACCTAGCTTGTCTTTAGTGGGTGAAATTTGAAAAAAACTATCTTTGACCTGTCACTTCTTAAAGTTGTGTTTTGAGGAGAACATGCCTATTCTTTTGGGTTTATGTTTGCTGAAGTCAATTAAGGCATATCTATTTTTATGTGTAAACATGTCTGTATGTGCATATATATATACACACACACACACAGACACCTACTTCTGCATTTGTCTATCATCTTTCTTAAGCTTTATCCTTGTTTCTTCAATGATAATTAAATGCAAGTTTGTTTTTCTATAGATGAAAGCCTTGAAGGAGTTAGGCAGATTTTCTGTCTTAAATAATCAGCACATGTTTGAAGTATTAGCTGCCATGGATCACCGCTCTGTTGTCCTTTTGAATGAATGCAGTAAGGTGGTCATAGGTAAGGAGGGCTTTTTCTGTCTGATCTGCCACAGCTGACCTATTACTTGCTTTCAGCCCTTGGCTCTTATGATGCATAACTGATGATCGGCTACCTGTAAATTTTATTTGCTTGTAGTTTTGTTTTCCTTCAAAATGCAATGTTATTTTTCACCTAAAGAAGGTACTGAGTGTCTTGAATCTTATGTTCAAAGCCATCTGGTAATGCATATTTATTTAATTCATTCTTAAAGATAATATCCATGGGTGTCCTTCTAAAATATTGATCAGCATACTGCAGTCCTGTAAAAATCTTCGATACCAAAATGAAGATCTCTTCAAGAGCATAGCAGATTATGTGGCTACAACTTTTGACATTTGGAAGTTGAAACAAGTGAGTTTCTGGGGGAGGGGTCTTGTTATAAAAGAATAAAAATGCCAACCGTTCTATTTTACAAGTAAAGACTTAGGAACCAGATGCTGGGGTGAAACCTGCTAGCTCAGAGAGGCAGAGAAAACACTCAGCTGACCTTCCTTTTTTCCTCATGTCTGGATGGAAAAAGCCTAAAAGTCTCACTAGCTCAGCTGACAGCTTAGGAGGAAAAGGCCCAAAAACCCAAGGCCAAAGGCTTGCTAGCTCAAAGCTCAGAAAGCCCCCCAAAAACCAGTGAGCTAGAGCTCAAGAGCTAGAGGGCTGAAGCTCCTTCTCCAGCTGTCTTAAATATTCCTCAACTCAAAGTCCCTCCTACTCTTTAGTCCCTGTCAGCTGGTTTCTTGCTCCGCCTTGACCTGTGGTTAACTTTATTAAATCCTGTGTACATAAAGCTCTTGGATTAAAGGTGTGCCAGGATCGCCTAAACTACACTGTAATTACCTGTTTACAATAAACAGAAAGTTCTTGAATTAAAGGTATGAAATAGGGCTCAACCACACCAAAAAAGAAACAGGGTTTTACAATTCATAGTTTTGGGGTTCACAGTGGATCAGATATCCTGTAACAGGGTGTCCCTGAGAAGCTCTCAGGGAACATCTTCATTTGCTTGTTTTAATGTTTCTCTCTGCTTTATAGAAGTCAGGGTATGGAAATATTCCAATGCTAAGTTAGCTCAGCTCTTTAGCTTTCTCCACGTATTCACTGATAGAGCAATCAATCCTCCATCAGTTTTCTAGCTGAAAGAAAGTTATTGTCGAAAGTTCTTCCTCTATTTGGTTGTTAAAGAATTATATACTAACGCTAACTATTTAGCGTTGTGTATCCTATCTTCTTGTTGGCTATCGAATAAAGTTGGGTCTAAATAATTTAGTGTGGCACACTTCATAGGTTTTGAAGAGTAAAATGTTATTACTTCATGATTTTGTGTGTTGTTTTCTTTGGAGTAACAGCCTTTCAGGAATCATGTGTGGCAATCTCATGTCTGAATGCAGCCTGTAAAACTTGCTCTTTCTAGAGAGGTAGGTGAGACTGAGCCAATCCCTGGGTTCAGTTTGTTAAGAGAGTAAGATGAATTTTGAGTTTATTATGAAAATTGATTTCAGAGACAATAATTCATGTGGTAAATATTAGCCACATGAAAATCAGAAGTGAAGTTTATCTTAATCATGATATTTTACATCCATAAATTGATACAATATACAGAAATTTTGAGTTACAGAAACAAATTTTGTTTAATAATGCCATAATGAAATATAATTCTTTATATACTAATTTTCTTTTTTTTTCTTTCTTTAACATTTTATTTATTTTTTATTAATTACAGTTTATTCACTTTGTATCCCAGCTGTAGCCCCCTGCCTCAGCCCCTCCCCAAGTCCACTGATAAGGGAGTTCCTCTTCCCCTTCCCTCTAACCATAGCCTATCAGGTCTCCTCAGGACTGGTTGCATTGTCTTCCTCTCTGGCTTGGTAAGGCTGCTCCCCCATCAGGGGGAGCTGATCAAAGAGCCAGCCACAGAGTTCCCATTACTAAGGAGCCCATTTGGAGACTGAGCTTCTATGGGCTACATCTGTGCAGGGGTTCTAGGTTATCTCCATGCATGGCCCTTTGTTGGAGTATCAGTCTTAGAAAAGACCCCTGGGCCCAGATATTTTGGTTCTGTTGCTCTCCTTGTAGAGCTCCTATCCTCTTCAGGTCTTTTTATTTTTATAAATTTATTTATTTTTATATCAATCACAGGTTAGGTTTTTTGCATCCCATGCGTAGCCCCCTCCCTCATTCTCTCCCACCCTCCCTATATATTAATTTTCTAAAAATTGAAAAGACAGGGAATGTTAGGAAAAATATTTGCACCAGATTACGGTTGAGTCAGATAATCCAGTGGGGCGTGATGGCACACACCTGTGATCCCAGCATCTCCAAAGGCTGAGGCTGGAGGACTCAAGCTCAAGGCCCATTTATTGGTAAAAAAAAAAAAGAAAAACATGTTTGAAATATCACATCTATGAGAATTTAGGCAGGGTTTGGAACTGGGAGCATTTCAAGATAGAAGTTATCTATCTTGAAAACTTAAGAAAAGGCACAGTTTTCAGATCTTTCATATGAAAGACAAGAAAGGATTTTAAATGCGATGTGGAGATCATTGTATATCTTGGTTCTCAGTTTCAAGAGACTGCTCATTAAGTTGATACTGGATTAAAGAACAGAAGGAAACTGTAATTGCTCCTTTGAAGGTAGTATTTTGCTACTTAAGTTCTTTGAGATTTAAAAAGCTAAAGGGTAGCATATTTTAGCTTTTGAGTAACTTCTACTCCCTTGTGTTTTTCAGGTTATCTTTCTCCTCTTGTTATTTGAAACTCTTGGTTTTCGACCTTCTGGTTTGATGGACAAGCTTATGGAGAAAGTAATAGAGGATCCTGGCTCTCTAAACATGAAGAACATCGTTTCTATCCTTCACGTGTACTCGTCTCTCAATCACACCCACAGCGGCCAGAACAGAGAGTGCGTGCCATTTTCCTTCTCATGGTCACACAGTGCTCACAGAAATGATTGCTGGTCTCAGGCAGAACACACTTGTGACTGTTCACCTCCATGTCTAGAAATACAGCAGCATTTAGTTATAAATTTGAACAGAATCTTGCCTTTGTGTTTCTTTCTCATGCTTGTTCCTTTGTTCAGTTGTTTATTCATTATAGGAATGAACATTTTGAACTTGTCCACTCTTCACTATTAACTCCTAAATTACTTGTTTTCTGTTAACTTCATCCAAGAGTGGACAAATGTTTCTGTCAATTTATTTTTCTGTCTGTTATCTATTCATTTGTTATTGTGGTGAGGGTTTCCCACATGAGAGGTCCTCTCCCAGGCACAGCACGGCTGTGTGACATCGCATCCCCCTTCATACTTCAACCATCCCTGCTGAACAACACCTCCCTTCCCCTGCCTCCCCCCCTCACCTTTATGCTATTGTTTCTGGATTTGTAGGATGTGTTATATGCCCATCTAGGCTAGCTTATTCACCTAACACAGCGTCCTCCAACTTTATCTGTATTATACCAAATGGAAGAATTTTTCTCTTTTAAAGGCTACTTAATATCCCAGTATTTTTATACTATGTTATGTTTATTCGTCTGCTGATGAGCATTTAGGTGCTTAACATATATTGACTTTTGTGTTGAACACGAGAGTGTATATATCCTGCTGAGCTCCTGATTTCAATTCTTGTAAACTAAAATATACTTGGAAAACTTGCTCTGGAAGCTGTGCCTGTAATCCCAGTACTTGGAAAGTTGAGACAGGAGGATTGTTGTAAGTTAGAGGCCAGCCTAGGCTACAGACAGACTTTCATTGCTAAAACAACAAAAAATAACTATCCCTAAATATGGGCTCAAGAGACCGTATGGTAGACCCCCCCCCCCTTTTATATTTGGATTTTTAATTTTTGAGGATTCCTCACTGACTTACGTAGTTTTCTACCAAAAGTGTGCATAATGTGGAAGGACTGTCCCCCACAGCGTGCACTGTGTGCTGTGGGCTGGATCCAGTTGCTTTATGTCCTCTAGGGTTGCTTTTATGGGCATCCTACCCGCTGTGAGGGCACATCTCTTCCTGCTTTGGGTTTGCATTTCCTGGCTGCTGGTTGTGTTGAGCATACCTCCTTACAGCTGTGCACTGCGTGTGCATTCTGGGGACAAGTCTGCTATGTTCACTGTCACTTTTCTGGTCATGTCTTTATGCTCCTAAATTGTAGGCATTCCTTCTCCATTTTGGATGGTAATCTCCTGTTGGGTATGCAGTTAGCAGATATTCTATGCCCTTCTTTGCTTCTGTTGATTTTTGCTTGGCAGAAGATTTTTAGTTTGCTGTTGTCCCTTGATTGTACGTTTTTATATCACAGTCTAAAAATCATTGTTCTGCACAATGTGAAAAAAGATTTCCCTTATATTTTTTGTAGGAGTTTTAGGAGTTTAGCTTTTATGTTTAATCAGTTTTAAGTGTATTTTGATGTAAAGTATAAGGCAGAGGTTTAATTTTGTTTTTTATGCACATAACCAGTTTTCGCAGAACTGTTGAAGACACTGTCCTTTCTCATTTGTGTACTCTTGTTTGTTTGTATGCAGAACTGCTTTGTCTTAACATTACCACCACAGATTTGTAATATTTTCTGAAGTAGAAAGGTATTATAGTTCCAGCCTAGTTCTTCCCAACATGGCTAAGGGAATCTGGGCAACTTGGTTTCCATATGAATTTCAGAATCACAGTTTTCTTTGTTGTGTAAAAAATACTTTTGGGAGATTGATAGAGGTTGTGCTGAACCATTGAGTCACTGCAGATAATATGGACAATTTAACTATGTTGGGTGAGCAATGTCTTTCCATGTTTTATATGTGCCATCTTTCATTTCTTTAACCAGTGTTCTACAGTTTGCAGGGTGTAAGTCTCGCATATCTTTGGTTCCGTTCGTTCCTGGAGTTACTTTCTCCGCTCTTATTATAAAGGAGATTAGACAGCTTGTTAGTGGACTACTTCTCTGCTTTGAACTATATTTGTGTACCTTTTCTTTACCTTTTTCTACTTAATTATTTATGTACCTAATTATTTGTATTTATTTATTTCACCTTAATCTAGAACTTCAAGTATTATGTTAAATGGATGCGGTCAAGAGGAGGCATTCTTGCCTTATTTATGAGATTTTCACCATTTAACATGCTGCTGACTATCTGGGCCTTTCACATGTGCGTTATTATATTGAAGTGCATCTCTTCTGTACCAAATATATTGGGAACTTTCATCATAGAAGGGTGCTGAGTTTTTTCAAATGCTTTTCTTCATTCTCTCTTCAGTCTGAAGGTGACAGTGTGATTTTCTCTTCTTTATTCTGTTAATGTGGCTTATAACATTAATCGGGGGCATGTCCTGAGGCTCTCTGGGTCTCACTTGTTCATGGTCTATGTATGATCCTTTTTCATGTGATACTGAATTTGGTTTGCTAGTGTTCTGTTCCTATTTAGCAGGTGTGGCTAGCTTTGGGGTGAAGATAATGTGGTCTTGTGAGTTCAGAAATGTTCTGTCTTCTGAAGATCGGGATGAGTTTAAGAGGGTTATGTTCATTTAATTAGTCTCTTTCTCAACATTTGCTCCAATTCACCAGTGAAGTGCTCTGCTCTTGAACCTTTTCATTGTTGAGAGATACATGAATGTTTTGCCCAAATGTTTGTATGTGCACCACTAAGCCACCTTGCCAGGTTTTTTTGCTTGGTTTGGTTTTTGGTTTTTTTGAGACAGGGTTTCTCTGTGTAGCCTTGGCTGTCCTGAATTCTCTTTGTAGACCATGCTGACTTTGAACTCACAGAGAACTCTGCCTCCCTGAGTGCTGGGATTACAGGTGTGTGCTTCTGTGCCCAGCTCCAGATTTGTGTGTGTGTGTGTGAGAGAGAGAGAGAGAGAGAGAGAGAGAGAGAGAGGATTTTCTTGGTAAATCAATCTCCATATTCATTGTTGGTCTATTTTGATTTTCTTTTTCTTCATGGTTTAGTCTAATTTGATTGTATATGAATTTATTTCTTCTTGGCTACCAGTTTGTTAGCAAACTACTTTTTCATTTCTTTATTAGGCTCCTTTTGTGCGTGTGTGTGTGTGTGTGTGTGTGTGTGTGTGTATGTGGTGTCTGTTTGTGTGTGTGTTAGGGGAGAGAGGCTGAACATGTACAGACTTCATTATCATTTTTCTGTGAAAGATAGTATCACAGCTATCTGTATAGAATTTGCATTGTATTAGATATTATAATCAAAAGATGATTTAATCAAGATTAGGTATTAATTAAAAGAAGATTTAAAGTATATAGGATGATGTACATAGGTTATATGCAATTGTTTTTTTGTTTTTTTGTTTTTTTTAATGTGGGCTCACTATGTAGCCCATGCTGTCCTTGGAGTTTTGATCTTCCTACCTCAGCCTCCCCAGATGTCAGGGATTATAGGGATGCCCCACAGTGCTTAATTTATGTGGTACTAGGGATTGAGCTTGAGGCTTCAATGCATGCTCAGCATTGCACCAACTAAGTGGTCCCTCCAGCCCCTTCTAGTACATCTCTGGCATTAGTGGGATTGTCTCAGCTCTCATTTCTACTTTCAGATTAGGTCTTTTCCTCATTAGTTTAGTTGCAGGTTTACCAGCTCTTACTTTGGTTGATCTTTCCCTGTGGTTCGTGATCATTTCTGTTTAAATCTTCGTTACTTTCTTCCTCTACTAACTCTGGCCTTGCTTTGTGCTATTTCTAGGTTCCTCTCTTTTAAACATTTATTTATTTTCATTTAATGTGTGTGGGTTTGCCTGCACATATGTATGTATACTTCATGTGTGCCTGGTACCTGTGGAGGCCAGAAGAAGAAGTTGGATCCTGGAACTAGAATACAGACAGTTGTGCACCGCCATGTGGGTGCTGGGAACGGAACTCAGATCCTCTGCAAGAGCAGCCTGTGCTTGGAGCTGCTGAGCTATCTCTCCAGCCTCTTTCTAGTTTCCTGGTATAAGTTAAGGTTTACTTGACGATTCTTTTTAAAGGTAGCAGACTTTCCTATCGGTGCTGCCTTTTCTGAATACTGTTACTTTGATGCGCTGTGGCTTTGTTGAGATTTCTTTCTAATTTTCTGTTGGGTTTCTGTAGGTATGTTGAATAATTTTACCTTTATGAATTTCCCAGTTTTCCATTTGTTCATGACGTCTAACTTACTCTGTTGTAGTCTGAACTGATATTAGTAAGATTCATACTTTCTTAAATGTGTTAGCTGTGTGGAGACCTTACATGCATTATGTATTGCGTGTGTTTAAGAAAGAGTCTATTTGATGCTGTCGAGTGGGTAGTCTCTCTCTCAGTGCAGTCCTGGTCAGCTTCTCTTTCATTTCTGCATTGATGATTATTGAATGGCAGGTAAAATCTCTGACATTACTGTCCTGCTGCCTGCCTGTCTGGAAGATGTGTTTTTGCTATGGGTGTGTTTCCTGATGGTGAACCCTTATGCATTTGTAAACTTTCCCACTTTCACAATGAGTTGACACTTATATTAGAATGACTGTCTTTGTATTTTATGACAGTTTTTTTCACTTAAAATATGTTTTTTTCCTAATGTAAATATGACCACCCCTGTTCTTCTTTGGTCACCATTTGTTGTGTCTTCTATTTTTCAGTTTCAGATGTATCCTTCAATCTATCATGAGCCCCTTGTACAGTATATAGTTAGGGCTTATTTATTTTGTTATCTGTTTAGCTATGTTATATCTCTTAATTGAGGAGTTTAATACACGTGTTAGTTACCTTTCTCATTGTGGCAAAATATACAACAAACAACTTAAAGTTGACTCAGGCTCGCAGTTTGAGAGTACACCTGATGACAGAAAGGGAAGTCGTGGTGGGAACGTGAGGCCAGTCATATGGCATCCACAGCCAGGAAGCAGAGATGAATGCTGTCATGCAGTTAATAGCTTTCTCATTTTTTTGTTTAGTCCGGGGTCTGAGGCCATAGGATGGTGTTGCTCAAATTGAGGGTGGGTGTCTTTCCTTCTCAGTTCAGCTTTTCTGAAAATACCCTGATAGACATACTCAAAGGTGTGTTTCTGTGGTAACTATACATCCTGCTAAGTTGACAATGATGGTTAATGGTCACAGCGCAGATACGTTTAAAGCTTTAATTGGTAGAGAAGGAATTACTATGGTCATTTTGTTTCCTGTTTTTTTTTTTTTCTGTTTTTCTCTCTTTTGCATGTCTTTGTAATTCCTCCTTTATGTATCTTTGGTGGGTATATTATTTCTGGTTACTGTAAGTCTTATGCAGTATGCTATTATAGCAGTTAGTTTAGGCTCAGGCTCATGACTTTAGTCACCTAGAAAACCTGGACAATTTTATGCTCCGCTATTCTTTGGTATTGATTTTTACAATTTATATCTTTAAGAGTATGTCTTTATTAACTTTTTAATAATTATATTGGTAAGTTTTTCTCTTAGCTCTCGTGGTTTGCATACTACTATGGCTGCTGCATGAACCTGCTGCAGTCAGTTCCCAGTCTAACACCGCTGCCTCTCTGTTCTCTCACTCACTCCCGTTCTGGGGTACTTCAGTTCTTTTAACCTCACGGGCCTTCCTGCCTCCCTGGCCACTGAGACTGCCCAGTTGACCTCAAACCTCAGCCTGCACAGTTTTGTCAGTCTGCACTGTCTTCCTAGGCATGCTTGCCCTTGCTGTGAGCATCCCTGATCTACTGTCTCACTGTCACGTGGAGCCCCACGGCTCCGTTCAGGTGATCTTCCCTTTCCTGGTGCATCTACCCTTCAGGTGCTCCCCGGATCTCCCTTCTGCCCTGTCAGAGTGCTCTGTGTGCATTTC
The DNA here is from genome assembly GCA_028658305.1 of Pachyuromys duprasi. Lineage (NCBI taxonomy): Eukaryota > Metazoa > Chordata > Mammalia > Rodentia > Muridae > Pachyuromys > Pachyuromys duprasi. The sequence continues at coordinate 43,735,059 of CM053751.1, forward strand.
TCTTTTCTTTTGTACCCTGTGTTAGGCTAAGGGTAACATATGCGTTAGGACGGAACCTGCATTCAGGGGAAGTCCGCCATTCATCAACAGTGTCACCCTCCCGCTCCATCTGTGCTTAGCGGCTGTGCTCAACTGCAAGCAGTAGCTGTGAGTGGGAGGGTTAGGCTTGGAAGTCATTACCAAGAATTTCGATAGCTAGGAATTTTTAATTGCTTATAAAACTGCAGTGGCTTTCCAGGCCTTGTGAAACTGTGTAAAGAGTAAAAGGCTCTGGTGCCTGACCATTTAGGTTCTTAAACTGTCTCTATTTCTCGCCCATCCCCTGTAATTAGGTCATGGATGAGTTACTCAACTTCTGAGCCTGTTCACTCATCTTTATTTATGAGAATAATAATACTGCTACCCCCATAGAGTTTTAATAGGAAGGAAATGATTGAAAGCCTATAAAACATTTTTTATGCAGTACATCCACAGTAGTCATTTATTGGATATGTACACTTGCCATGGGAGCTAGCCATGTCCTACACTGTGTCTATGCTTATTTACAAGTCTGATTGTTTCGTCTCATTTCTTTGCATTCCTTAAGTACTTTGATTTTGTTGCATGGAATCAGCTCTTCTGTGACCTTGTCTTATAAGTTTATTTGAAATCTGACTTTCCTTTGTTCCCCAAAAGGTTCCTGGAAGCTATGGCTAGTGCTCTGACTGGCTGTCTTCACCACATCTCTTCTGAAAACCTATTGAATGCAGTGCATTCATTCTGCATGATGAATTATTTCCCCCTGGCTCCTATTAACCAGCTTATCAAAAAGAACATCATCAATGAACTGCTGACTTCAGGTAGGTAGTATGTCACCTTGTCGTTTTGAGTGGAATTTTTAGAACAGTATTAGTTCTATTGTACAAAGCAAATGTTGCTGAGTACAGCTACTAACGGTGAAGTCAAAGGTCAGGTTTCAGATTACAAACCCACAGAGCCACCTCTGGTGACAAAACTACCGCAAGGGAAAGGAAGGAGTAAGATTTGCACAGTTGTTAATCTTTAGCCTGCACTGGGTGTATAATGTTCAAAGCTCAGTGGTCTTGATTAGAGGTGTCTGCACTCCTTTTCATAACTACACCATACCAAACCCTACCCAAGTCACCTAGAAACAGCCGCTCCTGGTCTATAACAAGAAGATAGCCTGTTAGATCTAGTGATCAAATAGGTACCAAATTAGTGAATTTATGTATTCTTCAAACTAAATTAATTATCGTCTTAAAAAAACAAAAACAAAAAACGTATCTGTGTAGCCCAGGCTGCCCTGGAAATCACGGATATTCATTTGCCACTGCATCCCAAAAGTGGAATTTCCAAATGCTGGATAAAGGTATACCATGTCCTACAGTCCTAGACTTTAAAAGAAGAAAAACAGTATTTGGCTAGATGTATAAAATTTAATAATATATCTTAGAATAAAGTAATTATAATTCAGTCTATAAACAATATTATGAAATCCTGAAATTGAGTTGTGAACAGTCAGCCCATATACTGATTTTTTTTAAAAATTGTCTATTTGGAGAATAGACTTGGGGACCTGGATTCTAGTCCTAAATTCTTGGATAGTTTCTCTCCTATAAGATGAGACATGCATATCAAGTCAATTAAAAAGATAGCTTAAAGTTTAAAACACTGGCAAATACAGGTCATTGATATAAAACTAGAAAACCGGGGTATTATTGAAAGAGCCCTGGGAATAAAAAAAGAAACATTAAATCCCTCGTTTCAGGGTTCAGGGAGCTATACAGAAGAGGCAGAAAGATTGCCTCCGAGGATGACTCCAAGGAAACAGCGTCTTCCAAACACAATAGAACTGATACACACATGAACTCTCGAAGACTGTGGTAACACACAGAGTGTGTAAAGGTTTAAGCCAAATGGGGTTCCAGCATCAAGAGGGGGAAGAGGACACAAATCCCCATCCCTAATCAAGAAGCTATCTGCAAGTGATATCCACTTGCAAAGTAAAAATTAGTTTTCTCCAATGGAATCTCAATAGGTATACAAACCACACTTGAGGGTAGGCCCCATGCTCAGCAATAGATGCTAACACAAAATGAAACGAATTCAGTCGTACTTTAATAGATTCTTTGTCTTATATTTTCTTGTCTGGGCTTCTTTTTTTTTTTATTACTAGTCTGTTGCTTGTATATTATGGTTTCTGATTTTGTACTTTTATGGGGGGAGTGTTTCTTGTATATCTTTTCTTCTTTAAAATTCTGGTTTGTTTTGTTGCTGTTGTTTGCCTGTTTGTTTTCTAAAGAGAGAGAGAAAGAAAGGATGTGGAGTTGTGTGGGTGGAGAGGATTTGGGGGGAGAGTTGGGGGAGAGGAAACCTGATCATAATATATTGTATGAAAAAACCTTTTTAAAAAATAAAAATAAAAAAATAGAATAAAGTACAGAGGGGAGGGGAGGAAAAGTGAAGGTAATGGGGTTGACTAGGATCAAAGTTCTCTCTCTATATGCATACAAATATAACCCATTATTAATATGCATTAAGTTACAAAAGATTATAAGAGGTGATTAGAAATGTGGATACATCAGTATTTTAAACTATGGCAACAATGTTTTCATCGTGTGCTTGCTTTCGTATTTCTAGGTGACACAGAGAAGAATATTCATAAGCTCCATGTTTTGAGTACTTGTCTGAAACTTGATGAAAGTGCGTACAGCAAAGGTGTCCCTGTCCTGTTGCCACAGCTGCCGCCGTCACTGCCGTACCCAGACGAGAAGGTTGCAGAGGTGCTCCGCAACCTCCTAGACGGCGAAGGATGCTTCTCAAGAAATGTTCAGTTGCCACATAATTATCACATTGGTATGTGTTTCTCTTCATTTTTTAAAAATTGATTTTGTTTGTTCTGACCAAAGATTAGGGGATTATATTCAAACATGAGTACTACCTTTACATCATTTCTACCTGTCTCTTTCGCCCTGCAACTCCTGTGCCCCACCACGCCCTCTCAGATTCATGACCTCTTCTTAATTACTGTTACATGTGTGTGCACACGCACACACACATATATGTTACGTATGTATATATTATGTATGTACAGACACATATAGTCATATACACACACACACAGCTTGCCAAGTCTGTTTAGTGTTGCTTGTTTGTGTATTTATTTACCATGGACTGCTTGGGACTAGGAAAGCTGTCCTGAGGCTTGTTCCTGGAGAAAACTGACTCTTCTCCCAGAAGTCATTAATCACTTGTAGCTCTTCATCTAGGGGTAGGTCTGTGGGAGATTTCCCCATCCATGTTGGCATGTCAGCTGGTGGTGCTGTCATGTGGCCATATTGTTAAGATTTCTTGTCTCATGTAGAAGACACTGTCTCACAGCAGATATCTGGTCCTCTGGCTCTTACCGTCTTGCCATGCCTTCTTCTGAGGTGTTCCCTGAGCCGTAGATGTAGGGACTGCTCTGTGGATGTGCTGCCTGGGGTTGGGCATGCCACAGCCAGTTGTTCTCTGCATTTGGAATAGTGGCTTTCTGTAAGCGTCTCCACTTCTTTAGAAAGAAGTTTCTTTGAAAATGGGTAAGATCTGAGCTTATCTGTAAGGAAGGATAAGTACGTATGATACAGTTAAAATTATACTGGCTTAGGAAAGTGGAAGTAGAAGGTTCTTCTACAGAGTCTGTGACCTCGTCAGGCGCATGTAGGTTTATAGTACTAGACAAGGATCCCCTCCAACTGAGCCGGGCTTAAGTCCAACTAGAAAGGTATTATTTTCCCCCAAGACATAGGCGCCACTGTTGCACCTTTGGGGCTGTCTTCCCATGCCGGTCATTATTGTTTGTAGGCTTCATATCTGGTAGGACTGTAGATTGCTTTTCTCTCTTGGAAGCTTGCATAGGACCTTTTGGATAGTGAGAGCTAGGGAGGAGGCTTGCAGATCACTTTTAGCTCAATTTCTCCCAAATCTTATATCTGAAGTGTGCGGTGACTTCAATAGGGTCTTACCTGTAGGTTCTAGGAGGCAGCGAAGGGCAACCACAATAGCGATATTATTTTGAGACTCTCTTTGACTCCTCTGACCAACAACTCAGGAGATTTCCCTGCCTGGCACTGGGTTTCTTAGTCTTTGGATTCTTGCTCTGGAATTTCCTAGTACTGTGACTTTAGGAAAGTAACTATCCTAGCTTCTTTGTTTGAAAAGGGCAACAACAGTGGTTCTCATAGAATTAATTCTATGACAAATAAATGAAATTCTTCATGTAAAATCTGTACATTATTGTCTGCCACATTATAAATTCTCAGTTTTATTTTAGCTATATTGTCATTCTCTCTTCTGGTTCTGTTGGTATTAGACTTTTGATATATAGAAATCCCGTTGAGCAGTGTGTGAGAAATTAATATCAACATTTAATTTTTTTTTTCAGATTTTGAAATCAGAATGGATACTAACAGAACCCAAGTATTTTCATTTTCTGATGGAGATTCAACTTCTGCCACAAATATGCAGAGGTAGTTTATATAGACTCATTTGCTGGGCATTCTGAATTGAATTCTTAATAAAGAAAGACTTTGTATTAAATAGTAGTATCAAAAAAACCTTATCAATGTATGTAACGTGCAGTACAGCAGGGGCTTTCACACATGTGAATCTATTGCATGTGGCTGAATATAACAGACTGGAGTTGAAACACCTGCTCAGATGCTTTAAATAAATTAATATGTAAAGATAACAGTTCAGTAAGACAATGTTAACATAATTGAAACTATTGGAACAGTATAAACCTGAGCCAAGATAATACAGTCACCATAAACTTGAGGCATCTACAGAAATCAAATACCCAATTCTTTTACCCTTCCTGCTGGTCTTTTCTTCATAGCTTTATAATTAGTATTGTTTGTGGATCGGAGCACATTAAAGCTAATCCTAGTCAATTCCTTGACTCATATGTGCTTCTGGGAGAAATATGATGTCACACCATGAAAAACAGTGTCCTGCCTGTTGAGGAGAAGCATAAGATCATGGATTCATTCCACACACGTGTCTGCTGTGTCACCTTTGTGGGAAGGTTCTGCTAGGCCTGTGGGGCACACAAGGATGAGTCAGATGATTTGCCCAGGGAACTTATGCCATGCCACTCTCCCACACAGGCGCATGCATACGGTTGAGAGGAGTGGGAAAAGTCTCTAAGGATTCAAACTCTCACCTGCTCATCCCAGACAGTCACACAGTGTTCTTCTGTCTATTCCCATTTCTGTATCTGTCTGGCTTATTTCTTAGTTATCTTTTTAAATGTTATGTTACCCAGGTGCCCTTAAGAAAGGCTTCTCTGACCCCATTGAAATTGCATTTCCTCTTCTTAATCTACTGTTCTGACATAAAATGGCAAACAGTAATTGGTAGCTTTTATTCTGATAACTGTGATTCAGTTATCAGTGGAATAAAATGAACTTTTAGAAAGCAGAGAATGATGAGAATCAAAGCACGACTTTCCGCTTTGAATATAGACTTCCCTATTTGTCTTACAGTTTTATTGTGTTTGGTCTTGAGTTTGGAAGATTGTATAGCATTTGCTATTACTTTCACCGCTGGCTTTACTAAATAATTATATTTGGGTCAGAGTTAGCAGTGCCCCGGAAATCCTTACACTGGGTGTTTCTGCATTAGGAAGTTTTCCTCCTTAGAAAGTAAAGCCATTCATTAAGAAGGCTGGTGCATAATTATGTAAAACTTTATGTCAGGTTTGGGTTTACAAAGTAGTTGCTCTACATTGCGTTGCCTGCAGAGGCCAAGTAACAGAAGTGAAGGACAGAAGAAGGAACAGCAGAACAGAGTCCATGAGGAGTTCAGCCTGAGCTCCCAAGAGCAGGATGCAGCGAAACCCAGATGCTGACTCACCACTGTTCATGTTCTGTTGTTTTCTTTTCAGAGTAGCAGTGCTGTGTGTTCCTAAGTCTGTTTACTGTCTGAATTCAAAACACCTCAGAGGATTGTTGGCTATGAAAATTCGACATTTGAATGTAATGGGTTTCCATGTGATCTTGGTAAGAAAAAAATGTGAAGGGACTGTTTCTTGTGTTAGTGTGCTCTCCCAGTAGGATACCCGCTGTAGACGGCACGCTCCACGCTGCCAGCTGCCGTGGCTGAAGGTGGTTGCTGGGGCTTCCGGGGAGCAGCCAGCCTCACGGAGGGTCACTTAGCTGTTGTTTTCTGTCAGGAGGAACATTCAGGTGTGTGACTCAGCTTCGACTCAGTTGGGTATTGTCCTCTACCAGGGAGTTTAGGGGTGGTATCTTGTCAGCCTTAATCTCTTTTTAATGAAGAAGAGAATAAGACATCTCCTTACTGAATTTAAGACATGTGAACTCACTTCCAATTTTCAGATTACCCTGAGCAAGGAATGATGTTAAGGCTTTTGTTTTCTGTGTGAGACCCTTCAGTGTATGCTTGCTGCCTGGGAACCTGGAAGATTCTCTTAGGCTGCCCTTTGACCCTCAGCATCACAGCTTTTCTTAAGCAGCCTTCCTCATCTCCCTGTCAGTAGCCTGGACCTTCTGATGATCTTTGGCTTTATCTAAGCACTACTCATGTGGTCCTGCACATGGCGTGAAGTGCACACACCCAGACTTCCCATTATTGTGCTGTAATAGCCAACAGATGTTGGGCACAGTGTCCTAAGATTTGATGTGGCTCCTTCTGCTAATGTACTGTTTAAGTTTGGAAATAACTTTGCACTGTTCAAAGAGCCCTTTAAGTTTTACACTTTTCAGTGTTAACTATTTTCCTCATTCCCAGACTTATTAGATTCAGTATATGAATATTTGCATGGTGACATTTAAGTTTTAAAAACTGGCTTGCTACCACTTTGTGCTTAGAGCTCTAAAGTAGCTTTTATTTTATATGTTATCATTTCCTCACAAACTGGTTTTTTGGTTTTGTTTTGTTTTGAAGATTAATAACTGGGAGCTGAGGAAACTAAAGATGGAGGATGCGGTCACATTCATGAAGACGAAGATCTATTCAAATGAGGCACTTCCCACTAGTGATGCAACTGTGCAAAGCATGGATTAAGGCAAACTTATTGAAGCACACACAGTTGTAAAGATGACTTTAATAAAGGTTGTGATCAGTTATCAGTGGAATAAGCTGGCTGATCTCTGTAATTGTTACTTCAGGTCAGGTTAAAGACAGAAGATGTGTTGACACTGGTGTTTTAGAATACACTGAAAGGGCTTAGAAGAAGGGCCATTCTTCTAACTACATCTGCTCCTCTGACTCCCCACATGTGTGGTGCATCCAAGAGCTGTCTGTTGTCATCTGTTGTGAGACTCGGGCTTATCCTTCAGGTCGCTCCGTGGCTAGAAAGCATTTAGGCCAGGTTCTCCAGCAGCAGCTCCTGTGAGAATTGGTGAGGTGGCATGTGGAATATGGGTGAGGGGTCTGGGATCACACCCACACAGGTAGTCCCACCCACTCACATGCCAAGCATATGAGGGTGCTGTACACATATGTAGCATGTCACAAGCACTGCAACAGGAAAAACAAGTGAAGTAATCCATACTTGTTAAAATGGATAGGCTGTCATTTGACACTTCTGAGGTGATTTTCTTTATCCTTGCCTCTCCCACATTCCATGAGATTTTTAAAATTAAATACATAGCTAAACTGTCTACAAGACATAGGTATTACTTTTAAATTCTGTTTGTTTCTTTTGTTGAGATTTGAACATTTTGTTCATGCTCTATGTGTACTCACTGACGATGGGATACAATAGTATGTGTATGGTCACTTGTGTAACTATGCCTTGGGTTCCATACACAAGGAGGTACTATTCTACCCCTAAACATCCGAGATGTGCAGTTGTTGGATTGTCTTATTTGTGTGGCCTCGTTAAGTGATTGTTTGTATTCTGTCTTCATTATCTTAAAAACCATTTGAAGTCTAGCAGCTCTTAGATGCTCTGTGGGCTTTCATTTCCTCCTCTAGTATGTGGAGAAGTTATTTGTCAACTCTGCAGATAGCAAGGCAAGCTAGGGTTTGAATGCGAACTGACACACGCTTATAAGAATTGGTGAGGATTCCCCCAGCTGGCCAATTAAGAAACCACAGTGTCATGACAACAGCTGTCATGTGTGTCCAGATGCGTGTAGAAAGGTCAGAGCTGAAGGGAAGTTTAGTTTTAGTGATCTCTAAGTGACCCCTCCCTGTTCCCTCCCCCCAACTTTATGGATGAGGAAGTTAAGGCCCTAGGAATTTCAGTTTTCTGAGTTGAGGTCATGCCATTGATTTCCACACTTCCTCATCCTCCGCTGCTTTGCAGTGTGGGTCCCTGGAGGTCTGGCTTCTGGTTCCGTATTGGACATTACCTAGCTTTGTGTGTATTTAACCAAGTGATCTAACCTTTCTAGGCCTCAGAGTGAGATGGAAATATGGTTATTAAGGAGCCTAAGGTTCATTCTTTAAATGTTAAGTGTCCATCAGCTTTTTCTAGTGGCTAATGGTAATGCACCATCTAAGGACTGGGCAAATTTATGGAAACTTTACCTGCTGTTTCAAGAAGTAATTTTGGCTGGCTGATGTGCACATTGAGGGCATTCATTTCTCTTCTACTAGTGTTCTTCATGGTCAGTGTAGAATCAGGCTGAGAATCAAGAAAAATCTCCAATCTGCTAGTGAAGATATGTACAGAAGACTGAGCTCTTTTCACCTCTGAGACCAGCAGCTTTGTTTCTGTTTTTTGTTTTTTACCCCCCTTTAAAAACTATAGAGCTAATGAAGGTGTAATGAGGCAAACACTTACGTAGGCTGCTGGCAGATTATAAATTAACGTGATCTTTCTGGTATATGCTTCTTTTCTATTTAAAGAAAATGACTGCACTAAAGGATAACTTTATAATAAATCTTATAAAGCTTATAATAATAATAAAGCTTATAATAAATCTGCTTATGTAAAACACTTGCACATGCGCACACGTGCAGATGCACTTAGGAAACTATCACCACAATCATGTCAACGCTCATTGCCTCAGGTCCTCTGCCTGTTCCCGTTTCTTGGAAACCACGTAGAAGATGACAGTGTTCCCACTGGCCTGGTTGCAGGTATTTGAAGTGTGTCTTTTCAGGTAGGTAGTAAAAAATATTTGCTTATACAGGAAGAAATCAATGAAGCCAGAGTATCGGGGAAGTTATTAAATACTGCTTTTGTGAAATTCCAAGCTATTTTATATATGGAGCCATAGTGAGAGGTTCGATCTTCTACCTGTATTTAACTGTTACATGTCAAGTCATGTGCTGAAATACCCAGCTCTAATTCTTATTATTTTGTTTTGTTTTTGTTTTTCAATACACGGTTTCTCAATGTAACAGAGCTCTGGCTGTCCTGGACTCACTTTGTAGCCCAGGCTAGTCTCAAACACACAGAGAGCCACCTGGTTCTGCCTCCGCAGTGTTGGGATTAAAAGTGCGCACCACCATCATATGCCACATAAAACTCTTGAACAAGACACTTTGATAACTTCTTGGTAGTAACCACTGACAAGGAACCGTCCATGAAAGTAGCTGATGAAACAAGGCGGAACCTTTAAATACCGGTCAAACCTAAAATCCATGTTGCATAATAGCTCTTGTCTTTCTGCCATGTCAGTGCAGTATTGTTATTTGTTATGTCAGCCGATATAGGTGAGCTTCACTTGGACTTTTAAATGTCCACTCTGTCAGATGGTGAGGGTCTAGTTTATAGTGATCCCTAAGTTAATAGAAGCTCCGTAGGGCACAGTGGGGCCATTAGTGGAGCTGTACTTGTCAAAAGCTGCTGTTCTCCAAACTGGCTGCTTTAAGGTCCTGCGTCCATGATGGCTCACTCAGCAGCAGGTGGCTTGTGTTGCTGCCTAGGATGTGGGACACTTGACTTCAAGTGATAGCACAGCTGCAAGGGCCCTGTGCTCCTCATAGTGTTGTCCTTATGGACTGAGCCGGTGGACATCAACCCACTTACCTGGTAGCTGTAAGTGAGCTATCTCCTCAGCGTCCAGGTGGCCCCACAGCTGGAATGCCAAAGTCCTCTTGGTGAGAGGAGTTCAATAAGGTCTTGGCATACTTGTGGCTGATTTGTGTGTGTGCCCTCTCACCAGTGGGTCTGGGCAGCTAAGAGGGCAGACAACTTTTGCGGAAGACCTGAGTTTGGTTCCCAGCACCCAACTCAGGCGCTCAAAACTGTCTGTAGCTTCAGCTCCTGAGGATATGATGCCCTCTTCTGGTCTCTATGGGCACTGCACTTATATGCACATACCCATAGACAAGTATAAAATCTTTAAAAAAAAGACATCTGGTGAGTTGAACAAGGGAAAATCATGCTTCTCTTCACTTGTAATAGCTAAGAGCATCTGCATTATCTATAGCAGTTGTGGTTCCCATAGTACTACTTTATCTATAGTAGTTGCAGCATGGCAGGATGGGACATTCCTTTGCTGGTAGAGATCATGGACAGATTAGCATCCTGATTTCCAAGCTCCTGTGCTCTAAACAGGAGATGTAGCTCTTTCTGACCACAGGCTGTGATGGTGCTGAGTCATTCTGACCAAAGGCTTCTTGAGGCTGGTTTGACATGAGATATTACTCTCAGCATGTAATTGTCAAACTTTTGGCCCAGTGGCCTTAGAAAAGTCATTACTTTCTTTATTCAATGCAGAAAGGAGAAGGTATGGAATTAAGTACAAGTAAAACTTCCATCTTTTTATAACGAAGTTGAAGGGAGACAGTGTCAACATATTGGGAACCTTTATAGTATTGATGTTGCTTAAACTCATTAGAAAAATGCTATTTCCTGAGTAGTGGTGGTGCACAAGTCTAGTCCCAGCACTCAGGAGGCAGAGGCAGGCGGATCTCTGTGAGTTCACGGCCAGCCAGGTCTACAAGGCAAGTCCAGGACAGCCAAGGCTGTCTGGAATAACAAAACAAAAAGAAAAGTACTATGTTTTAATTTTTTTAACTTTCTTTTACTTGTTTTTTTATGTTGAGTAAGAGGAAAACTTTGTGGCATGTGTTGTCTCTCTCTTACGTAGATTTGGGGGCTTGAACTCAAGTCACCAGGCTTGCCTGGCAATGCTTTTGCCCACTCAGCCATATCACCAGCACCATTTCTGTAGCTTTTTGAAAGCTTAGCTTGAGGGAGACCTCATGTTGAAGAAAACTAAAGATAAATGAAGCTGAAGGACAGTGCAGCTTGAAATTCAGAATGTAAGATTCCATTTATTATGCCCAACATTCTTGCAGGCTGTGGTTGAAATGGGGGTCCCGTGGGGTCTGACCCTGAGGTCAAGCTTCTGGTGTGCCTGCCCTTTACCCAGTGGCCTCAGGTCAGAGCTCTGTACAGCCTAGAGAGGAAAGTCCCTTCTGGTATTTTCCTAGACGTTTTCCGTATGCTGTAGCCATTTTTTTTTTTTTAAGCATCCCACCATGCCAGGCAGAACACATCGCCCACACTATTCTTCAGTGAGATTTAGGGAAGCTGGGAGCGTGGAAGAAAACTAAAGCTGTACAGTCATGTTTGTTTGTGGAATGCTGGTTTACAATTACTTGTGCATTTATTTGCTCATCCCCTTCTTAACCCACTGGTAATGATAAGGAAGTATTTATATATTTTATATATTTATATATTTTTATTTATTTATTTGAGATTCTCATATATGACAATTTTTACCCCTCCTTCCTCAACTATTCCTACTCCTCCTTACTTCCTCTCACATTCATAACTTCTTTAATTATTGTTACATATACATCCATCTGCTTGCACACACATACACACATACACATACAACCTATTAAGTCCATTTAGTATTGCTCATATGTGTATGTGTTTAAGGTTAAGTACTTGGGACTGGATGCCCTGTCAGGAGCCTCGTCCCTGGAGAAGATCCATCTCCCTCTCTCAGGAGCCACTGATTGCCTGTAGCAAGCTTCATCTAAGGTTGGCTCTTGTGTAATTTCCCTCAACCACGTTGACATGTCAGCTGATGGTGTCATTATGCAGTTCTTGTTTAAGCAATCATATTTTGAGATTCATAGGAGTGGCTTCCCTGTCACTTGCTTCCCAGCAGGCATCCTGGTACCCTGGCTCTCATAGTTTTTCTGCCCCTCTTCTGCGACATTCCCTGAGCCTCCACTTAATCACCCTTTATATATGTATATGGAAACTTCTACAGTAGTAGGTCTCCTTATGGCATTTTCAAAGATCTTACCCTTCCCATACTCCTCTATCCTGGTCTCCCATCCCCTCCCTCATTTAACCCTTCCCATTCCATTATTTCCCTTTACCCTCAAATCATCTAGGAGCTATCCCTCCTCCCTTGAAATCCTATCCCACCCTGGCCTTATTAGTCTCTTGACTTCTGTGACTGCTCCAGTTGAAACAGGCACATGCAAGTAGTCAACCAGCATGCACAATCAGGAGACATTCAGCATTTGTCTTCCGGAGCTGGGTCACCTCACTCAGGATGATTATTCCCAGTTCCATTTACTTACCTGTGAGTTTGATCATCTCGTTTTTCTTTTCACTTGAGTAATATCCCGTCGTTTGAATGTACCTCATTTACATTATCCATTCGTCAGCTGAAGGACATGGTGGCTGTTTGTACTTTTTGCTGTTGTGAAGAGGGCAGCAATGAACATGGGTAAGCATCTCCTGAGTACAATGACATAGATTCCTTTGGGAATATATACCCAGGAATACAATAGCTGGATCATATAGTAGATCTATTTGTTAGTTTTTTGAGGAAACTCCACACTGATTTCTATAGTGGCTGCACCCAGTTTGCACCCCCATTAACAGTGAATATGTCTTTACCTTTCCATATGATCAGAATTTCCTTTTGTCTTTAAACACACACATACACGCTATTCCAACTGGTGTAAAATTTAAAATAATTTGAGTTCCCCGATTGCTAAGGATGGTGAACATTTGCATTTCTTCTTTTGAGATTTCTCTGTTTAGTGCCATGCTCCATATTTAAAAATATTTTTTAAGGATTTTTGTTTATGTTTTTTCCAGGTTTTTTTTTTTATATTCTAAAGATGAATACTCTCAAATATGTAGCTGGTAAAGATTTTTTTCTCCTTTTCTGTAGGCTGCCTTTTCTCCCAAATGGTGGCGCCCTTTGCTGTACAGGAGCTTTTAAATTTCATGCGGCCTCATTTGTCAATTGTTCCTAATGTCTGTGCTACTAGGGTCCTGTTCAAAAAGCCTTCCCATGCCTATAACTTGAATTGTATCCCATACTTTCTCCTCTGCCATATTCAGAGTATAGGGTTGTAAGTTGAGGTCCTTGATCCATTTGGAACTGAGTTTCGTGCAGGAGATAAGATAGTTTTATTCTTCTACGTGTAGCCATCTAGTGTGACCAACACCATCTGGATTCCTTTCCCTGAGCTCCACGCCAAGACTGTGGGTCATGCCTGCTTCCTGCTCCATATCTCTGGTTGCTTCTTTCCTGTGTGCTGAAAAGTGGTGTAGGACCTTCATAATGGAGTGTCCATAACACAGTGGTGGTCACAATGGCTGTCACACAGTCACCACCACATGGTGGTCATCACAGTGGCCGACACACAGTGACCATCAAAGAGTTGCCACAACACAATGGCCCTCACATTATGCTCATCAAATAGTGCTCATCACACAGTGGCTGTGACATAGTGGCCCACCATATGATGTCCATCATACCTTGGTCATCACGGTGGCTATCACACAATGACCATCACACAGTGGCCATCACTGACTACACATCACATAGTGGTCATCACATGAGTTCTCATTATATTCCGTTGATCAATGTGTATGCTTAATGCCAGTGGCATACTGTGCTTTTTAAAGATAAAAAATGTGTTATGCGTCTGTAAATTGCTTCTGCATATTTATACAGGTTCCTGTGGAGACCAGAGGCATTGGATTCCCTGGGACTGGAGTTACAGGAGGCTGTGGGCCACCTGACACAATAGCATTGGTACTCAAATATTCAGGAAGGGCAGAATAGCTAACTGCTAAGCTGTGATTCCAGGCACTGTGCTGGTTTTATTAGCATAGCTATGTAGTGTACATTGAAATCAGCGTGGTGGTATCTCCAGTGCTGTTATTGCTCAGGGTTGTGTTGAGTATCTCAAATCTTTTGTATTTCCTCATGAGGTTTAAAATTTATTTTTAAATTTCTGTGAAGCTGTGCATTGGGATTCTAATGGGAAGTGAATGCAATCTGTAAAGTGTTTTGGTAGGATGGCCATTTTCACAATACTAATCCTAGTAATCCATGAGCAAGAAAGTCTTTCCATCTTCTAGTACTTTCTTCAGTTTCTTTATTCGGTGCTTTAAAATTGTACATGTCTTTTACTACCTTGGTTAGGGTTATCTAAGATAATTTATTTTTTTAAGCTGTATGAGTGGGATCCTTTCCCTGATCTCTTTCTCAGTATGTTATGCTATTGGCATGTAGGGAGGTGGCTGATTTTTGTGTGTTAATTTTGCATGCTTTTATTTTGCTGAATGTGTTCATCAGCTATAGGAGTTTTCTGGCAGAGTTGTTAGGGTCTTATATGTATAGAATTATCATCTGCAAATAAGGAAAACTTGACTCCTTCCTTTCCTGTTGATATCTCCTTTCTCTCCTACTATTGGCCTAGAGAAGGTGAACACAAGTGCAGAGAGTGGGTATGCTTGTCTTGCTACAACTTTTAGTGAAAATGCTTCAAGTTTTTCCTTCATTAACATGCTAATGGCTCTATTGCACATTGCATTTATTATGTTGAGATATATACCTCAGGTCTCTAAATTCTCCAGGGCCTTTATCATGAAGGAATGTTTGGTCAGTGGTCCTTTTAAGCCTCTAATCAGATGATCATGTGGTTTCTTTCCTTATGCCTACATGGTGGATTACATTTCTTGATTTACATATGTTGGAACATTCTAGCATTTTTGGCATAAGGTAACTTGATTGCGGTGGGGAATCATTTTGATGTGTTCTGAAATTAATTTGCAAGTATTTTATTGAGAACTTTTACATTTCTGTTCATTGGAGGGATTGTCCTATAACTGTACTTTTGTTGTATCTTTATCTGATTTTGGTATCAGGTTAGTAACGACTTCATAAGAAGAATTTGTGAGTGTTCCATTGTTTTGTATTTTATGGATTAATTTGAGTAGTATTGGTGTTAGTTCTCCACTGAAGATGTGGTCTAATTCTGTACTGAATCCAAATGGCCCTGGACTGTTTTTCTAATTAGACATTTTTAATTTGCTTCTGTGACATTTGTCATAGCTCTGTTTAAATTCTTTATTTCTCATCAGTTTAACTGATAAATCATATGCATATTCATGCATTTCTTTTGAGTTTTCTAGATTAGCAGAATATCATTTTTTGAGATTTTATCTAGTATTTGTGTCTGAGTGTTTTGCCTGAATGTGTGTACATGCTCTATATGCATGGCTGGTGTCTAAAGAAGCCAGTAGGGGGCACTGGATGCCCTGGAACTGGAATTACAGCCTGTTGGAACCACCATGTTGCAAACCTGGTCCCTCTGTAAGAATAGCAAGTACTCTTAACCTCTGAATTCCTGGAACATACAATTTTAAATTATGTCCTTTTAAGTCTGAGTTTCTGAGTGTCTACTGCATTGTCTCCCTTTCATGTACACTTGTATTTGTGTTTTCTCTCCTTCTTTTAGTTAGTTTGGCTAAAGGTTTAATCAATCTTTTCAGAGAGCTAACACTGTTTTTTTTTTTTTTTCTTCTCCATTTCATTATTTTCAGCCGCAATTTTGATGTTCTCTTCCATAGAATTGTTTCAGGGTGATGTTTGTTCTTTTGTCATCCAACAATCTCCAGGGCATCATTACACTATTAGTTGGAAATATCTCGGTTCTTTTGACATATACACTTAGTACTATAAACTTTCCTCGTTACTGCCTTCTTTGTGTCCTATAGAATTTGGCATATTGTGTTTACATTTTCATTCAATTCTAGGAATTTTTTCCTCCTTGATTACTTCCTTGACCTAATTATCATTTAGTAGTATGTTGTTTGATTTCCATGAGTTTGTGTACTTTCTGTTGTTGTTGTGTTTTTAAAAGTAATTTATTTATTTTTATATTAATCACAGATTATGTACTTTATATCCCAGCCATAGCCCCCTACCGCATTCCCTCCCACTCTCCCCATCCCTCCCTAATCTACTCCCTGGCCCCCTCCAAGTCCACTGATAGGGGAGGACCTCCTCACCTTCCATCTGACCCTAGCTTATCATGTCTCTTCAGGGCTGGCTGCAATGTCGTCTTCTGTGGCCTAGCAAGGCTGCTCCTCCTTCGGGGGGGGGGGGGTCAAAGAGCCAGCCATTGAGTTCATGACAAAAATGGTCCCTGTTCCCCTTACTACAGTACCCAGTTGGATATTGAGCTACCATGGGCCATATCCAAGCAGGGGTTCTAGGTTATATCCTTACATGGTCCTTGGTTGGAGAAACAGTCTCATAACAGACCCCTGTGCCCTGATATATTTGGTCTTTGTGGAGCTCTTGTCCTCGCCAAGTCTTACAAACTCCCCCTTCTTTCATATGATTCCCTGCACTCTACTGAAGGCTTGGTTGTGACTCTTAATATCTGCTTTGATACATTGCCAGTTAGAGTCTTTCAGAGACCTTCTGTTGTAGGCTCCTGTCCTGTTGCTTGTTTTTTCCTACATGCAATGTCCAACCTGTTTGTCCATCTAAGCGAGGATTGATCATGCCACCCTGGGTCCTCCTTCTTGCTTATCTTCCCTAGGTGTATAGATTTCAGCATGACCTTCCTATCCTATAGGTCTATATAAGTGAGTATATACCATGAGTGTCTTTCTGCTTTTGGGATACCTCAATCAGGATTATCGTTTCCAGGTCCCACCATTTGCCTGCGAATTTCATGATTTCCTCCTTTTTAATTGCTGAGTAGTATTCCATTGTGTAAAAGTACCATAATTTCTGTATCCATTCCTCAACTGAGGGACATCTGGGTTGTTTCCAGTTTCTGGCTATTACGAATAAAGCTGCAATGAACATGGTTGAGTAAATGTCCTTGTTGTCTACTTGAGCATCTTTTGGATATATGCCTAAGAGTGGTATAGTTGGGTCTTGAGGAATCACTATTCCTAATTGTCTAAGAAAGTGCCAAATTGATTTCCAGAGTGGTTGTACAAGTTTGCATTCCCACCAGCAATGGAGGAGGGTTCCCCTTTCTCCACAACCTCTCCAGCATGTGTTGTCACTTGAGATTTTGATCTTAGCCATTCTGATGGATGTAAGGTGAAACCTCGTGGTCCTTTTGATTTGCATCTCCCTGATGGCTAAGGATGTTGAGCATTTCTTTTAAGTGTTTTTTCTGCCATTCTATAATCCTCTACAGAGAGTTCTCTTTGTAGCTCCATATCCCATTTTTTAATTGGATTACTTGATTTGTTGCTTTTTAAAAAAATTTATTTATTTTTATATCAATCACAGGTTAGGTACTTTGAATCCCAGGCGTAGCCTACTCCCTCATTCCCTCCCACCCTCCCACTCCCTCCCTCATCTCCCTCCTCCCCACCCCCTCCAAGTCCACCAACAGGGGAGGACCTCCTCCCCTTCCATCCAACCCCAGCTCATCCTGTCTCCTCAGGGCTGCCTGCAATGTCCTCCCCTGGGATCTAGCCAGTCTGTCACTCCCCAGCTTGTATGGGGGAGGGTCAAAGAGTCAGCCATCTAGATCATGACTGAAACAGTCCCTGTTTCCCTCACTAGGGTCTTCAGTCCAACAACGAGCTATCATGGGCCCCATCTGAGCGGGAGTTCCAGGCCACATCCACACATGGTCCTTGATTGTAGAAACCGTCTCATACAAGACCCCTGTGCCCTGCTCAGTTTGGTCTTTGTGGAGCTCTTGTTCTCCCCAAGTCTCACCAACCACCCCCAGATCTATCATTACTTCTCGCCCTCTGCCAAAGTCTTGATCGCAAGTCTTAATATCTGCTCTGATACATCGCTACATTGACACCCCCCCACACACCCAGAGGTCCTCCTTGGCATGCTCCTGTCCTGTTGCTTGTTTTCTCCTCCACTCAATGTCCATCCCATTTGTTCATCCAAACAAGCATTGCTCATACCAACC
>CM053751.1:43753708-43789230 GCA_028658305.1 Pachyuromys duprasi
AAGGTCCACTTAGTGGCTTAATCATATTGGCCAGTAAGGTATTTCTGATCCTTCCTCTGTATCTGGAGTTGTCTGGTGATCACTTTTGAATAAACAATTTGCAGTAACTTGCTGCCTGACTAAAATTACCAAGTTATAGTTTAAACTTGTAATTAGTTGTACCATCTTACAATAAAATGACATTTGAAACAGAAAAAAAAAAAAACATTTGGCCATTTGTTTATATATAATCAAGGAGCTGTTTGTTCCTTGAGGCTGAACTTCATACTGGAACTGTCAATCTCTGGTGTCTGGAGTGTTTTTCAAGAATATCAGGGAGTTCAGAGGTCGAGAATGTGTGTTGTTGCCTCAGTTGTATCTGTGGGAGGAAAAGCCGCTGGCACAGTATCGTTGTTGGCTGCAGGGGTGGGGGCGGAGGAGGAGTGTGTGTGTGTGTGTGTGTGTATGTGTGCACTCACTTGGAAGTGTGCCTTAAAGGGGAGTGCTAGAAAATGTAGATGCTTGGGCTATAGGGGTTGGGAGCAAGCACAGGAGGGGATGTGGGTGCTAGCGCGTTTAGCAAGCACAGAGTGCGGGTGCCAAGTACCTGCACCAGTTTCCTGAATTCCCAGTGGTCTTCAATCTGTGGCGGGTTCCGCAGGCTGGACTCTGAGGTCAGTGGGTGATGCTGCGGGCAGGACATGTACTCTTTTGTGGGCTCTGTGTGCCTGGCTCCATGCTCTGTGCTAGAAGTTGTGAGCACCGCAGGCTGGTCACCCCTCTGGTCTGGAGACTTGACACCTCACTCTGTACCAGAGGCTGAGCATCCCAGTTTGAGATACTGGCTGGGGGTACCATGCTCCAACCTGGGCTTGCTGCTAAAGGCTCCCCTCTGGTCTGGAGACTTGGCACCTCCTTTTGAGCCAGGGGCTGTGTACCCCTGTGTGGGATGGTATTTGGGGGTGCCTCAGTCTGGACCGAATACTATATGCCCTGGTCCTTGGTGGCAGCTGGCGGCACCGCTGGAGGCTGCGCAGTCAGATCAAGGCTAGCAGATGTGTGCCTGCCATTTCTCCTAGGTCTGGAATGATATCTGGGGGCTTCTCAGTCTGCACTGGATACTATGTGTCCCGGTCTGGGGTGGCAGCTGGTGGTGCCGCAGGAGGCTGCTCGTTCAGATCAGGGCTGTACACAGCCGGTCACCCGGAATTTATCCAGGGATTAACTGGGTGTCCCTAGGACTTTCCCACTTAATTTCCTCACTGTAGGAACCGTTCACCTGGGAATCACAAACACTGGTGGTCCCAGAGTTCAGTCTCCTGGTCGCTGTCCCGACACTGCTGTCCTACTTCTCAGACACAGTGTTCTCCCGGGGCTGCCATCTTGGATTCTCCTTTTTTTTTTTTTTTTACTGGTGTTATTATCTAACTTTGTTCCCCTGTGGTCAGATAGAATGCAGGGTGGTTTTTTTAGTTTTCCTGTATTTGTTGAGACTTATTTTATGACATAGTAATATCTGGTCAATTTTGTAGAAAGTTCCATGGGCTGATGAAAAGTATGTGTTTTCTTTAGTGTTTGAATGAAGTGTTCTGTAGGTCTCTATTGGGTCCATTTGGTTTATAGTATCTTTTAAAAACAATGTGTCTGTTTATGTTTTTCCAGATGGCTGTCTATTCATAGACGACTGTCTATTCATAGAAGTACCTATTTTTATTGTGTTGGAGTTAATCTCTAGTTTTATATCTAATCTATATTTTATAAACTTGGGTGCACCTATTCTTAGAAATGTAAAGAATCTACTTTCAATAAAAGGAAACATTTTAAAAAGAAATGAAATATCTTCTTGGTAGATTGTTTCTTTAGAGAGTATGAAGTGACCCACTATTTATTTCTGATGAGTTTTGGTTTGAAATCTATTTTGTTAGATATCAGAATAGGTTTGTCTACTTGTTTCTTAGTTTCTTTTGCTTGGTTTACCTTTTTTCATCCTTTACCTTAAGGGGCTATCTATTATTGGTCACAAAGTGTGCTTCCTGAGGTCATCACATAGATGGACCCTGTTTTCTAATCCAGTCTGCTCGTCTGTTTTTTTTCTTTTTCCGAGTGAGAAATTGAGTCTATTGATATGAAGAGTAATTATTGAAAGATGTATATTACTTCCCGTCAATTTTCATGTGTGCGTTAGGCCTCTTTTGATCAACTGTCCTGGTATTGTTTATTTATTCCCTGTGATCTCTTGGATGTGTTTATCCTTCTCTTCAAATTAAATTATTTCTTCCAGTATCTGCTGTAGAGCTGGTTTAATAGTAATAAATTACTCTATTTTTATCAAAGCAGCTATTACTTCTCCTTTAACTTTAATAGACAATTTTTCTGGGAATAGTACAGTCTAACCTCAGAGTTGTGGTCTTTCAGAACTTAGAACATACCTTTCCAGGATCTTCTATTCTGATTGTCCTACCTTTGTAAGTGACTTAGTTTTTCCCTCTGTTTTCAGTATTTTTTTCCTTAGTCTGTGTCTTGGAATATTGTGGGGAGTTACCTTTCTTGTTCTGTCTACTTGGTGTTCTGTAGGCTTCTTATAGCTGGATGGATATTTCTTTCTCTAACTTTGAGAAAATTTCTCTGATTTTATTGAAAGTGTTTTTATGTCCTCACTGTGGTGTTCTTTCTACTGCTGTGCCCATAATTTAAAGGTTAGATGTCACAAAGCTCACCTTATGTTCATATTTTTAAAATGCTCCACCGACCTTCACTGAGTGATCCATCTCCTCTAGTTTGCCTTCCGTCCTTGATTCTATTTTTGATGTGATCCATTCTGTGAGTGACATTTTCCACCAAGGTTTTTGTTTGGCTTATTGAGTATTTTTTATATCCAGCATTAAGTTTGGCTTTCTTGAGCAGTTGTATCTACTTACTGAATTCTATTTTTATATCTTGAACGGATTTCATTCAGTTCTTTGTACTTGTTGTCTTAGAGTATATTCATATCCTCTTTTAGTTGTTTGGATGTAGTTATAATCATTCTTTTGAATTCTTTGTCTGGAAGAGCTTCCAGATCATTCTCCTTGGGCTTCATTATTAGGAAACTCGTAACTTTGGACATGTTATCTTGTTTTTTTTTTTATATTAACTGTTATTTCTGTGTTGGGACATGTGTGTCTGAAACAGTTTGTTAGTTGCCCTTTCTTTCATTTGCTCAAATCACCTTTCTTTTTTTCAGTGTAGGAATGTACAATATTCAGGAAAGGATTAAATTCTAAAAAGGTTGCTGTTTTATTTGGTAGAATTCATATTGAGGGCTGAAGATTTATTTCATCTGTAGTTTCTGGAGAGTCTGCTACTGTTGGCAGGCATGGACACCATTAAAGAGCCATCATATTGCATGCTAGTCTTCTGCTACCCTCTAGTGTGGCACCACAAGTCTGATTGCTCTACCTTGAATAAGTGACTGGCAGTTGGGGGCAGGGTTCTTTGGGAAGCTTGGTACGGAAGGAAGCCTATGGGGTGAGGAGAGGCACAGGCTACTTGGAACACAGGGGAGTGAGATTCCCAAGGGAGCAGTCATCTTATAGGGTGGAAAGGAATAGGCATAGTCTGAGGGATGGGAATAGGAGATCCTGTAAGAAGAGCTGGTCAGTCTGGTAGCACTTGGAGGTAACATCTGGGAGGAGCTTAGAGGCCTGTACAGTGATCCAGAGTGATGTCTATCCTAGGGCTCAGAAATCAAAGATCTCAGAGAAGATGGACTGTCTACAGGAAGTAGGAAGGAGCAGAGCCTAGCCAGCAATGCAGTGAATGGAGGACCCAGAGGGGCTGGGGGACCTTTGGGGTCAGAAGGAGCAGGCCTCGCTGGATATAACATGTAAACACAGCCCAAGAATCCATCAACAGATGAAAGTAGAGCCCAAATTTATAATGTACATACAATAGAATATCTATTACTGTACTTTAGAAAGGAAATCCCAACACACCAAAAGAAAAGGAAAACATATTCTGTGAGTCTGCTTTTGAGAGCATTTATATTTATAAACGGTTGGGAGTATGACTCCATGGTATAACACTTGTCTGGCATGCATATTTCTCTTTTAGAAATAGCAAAAAGCCATGCAGTACCAGTGTCAGCGATGAGCTGAGTGCACTGTTGAGTTAGATAACAGCAAAGGTAGTTTATTAGCTGCCTGTTCTGTGCCAGCTGCTGTACTGGCATTTTACAGTATGATCTCACTTATTTCTTACTGCACTTGTTTGACAGCTGCTGTTAACTTTTCACATGCATTCCATAAATTAGGAATGTTGATAAAGGCTTTAAGCAGTTTCCCAAAGAGGTAATGTTTAGGGGAAAAAGCAGAGCCAAGTCCAGACCTCCTTCCCCACCTCAAGCTTGCAGCACCACGCCAGCACTTCCCAAGCATTCCTGCTGCAAGCTGATCTTGCTCAGCATCATGGACTTGCATCGTATTTGCAATTGACCTGCAACTTGCTCCTCAGGTAAAGACAGGATGCTCTGCAGCTCACAGATAGCTCCCGCAGCAGTACCCTCAACCTAGATGTGTTTTGAGTATTTGCTATTGGACTGGCATAATGGGCTATGGAGTGGTATAAGTCACTAAGTGATCAGCGCACTGCTATGAAGGCTCAAGCCATAGCAGGTTATAGATAGACTATTTATAATAAAAACAGTAAGTCTACCATGGCTTGGGGCGGAGGGAGTGCTGGGAAATCTCTTAACTTTCCACAGTCTTAAATTTCTTCATCTGTAAAATGGGGATACTAAGAGCCAATCTGAAGGACCAGTGTGTATATTATAAGTACATTTATATGCTACAGCAGATGCTTAACGACTGGTGGTTCCTATCATAAGACAGTAAATTCCCTCCAGTGGGTTGTGGATAGGAACCACCACCCTCGGCTGCCATCATTGTGTGGTAAGCTAATTCACCATAGTTTCCAGCTGATGTTAGGCTAAGGTCTGAAGCACACAAGCCAAGAAGCTTCTCTGGCTTTCTCATAGGGTGTGAGTAGGGAGGACTGAAGTATTACCAGGAACTTGAGATAGAAAGACAAGAAATGAATGGCAGTGTCCCCTAGGTGGTGCTGAATCCTCATGAAAAGAAAATTGGGACACTCGGTATTTTTCAGGGGTGACTTCCTTGTTAGAATTTCAGATAAGAACAGGACAGTTCCCTGGAACGTCTGGGGGAAATGACCAGGCAGAAATGGCCTTTTCAGTAGGACTAGCTATGTAGTACCCTGGTCTGCCAGGCCTCTGAGGGCCTTGGGTTTGCTGCTGTTGGAAACAGGAAGCACTGTCAGGCCAGCTTTTATTTGCTGCTGAGAGTTGCTTGAGCTGTGGCCGGTTTCCACGGATGGAAACCTATTTATAAGAACACTGTGGTGAGAATTTAGCCCGGGATGTTAGTGTTACCCACTTCGGTGAATGGGACTGAGAGGAAGCGAGGGCCTCCACCTGCTCCCAGAACAGACATCAATGGCTGCTAATGAAGCTAGCAAGAGTTGCTCATTATTATTTGGCGTGCATCACTGTTTCTTAGCTTTCCTCCTTTTTTCCAAACTCAACTGCTGGGCCACCTATTTTTCCTTCTAAATCAGAAGTAATAGCATCCGATGAAGGCTATTAGCAGATGACATCTTTGTGGATGTCAGAACCTGGGGACGGAAGCTGAGGCGCTCTGGAGTTGGATCGGGCCAGAAGCACTGTCCTTGAGGTCTCGGTTCCCTGTCTCAACTGGGAGCCACGTGCAGAGTTCCCGCGACTCCACTTCTGGAGTTCATTTCCATGTTGGCAAACTGTGAGTTTGGTTTTCCAGGGAAACAGAACACACGTAGTAAAATGCCTCCAGCACTGCAGTTGCTTTGTGTCGTCCAGTAATGCCTCCTGCGGTCAATCCGCATCTTCCAACACGTTTTCCAACATTGTGTCTTCAGGGGGGTAACCATAGCAACTAAGCTTATTGGAAAATGACTGAACCTAGGCATCGGAAGGGGGAGGTCACCCCGTGGTATTTTACACTGGGAACTTCCAGGGCGCTAATGAATCTACTCATTGTATAAGCCGAGTACTGCTGTCTCTACAGTAGGCACTGTACTATATCAAGAGAACTGAGTGTCACAATGCCTCTCTGAGCTAGTCATCAGTATCATCTTCAGCCTTCACCGGGGGAGGGAACTGTGCGACAGGGATTTTGATGGTGGCACACAGTTATTTTGATTCACCTATTTGGACTCTTGTCTGCAGGAAACTAGAGAGTCATCTTCCAGTGTCTGATCTGCATGTAGTAAAATGGAGCCATGTGAAAAGTGTTCAACGCAACTGGAGAGCTGCTGATCCCCTGCCCCCCCCCCACACACACACCTCCGAGTGGTCTGTAACCTAGAGCTCCCAGGATGATCTCATCCACTTCTCACAGCAGGTCTTGGGACTCTTGTGTCTGTCTATAAGTGAGAAATTTGAGAGCCTGAAAGGTTAAATGACATTTCCCAAGGTCACCATGTAGCATTTAGGAGTATTAGACAACAAATCCGTCTCTATCTACATACCTATCTATCATCTATCCCTTCACCCAATAAACCGGGCCTTCATTTCATAAGAATTTATGAATATGAAAGTATTATGTACCGTTGACAAGATCTGAAGGATCACCTTTACTTCATTAGAAACATCACGGCATTTAGATAAAGAGATAACATTTTGGCTTGAGTATTATTACAAAAATGCTGATTATGGATATAAGCTTTTCTCTCTGAGAAGTACATATTCCAATAAAGTACATATTCCAATAAAAACATCCATATTTATGTATGGGTATGAAGACATACATGTATCTCTCTAAGTTGTCTAAGATGGTGAGATAAAAGAATGTCAGTCTTAAGGTTTTTCACCAAATAGAAAGAAAGTAATCTGTGTCTTGCAGAGATACCCGTTACGCTAGGAGCCCAGAGGGAGAGGGTCGGTCAGGCACAGCCCACTCATGGAGAGCATGCCTGGTGCCTTAGATTTATTAAGGCAGTAAACCAAAGTCATCGCTCACGTCAACGCTCAGAAGACTGCATTTAGAACTGCGCTTCAGAACTTGTTGCGGGCCGGTGCTGGTGGGATTGGGAGAGAGGAGAAGGGAGAGAAGCCTGGCTGTTACCTAAAAAAGCCTAGATGTCTGTAGTTACATTTGGTGGCAGAGCAAAAACAGACACTGTGAGAGGCTCCAGGCTTCGTTCTGTGTTTCACTGGGAGAGATGACAGGGAGATACTTTCTGTAAAGTACATGACTGATGAGGAAGCTATCAAGTCTGACTGATGCTGAAAAGCACCTGACTTGTAGGACTTCCTGCTGGAGTTTACAAAGGAAGCTGTATGGAATCTTCCAAGCCCAAGAGTGCATTTGGGGAGTCCAGTTAGGAACATGGGTAGTGTGGGAGCTGCAGTTATAGAACAAACTGGGGAAGGGAAATATCTCTATAAGAACAGCCCCAAAGCCCAAAAAGGTGCCGGAGCCAACATCTGGGCATCTTAGCTACAAAGGACATCCTCACAGGACACAAGCTCACCAGCTAATAGACCTTGCTCTTGTCCCTTTTTGTCCTGGTCCAGGAGCCAGAGGCAGCATGGTGGATAGGACAGGAAGAAGATGGAAAAGATAGACAAGCTACTAGAAGAAACTGACACCCCCCCCCCATCCCTCCAAACTACAAGAATGAAAGGCCTAAAACTGGGTGATGACTTTTGAAGATAGATCAATAGATGTGCTTTTACAACACCTGAAATTAGGTTCTTCTAATCACTGAACATGAGTAGAGTACTTTGCCATATGCCAGAGACATTCTTGCTGGGTGAGGAAAGAGCTGACAGGGCCAAACTGGGAGAGGACAAAAGAAATCCTAGCTGCTTCCTCCCTCACTATTGAGCCAGCCCAATGAGGGAACTAGTTTTCTAGTGTGAGCCTTCCTGGTATATGACATGTTTCCACATGATCCCCTAGATTCTCCCCCGCCTTGCTAGTCACCCCAGCAGCTAGACTCACATTCCATGTGCTCTTCCTTTTAAAGTCTCGTAGCCAGAGCGAACCCTGCCTCTTTCTGCTTGGTTTCACAGTTTTGCTTCAGGGTTATATCACCAAGGAGGAATACTTTTCCATAAATTGCAGGCAAGAGCTATAAACTCCCTCTGGGTTACTTTGTTGGGCCTTCAGGAAGAGATTGGAATCTGAAGGGAGCAGATAGTACAATTAGGAAGAAATTGTGTCAGGCAATAAAACATCCTCTAATACTGTTGCTAATAGCATATAACATTTCATGGTGCGGGGCCCAACCAAGATGTACTCATCTGCAATTATTCATGCTCACCAGGAAAGGAATTTTCCCTTTGTTTATTGTTTTAATCATGACTAACAAGTGGTGTGATGATGGGGTTATGGTGATAACAACATGAAGGATGAGATCTTGAGGTGCAAGTTGCAGGGATGGTATTGACCCTCAGTTCTGAAAGTTGCTTTCGGAGCGCAGAAGGCAGGTGGTCTACTGGTCAATGGATGTGTGATTGCGTGTGTGTGCTCATGTGTGTGTGCATGTGTGAGTGTGTGATGGTGGGGAAAGGGGTGAGGTAGCGGACAGTTTATACTGAATAAGGTCAAAATTGGATGGTCCAGGCATCTTTTTTCTTTCCACAGGCCACCTTGAAGTCAAGGTCAGGAGAGGACAGACCTCACGGAGGCTTTCTTTCATTCTGTCCTTCCCACAGAATGAAAATTAAACATTCAAGAGCTATAGCAACCCTTCCTGCTTGTGAGAATACACATGCGATTGTTTGGGAGAGAGAATATTGCTCTCTAAAAAACTTCCAGAGAATCCTCCCTTCCCCAGGGCTGAACTGGAGTCATCAGCACCCTCCTTTCCCAACTTCTTACCCTGGGAGCAGGCTCTGGTACCATGGTGTCCTACTTTCCCAAGGTTCCTCAGCCTGATCCAACAAAGAGAAAGTGTCTCCACTGCTTTTCAAGAAAATGAGTCTTTCAGCATGCTCTGTGGCGGCTTTTAGGATCTGGTGTCCCTTTAAACAAGTACTTAGAAGCACTGGAGGAATAACATTAGTGAATGAAGTTGAAAAAACTGAGTCATAAGCTTTTTAACTGTGTGTGTTTGAGAGTATGTGTTTGTGTGTGTGTCATAGCTTCCCCCCCCCCCTTGACTCAGCACCTGAGATAGTAAGTACAAGATGAGGAAATGTTTAATTTGGGGGCTTAGAGGTTCAGATGGTGGTTGTGAGAAGGAGTGTTTGCTGAGTCTGTTCAGCAGACTGCTTGAAGCCCTCCCGTTCCCCCAAAATACAACACTCACTGTCTTTTTAAACATTTCCTTTCAGTGTTTATGTAAATGAAACCATCCAATCTTAAGAACCATCTTACCCATTTTACAAGTAAAGAATCCAAGACTTAGACTTTACTAAGCCGTGTGACTCTGGGCAAGTTATTTAAATTCTTAGGCTTGATAACACAACTACATTCCATGTACTATATAATTCGGTAGCAAACAGAAGCAAGTCATTTTCAAACAAGGCTCCTAATGTTCTCATTTTTATGGCAGAATATGAAGGAACCAGCACATTGTAAATGGGTGGCCATCTTTGTTTTGAAATGAGTTTCACCTTAGATGAGAAATGCCATTTTTCATTCTGTATGTTGATCTATAGGGATACAGGGCTGATGGTGAAGGAGGAGACCCAAGCTGTAGGCCTTACCTTTGCCATTTGAATGGTCCACACCTTGGTTTCCTCCACTGTATATATATAAAAAAAAAATTAAGCTGAAGCGGACCTTTTCTAAGATGGGACACTTTCCCACCTTTACAAATTCTAAGCATACGCTGCAATTTTCAAACCCATCCTCCCAAACCAGGCTTTCAGCTTATGGATGAATAGGCTTCCATCCCAGTACCGAGAATATGCAGTCCTCCTTAAATCAAACTTAACGTTAAACTGCACTGCAAACAAAAAGTTTCACACGGTTCGAATGTTGCTGCGTAGACTTTAATGAACTCCATATGCCTGACCTCTGGAAAGAAGTGATGTTGGGAACTGTAGCTGGGGAAGAGTCTAAGGGCATCAGCATCTGCTGTGAGTTACTTGGAGTGAAGGGAATCGACCGCGTTTCTTGTATCACTGCCAAGCTGAAGAGGTGGAAACACTCTGCAATCTGTGCGCTCACCTTCTGAGAGCATGCTGACAGCTTTCCAATGCTTTCCTCGCTCTTCAGGAAGTTGTGGAGGACAGCAGATCCTAACTTCCTTCCTACAGCTCCATCAAGCATCTCATGTGTGCAGAGCCACTGGGTTTCCGGTCTGTGCTGGAGAGCGGGGGGGGGGGGGGCTGTCCTAGGAGACACATGGGTGACATTATACTTGTTTTGAAAGAGTCTGCTGTTCCTGCTGGGTCTTTCCTAAAACTCAGATCTGATAACATAATCTTTTTTTACCATATATATATATATATATATACATACATATATATATGTATGTATGTATTTATATGGGCCTCCCTCACTGCTGAGCAAGGACTGTCCAAGCTGGATCTCGATAACGCACTTTGGAAAGATCTCTTTGGTTTCACTCCCTGTCTTTGCCCTCTTGTGCCCCTCATCAGCAATCGGGTTTCATCTTTTGGTGCTTTCCACATGCTTTCTCCCCGGCGGAACCCCCTACCCTCTCTGTCTCATGCAAAATGCTCCTGCACCACACAACTCAAACACCACTTCCCAGGATGTGTCTCCATACTTCCGTTTGCCCTCCATGAGTCTCCTACGCTATCTCATAATCCCCATTAGGCTATGCTCTTCGCTCCCTATGAGTTGGAAAGGTCTTTGTAAACGAGACCGCCTGGGCTCCTTCCCTTTATTTACTGGGGCAGAGAACCATCTACTTTCAGTAAATGTTGAGTGAAGACATGAAAGAAGGAAGCTATGACCAGAAAGTCTTCAGAGCCACCTAAGAGGTTATCTCTTGAAGCTTCTTTGACTTCTCTGATTACCTTGTCTACTATAATTTATGTCCATCAGATGTTCTGTGGACTTATATCCCTTCTGAAGACTACTGGTTAATGGTAGGAGACAGCTAGTGTTCTTCTGACCACAGTGCGGGGAGGCTAATGAAACAGGGCAGGAAAGAACATATTTCTTGTTTTCATAAAATGTTGTGCCCTTCACTGAGGACACAGAAGGACTCTTCTCTTATAGATGTGCTTTACAAAACCATTTTCTGTGTCACTCTTTTCAAACAGAGTTCTCAATTGGAGAGGCAGCCATTTACATCTTTTGTAATAGAATAGGGTTTTGTTCATATTTTTGTTCCCACCTTCATTTCAGTGTGTCACCCAAGACCTGAAATATCGGCAAACTATCACTTCTCTTCTTGGTACAAGATTCAGAAAATAAAAGCTCTTTATGTTTTAACGTTTTATTAGTCGTTGTATCAAATCTAAAAATCAGAATTCTGGGCTGTAATATTTTAATGGGAGATGGCAGTATTCAAACACATTGTCGCATATGATTTGTGTCACAGACTTGTGAAATGGATGAGGCAGACATTAAAATGCACTGCTCATAAGTGACTTCAAGCCACAGATGTGGAAGGTGGTGCAATTCTGTGGGCAACCCTGACCTCTCAGTCACAAGTATTTTAAGTGAGGAGGACCATGTAGAACAGCATGGTTTTGGCTACCTTCGCAAGTGCCTGAATCCCAAGTTAGGCAAGCTGTCTTATATGCTTCCTTCCTACTTCTCACTGTCATGTTCCTCAGGATTTGTGTGGTGGGACTGACAGAGGCAAACAAGGCGGACTGACCATTCCTTTCGTGAAAGTTTTGACACAGAATGCAATGGAACTTACCCGGAGGGAGAGACAGGGTGTGGGATTCTGGGTTTTTGTTTTAAACTGAGACTGTCCCCCTTTGCCATTCTCAGAGAAATTCTAAAACAGATGACGGGAAGGACTGCAGTGAATCCCTTTGTTAGAGTACCTGGACCCTTTCTAGAAAAGGTGGGGTGATCCGTGTTGAGAGCTCAGTTAAAGACTAAAGACACAGGCCATTAAAACCAGGTAAATGGGGAGTTCCCTGTGAACACATGCATTTGTTAGAAAAAATGAAATTTGAGGTTTTAAAACACAGCTTGTTTCCAAGTAATTGCTGAGTTCCCCCAGATCTTCTTTAACATATTGCTGGGATAATGCATATGAGATGGGTTAAAAATGGAAGGAAGAAAAAAAAATCTCCAACACCCTTAGAGGAATTTGCAATTCATAAAGTTACTGCCAATTTTGCATTATAGTTGCCATGGTAGCCATGCTAGGCTTCTGCTCAAACATTCCTCAGAAGGGGAAGGAATAGTATATAATAAGCTCTTCAAGTGTAATCTTTTATTGTAGTTGAATTAGTGTGTAATTCTCGTGTGAGCAGCCCAGTAATCTGTGAATGTGCGCAGCAGTAACAATGCCGATTTCTTATCTCCACGTGTTTATGC
This sequence comes from Pachyuromys duprasi, assembly GCA_028658305.1. Taxonomy (NCBI): domain Eukaryota; kingdom Metazoa; phylum Chordata; class Mammalia; order Rodentia; family Muridae; genus Pachyuromys; species Pachyuromys duprasi. The sequence goes on from CM053751.1 coordinate 43,766,212, forward strand.
AATCTATGAAAAGTTGCTGCCTGTTCCCAGTGCTTGCTAATTAATTATAAAAAATAACAAAAAGCATTATCGGCAGCTAATTAATTTTAAAAGCAAACACACACACACACACAAAAAAAAAACCCAGCATTTTCGAACACGACTCCAAGGGCCTGATTCACTTCTTGATTGGAAATACTTTGAGCCAAGCTTTGAGACTGAGTTTGAGAGCATTCACCCTGTTCCTTCCATGTTTATCCTCAGAGGAGGCCCACATATTAAATAACGGAAGTATCGAACAGAGCCAGTTGGACCAATTAGACCCAAATAATACTTTCGTTTTGTCATCTACATAGCTTTTTTTTTTTTTTTGGAAAATGGTAATTGAGTCCTAACATTTTCTTTACTTAGCTTCTAGGGAGTGAGTCTAACAGCTGAGGCTGCTCAGGTCTGAAACAAGGGCAGCTTTGGCTTCGGTGCCCTGCAGCCCAGGCCTGCATTTCACTATGGAAGAGACACTGTAGGCAAGTCATTTTTATGAGTTTGTTTTGTAGTGGGACAAAGCAGCTAAGGGTTGGTGTGTTAGAAAGAAAATGGGTTTATTTAATCATAGTTTTAAAGCCAAAAGCCTAAGCACCACAGTGTCAGCCCTGGAGTGGCACCTCTGGCTACATCATGGCAGCTGGCACCACGTGGAAAGCACATGTGAGTAAAAAAATTTAGGTGGTGAGACAGGAAGTCAAAGACCAGGAAGGGTTGGGCTCTCTGACAATGATCTACAGACCCACATTCACCTAGGTGAGATTCCTCTGTGACCCAATCAGCTTACAGAAGACCCTGCCTCTTAAATGTTCCATCACATCCCCAACATTGAGTTTCCAATAGGAGAGCCCTTAGGGGACATGTTCAAGACATTTCAAGACGGTAGCACCTCTTGACCTCTGAGACCCAAGTGTTTCCATATGTATAAATCAAGTGACAGCCTTGTGTCAGTGCTTATAGGAATTAGAGACAACTAGATAGGAAATTTCCCAAAGTTTAGCACAGTGTGTTTATTTCTTATTATTGTCATAGCAAATTACTACGAAGAGGTTCAAAAAATTTACATTTATTATTGTACAGTGTTAGAATCAGAAGCTCAATGAAGCTCTAAGGAGGTTCAAATTAAGTGGGAAAGCTTGTCTCCTGTGGGATGGCTAAGAGAATCAAAGTTGTGCTGCTGTTACTTGTTTTCAGCCTGCATCCCTTGGATTGAGCCTCCTCTTTCCATCTTCAAAACTAGTGATGTCATTTTCACATTGCTCTGCTCACTTTGACACTGACTTTTCTGCCTCATTCTTCTGCTTTTAGAGACGCTTGTGATGAGACTGTGCCCTCTTTGCTAAGCTCGGCTGATTGCCCTATCTTAAAGACAGCTCATCAGCAATCTTCATTCTACCCATAATCTCATGGATCTTCTGTTTTTCACGTAATTTTTGGCATGAGTTAGTCAACACCTACAGCTTGCTGAAGTGTTTGTTAGAACTTTTTGTTTTTGAGACCTGGTCTCAAGCGCCCGACCTGGCTTTTACCCACTGTATAGCCAAGGGTGAGTGGAAACTTCAGTTCCTCCTTCACCTCCTCAGTGCTGGGATTAGCAGCATGTGTCACTATAACTGGTTTGTGGGGTGCCAGGAGTTGAACTTAGGGCTTCACCCCTAGGCCAGCACCACCCCAACTGAGCTACATCTGAAGAAGCTGTCCAGGCGATGGTAAATCTATATTAGATCAGGTGGGGAAGAATTGACAAACCTGAATTGTCTTCCCACACACAAATGCAGAATCTCTCCATTTATTTTCTTGTTTGATAGGTGCCTCAGGGTTTCTGTTGCAGAAAGGCAGAAGGAAAAGTATGTTCCTGTGGATTGGGTGATTAGTAGGAAGGAAAACACTGTGACCAGACCCATCCTGGAGACTGTGGCTCTCTGGAAGTGTCATCTGCTTGCCACAGTTTAGGTGTGGCTCTGGGTAATGTCAGGCAGGTGGCCAAGAGCTCACCCATTCCTCTTCTCTTCCCCTGAGTCAGTGGTTCTCTCTCTCTCTCTCTCTCTCTCTCTCTCTTTCGCTCTCTCGCTCTCTCTCCCCCTCTCCCCCTCCCTCTGTCCCTCCTCCCCCCTCTCTAGGGTGTGAATCATTATTCCCATAGTTCCCTCCAGGGCACTCACGCAACCTAAGACATCTGTTCTCACTATGCTCTTCCCTATGAGTTAGAGGTCCCCTGGCTGCCTTCCATATACTGTGATTTGGGGAAACAACTTCTAACACCCCACCCTGGCTAATAATTATTCTGTAAGGAGACTTTATTTTGGCTCTTATTTGCCCTTATTGCTTGCTTGTTTGTTTTGTTTTGTTTTTTATTTTAGGTTTCTCCTGATCATTTGGTCTAACTCTTACTATTGGCATTTATTTTTCTAGGCTATTTTCACTCTTTTGCTTTAATCTATTTTATTAAAAGAATTTAATAATGATTCCTCTATGAGAACAAACACTCCTCCAAGCCAATTGTTTTTCAACTTGATTTGCATAAGGAGAATATGGATGGATTTCCTCATCAGATGCATCAGCAAAGAGCAATGGGTATGACCTGAGAAGTGAGAGGGACCTGCATTCGTGATGTGTGCTGAGTAGACAGACAGACATCCACTTACTTGTGCCTCTCCTGCTATTTCCATCTAGGCTCTTCTACTTAGCAGGCCAGTCACCTGCTAATGTACGAATATCGTACCTGAGGGAAGGAAGGGTCTGTAGAAGGAGGAATCCGTGATTTTGTTGGTTTCTGTTTTACTCAAATTGACCACTGTTTGAAGATATGAGCTCTTTCCAGTTGCATAAAAGGAGATAAATGCTGCTATTTGCTGGGAGTAAGAGAAATGGGAAAAGAGAGCTCTTCCAACAGTCGGGGTTGTCCTTTGGGCTTGAGAGCCGGTGGAGGGTTTTGGATTCTTCATTGTGCTTGGTCAGTCAACACGAGAGCAATGTAATAAATGACAACATATAAAAATAACGGCTCTACAGTTGAGGTAAAAGATGAATGTCAGAGACTTTACATCTTTTCAGCCCTTTCAAGGGTTTTCAGTCCACAACAAGAACTCAGTTCCCCTTTTCAGTTTTAATGCCCATGTCCCCCACAGTCTTGTCTCCTAGAGAAATGGACCCAGTCAGCATCACGGAGGATGCCTGTAGACAGTGGGGTTTGAATGGCTGAGCTGCTGTATCTGCACTCAGACGCACTTAGAATTGTTCCCTGGTTCTGCCATCCCTGGCCACGTGGGTAAGATTCTTAACCAGCATGACTACAATCGTCATCTGACTTAGGATACTTTTGGGAGACAAAGGTGATATCATCTATAATTATGGCAGAAAAATAAAAAAGTAATTCTAGCTGGATGATAGGTACAGGTAAAAGTGGCTGTGGTCCTCGTCACCCAACTTCCAGCAAGACAGACCCTTTCCTCTGAAAAGCATGTGAAAACTGCTCTCTGTGATAACAAACAGGGGGTTGCTTAGCATAGAGCCTGGTGGTACAAAAAAAGATCAGTGGATGTTAGTTATTATTGCAAGTACGTATCCCTTAGGGTGATCTGGGATGCTGAATTGTCCCAACAATATCTACTGCTTATACGGATTATACTGTAGAACACATCAAAAGTTTTGGGTTTATTTCCTGTAGAAACAATATATTATAATGGTTTCACAATCACCATGCTTCCATCTAGATGTGTGTGTGTGTGTTGGGGTTCTCATATACATGCATGCACATACCTATAGAGAAGGAAGTTAACCTCACATGTCTTCTTTAGTCATTCTCTACTTTCTTTTTTGAGAGAGGGTTTCTCACTGAACTCAGAGCTCTCCATTCAGCTAGATTCTCCAGCAAACAATATAGTCTGTTTTTCTACACCTCTCCAGGCCTGGGATTACAGACACAGGCCACCACGCCCAGCTTTTTATGGGAGTGTCGGGGATCTGAACCAATGTCTTCACGCTTACACAGCAAGCACTTTGCCGAGTTACCTCTCCAAATCCCAGATTAATTATTTATAAAATCTTTCTCACCACAAAGCAAAACTGTCCTTCAGAGCAAAGGTGTATGGAAGGGCTCAACAGTTCTCCCTTTCAGTTCACAACTGTCTGCTGCAATCTAGCCACCAGTGCAGTTTCCTGAAAAAGATGGGTCTTAAACCTCCAGAGAAACCTGCATGACTTTTGCAGAGGTCTGCTAAGGGTCAGGGGCTGTTCATGTCTCCCCTGCAATAAGGAACCTGCATTGATATAAAATGCACTTCTGTGTTTCTTAGCTCCGTGCAGTAAAGAGATGAGCACTGTAGACATGGGAATGGCCTCGGTACAATGGTGAAGAGCATGTATCTTAGTTTTTCAAGACGTTTGTGGTGAGTAAAGAAAGATAGACACTTGGAAAGTGCTTCATGATTTGAGAAGATCTGAAGAACCCTTCCACCACAGCGAGGCACCACAGAACCAACTAATTTATGCTTGTTCCTGGTTTTATGAGATACTGTATCATATCTTGTGGAAATCTGTGGACAAGTGTTTTCTTGCTGGCATCATCAAGATGAAACATAGTTGAATTATTAATGACTTGTCTCTGCTAAAAGCTCCATAAACTAGCTTCATTAATGCATCTAGTCATCTGTCCATTCATTGATCTATGCATCTGCTCAACAAATACATACACAGTAGTCACTATTATATGCTGATGACAAAGGTTTAGGCAAATAATATTCAATCTGGACTCTGGTAGAAGGTTTGTAGAAGAAGCCTCAGTTCTGCACATTTGAAGTGTTTGCTACACAAATGCAGAGACTCTGACAAAAACCTTCCTTGGTCAAGGAGTTGTTAGTAAACAAGATACAAGCAAAAGCTTGTCCAAGGTTGTGAAATAAAGATTGTTTACATTCTTATTCTCTCATCACTATAAGAACATGTGTTTTAGCCTGTTGGATGGTTAGAGATTGGTTGGAACAGAGATAGAAAATATTAGTCTAGCCAAGAATAGCCTAAACTGACCCCAAACTAGCTGATCTGCTTTAGTTAATGAATCTCCTATACATGTGAGGTTGTCTGATTGAGACCAGTCATCTCATATCAGTAAGAGCTGCCCAACCAACCATCCCAGCACGAATAAGAATTGCTTATTGTTGAATGCCATTGGAACACTGTGTGAATAGTTAATGATACAGCTCTTCCTGTCTGTGTATCTTTTCTCCATGACAACTACACTCCTATTTTTCTTGAGCTGTATTGTAAGCCTGCCAATTTCATGTTCTTAGATGTCTCACCATTATTTATTTAGAAGAATGCAATGGCAGTTTTATGCTTTCTCCCTGTTGCACTTATGATGTTGGGAAACTCAGGTTGAGGCTGCAAACGTCTCACGAGTGCCTAAACGTCTCATGGTGCTCAGCTCATGACACTCATTAGACACATTCTGGCTCTTAGGAAATGGCATGAGGAGGTCTGTATAGACTGCACATTCTCCTAGAGAATGCTTCAAATAGGTAAATAAACAAAACCAGTATCCTACTGAAAGTCCCAATACAGAACGTTGAGTCCAGTTTTTATTTTGAAATCTAGAGAGACAGCTGTCAAGAAAAACACTACAGAAATTGTAAAGCACAGGTAGATCATTTGCTCACCCATGAGCACATGCTGAATGATTAGTGTGGACAAAAATAGTAGCTAGATGTTTGGATTTAAAAAAAATCTTCAGGTGCTTATAATTTAGCCTTGTGAAATTGACATGACAATAGACAGTCTGAAGAGCTAGAACATAGGTTCACAATGTACTTCAAGTGGGGAGCAAGAAGCCCTAAGTCATTAGGAAAACCACAAGGGGCGTGACAATGCAGGTGAAGGCATGGAAGGCATCTGAAAAGATTTCATGACGAGGAGGCAAGGGACAGTGCAGGGAGAGGACGCTAGGATATAGTGAGTGGGCGCCTCCTTCTGGCTGTGCCATTTACAGGCGCATCATGAGCCAGCTCACCTCAGCAATGGGAAGGAATGATTTTGCTAGCTCTAAGACCCAAGCAACTACCTAAATTGCAAATCACATGCTTAAACATAATAAACTAGCTAGTAGACTTGTTATAGGCCACGGTGGACTGTCACCAAGTGACACTAGAAATTCTATTCTTGGAGTGACCGAACCTGTAGTCCATTTTAAAGGCAGGTGGCTGAGCTTTATAGAGAACCTGTTATGACTACAGAGCCTTAGGCAGACCCTGGGTTTGACACAGATGTAATCACCAGGGATGGGAACGTGTATTAGACACTCGGCACTCCTCCTTGGCATTTAAAATCAGGATGATAGTCTTACTTCATAAAGGGAAGAATAAATTGTGCACTGTACTACACATGAACAGTTCAGTGAGGATAACATATGAGTGAGTAGGTCTCTATATGAGAGCACATCTTGCTAAGTTGCAATAGATATGTTCCCATAAGATCGTTGATATTTAAATTTTTATACTTCATAGTGGGAATGGGCTGTTTTAAGAGCCCCCTGGTGACTCTTGCTAAACAATGTATTGTTTCTTAGATTACATCGAAATTTGAATGCCTAAACCAGGATAATTATTTCCTTAAAGCATGGACTCTAGAAGCAGGCTGAGTGTGGAGTAAATTGAGAATCACTTACACGGTGCTTACTACCCAAATCTTTCTTAGTATAATGCTATTTGAAGGACCAATGTGTGCAACTAACTCAGCCCACAACGCGTTGTTTCCTACACTCGTCAACCGGAGCCTACAGGGAAGGCACGAGGGCGAGTCCCCGTTGTTCCCGCTTCTCTGCCTCATTTTCTTGTCTGAAATGAGGGTTGATTGTCTAGAGACCCACAGATATTTTTCAGCCCTGAGAATGGAAGTTGTACACTCAGGACGATGCAGCTGCGTCCCTGATGACTTTGGATCTGCAGTATCGGGCCTATCTTTAGACACTCTTTTCTGAGGCAGAGCAATAAGCTTCTATTTTAAGCCTCTGTTCCTTTCTCTGATGCTAGCACCTCGCTGCCATTCATAACTTATGTCTCTAGCAGTACTAATGATGTCATCAAGTTCACTGGGCTGGGGGAAGGTTTCAGAATCGGACATCGCAGAAATAACCATGCCAGGCATCTCTCAGTGCATCTCATTTATGCTAGATCACACAAGACTAACTAGTTAGTGTTGGCGACGAAGTTGTTTTTCAGCAAAATTTAGCCAACATTTGTTTTGACACTGGGCTGTCATAGCAGGAAAAGTCTAATCTTGGATGACTTGGAGGGAGAGCTTTCCTAGGAAATTCGTGAGTATGCTTGATACAAAGCAAAGCCATAGTCATCCAGGCTAAAGTAAAAATGAGAGGGGCGGGCAGGTATGGGGAAGGGGACTATAGGCAAAAGGAACAGTGTGTGCACAGGTCACATGAACTTAATAATACTCAGGCATTTCATACGTATCCTTTCTGAAAGACCATGTCTGTTGGCAAGGAAGATGAAGATTTGACAGGTGGACCATACAAGGCCAGAGTTTTAAGATTCCAAGTGAAGGTGCACCATGGGTACACCAGATGCAAAGCAAGGTGATAGATACCAGGTTGCAGCATAGAAATGCAGAGTAGACACAGACTCCGGGGCATGGAGCAGGTTAGAAGTGATACAACCTGTAACAGGTTGGCCTAGCCTGACTTCAGGCTTAGGCAACGAGGTTGAAGAAGAGGCAACAGCTACTGATGGGACCTACGCAGAACTAACGAGAAAGTTTCAAGGTGGTGTTTACTGTGTCTTCTAAGAATCCTAAATGTCTCCTTCCTCGCTGAGCATTATCTTGATAACAACTGGCTTACTGAAAATTAAATTTTATTGATGAGAAGGGTAGACCATCTGGCTTCCTCTCGACTGGTGGAGATCTATTTTCCTGGACCTAATAAAGATATAACCTCTGCCACAGGATGCTATTACCTGATATTATTTATTTCCTGATGAAAAAAGGAGCAAATCATGGCTGGACATCTGTGGAAAATGAGTTTGTAATAAAGGTAAGGTAGTTAATGTCAAAATGGCAGTTTCTTCGGTGATGATAAATGTCTACTCTGTTGAAATAGTTTCCATAAAACTCAGTAAACAAGAGGGTAGAGAGATTGTTTAATTGTCAATGAGGCAATAAAGGGGCTGTTTGTTTATGAGGCTTACAATCAAAAGTGAACCCTAATTCCTGTGAAAAATGAAAATAATTTTGGTGTATCAGTTTAGCAATTTAAGAGCCTCTGTTTCAGAGAAAAATCATTTTAATATATGTTTAATTAACATTCATTGGCTAATAGAAAGAGATATCTAGTGCACTGCTGGGGAAAATAGACAGCTACCACGAGTGGGAACAGAGTGCTAATGGCTCCAAAAACAAACAATAGCCTGATGCTGACCATTCTGTGTACATAGGAGTCCTTTAAAAAATGTTGTTCTTGGTGATTATTGCTTATAAAAATCTACTGTTTGATGGCTCTCTGTCCTGGGAGCAGACAGGATGTGGACCAAGAGAAGAGGTATAGCTTTACTTCAAACACCTGCAGCCTTTTCTCTTTCAAAGATCTCGACGAAGAACAATGAACTGCTTCTGTAATGCTGAATGTAACAGCAGCCCACTGGCTTAGTATACCATGGACAAGGAATACTGTTGTGACACTCTACTGTACTGTGGGGAGTGGAGAAAGATCTGAGTTAGTGTGTATTGCTGACCTGAGCACAGCCCTGACAAGGATACTAATGTCTCAGATCCATGGAAATGAGAAAGCATTCTCTGGGTGAGAAATAGCAAAGCCTTCTTCTGACACAAGTATGACTGCTGATGAATGTTTGATCTTTAGCTAAGACCAGTGTACAGGGAGCATCCACTGTACCTTCCCTCTCCTGGAGGTTTCCAGCCTGAAACTGATTCTATGCACAGACCTCCCACTGAGACTCACTAACTCCTCCTCCCTGTGTCGATCATAATAAATGCACCAACTTTCCAAGTTGTACAGTAGGCTCCCGTCACCATGACAAGCACAGCCTACCCAATCCCAGCCTTTTGCATGTGTGTCTGGCATTTCTTCATTCTCACATTGCCACGTTTCCAGAGTCCACGTTTTCAGGACCAGCCCATGCTCAGAGAGGCACTCTATCGCTGCTTCTGTCTCAGGTTGGATTGGCAGTGTAAACAGGTAGGCAAGTGAGATGCGATATCCCGGATGTTGGTGATCCTCTAGAACAGCAGTTCTCAACCTTCCTAATGCGAACCTCATATTGTGGTGACCCCTCAACTGTAAAATTGTTTTTGTTGCTACTTCATAACTGTAATTTTGCTGCTGCTATGAATCGTAATGTAAATATATGATATGCAGGATAGCCGATATGAACCCCTGTGAAAGTGTCATTTGATCCCGAGAGGGGTCATGGCCCACAGGTTGAGAAGCACTGTTTTAGAATATAGTTTTAGTGATCAGTGAGTTCTAGTGGGGGAATAGTTATCTTTGGGTGCCTCTAGGAGACACCAGAAAAGGTTTCTCCTTTTGGAATCAGGAATTTACAGCCAGTTATGCAGATTAAGCTGCTTCATCAAAGAAACCCAAACATCGTGGGCTCAGAAAAGCAAGATATTTGCTCCTTATTCCCTGTAGCGTCCAGAGTAGAGGATAAGAAGATATCTAGGGTAGGTAGATGGCTCTGTTCTAACTGCCAACTTGGGTTTCAGTTTCTTCTCACTCATGGTTTTGACTTCTCTTACGCTGTTATCTACAACCATATATAGTCAAACCCAGGCGGTAAGAATCATACCCTCTTTCCAAGCCATGTTGACGGAGAAAGAAGGAATCAAGGTCAACCGGTTCCTTTTCAAAGATACTACCAAGAAGTTGCTTTCCTTACTGGCTAGAATACCATCATGTGACCACCACCTTTATCTGAAATGTCCCATTGGATGACTAAGTCACCAATTAAAACTGAGTTTTGTACTGCTGAGAAGACGAGGCAGAAGGGCATGCCGGGGGCGCTTAGTGGTCTCTGCCACACAGCCCTTTATTCTGCTTTACTGCTGTCTTTGTTTGGGGGTGAGTTTTACTTCATGGGTTTTGAGGATGGGTCTCTGCATATTATTGATGCTTCACAGATGCCGATTGTTCATTATTAAGACAGAGATGGGGCTGGAGAGATGTTACACAATGGAATACTACTGAGCAATCAAAGACAAGGAAATCATGAAATTTGCAGGTAAATGGTGGGAACTGGAAAAGATCATCCTGAGTGAGGTGTCCCAGAAGCAGAAAGACACACATGGTATATACTTACTTATAAGTAGATATTAGATAAATAATATAGGATAATCATACTAGAACCCCTGCTCAGATGTAGCCCATGGCAGCTCAGTGTCCAAGTGTTCCCTAGTAATGGGAACAGGCACTGTCTCTCACATGGTCTGCTCTTTGATCACCTCCCCCTGAGAGGGGTGCAGCCTTACCAGGCCACAGAGGAAGACAATGCAGCCACTCCTGATGAGACCTGATAGACTAGGATCAGATGGAAGGGGAGGAGAACTTCCCCTATCAGTGGACTGGGGGAGGGGCATGGGTGGAGAAGGGGGGGGGAATGGGATTGGGAGGGGAGAAGGGAGAGAGCTACAGTTGGGATACAAAGTTAATAAACTGCAATCAAAAAATAAATAAAAATTTGAAAAGTGAAAAAAATGACAGAGATGTTGGAAACTATAGATTTCAATGTTATAGACAAAGTGATACATTTGACTATTTCATACATTTTACATAGTCATACATGGAGTCACTTCAACCTTAACATGGCAAACTCAGCATGGTAGTGACTATATTGTTCATCATATTTGTCTCCCATTCTATATCATATTCAAGGGAGACGTCAGTTTGTGGGTAGTGCTTTTCTGTAGTTTCATAATTCTGTCCGGGGAAGTTGGCAATTAAGACTTTTTAAAAGAGATTAATGACAATATTTGAAATTCACCGGAGTGCCTTGAACATTTAATGGCGAAAGAAAATGTATATTAAGTATGTCTCAGAATGGAAAGCTGTGTTCTATTAAAGTCAAATATATTTAGATGTATTTGGGCTTTTGGTTTTTCTGCAATGTTAACTTGGTATTTTTCTAGGGTTCACGAAATCTCAGGAGACAGAGAATTTCCCTTCTGCTAGTCCCAAAGAACCATTTGGGGTCATTTCAGACACTTCACGCGCTACTGCAGCAATGGAAACATTTTATGATAGTAACTAAATTTGTAGTTTGCTGATCTCTTTATGGACAGGAAACCCTGTGTTGTGTCAGGATCACTGTCTTCTATAACTTTGTCTCTAGGGTTTGCCATACAGGCAGCAAGAAGTTGAAAGATGGAGGGAGTAGATGAGGGAGAAGGAAAAGGTGGAAACCCTTCAGTGGACTGGAATTGAAGAGGGAAATGTAGGCATGGACACAGAAAGGCTGGCAGTCCGACCTCATGGCTTTGGTGGAGTTGGTGAGGCAAGAGGAGCTCGGGGTGGGGAGAGTCAGAGTAGAAAACATTAGAATAGGCACTGTGAGAAATGAGGACGTTCTGTGGTCCCTTCAGCACTCTTTTCTGTATTATCTGCTTTCCTCCATCGTTTCCTTACTTTTACCATGTACAGATGCTCACACGCTTGCACCTTAAACATACAAAACTCAGTCAACAGCCCAGTCCCCCATCTAGGCATGTCCTTCTCTCAAAGGCAGACTCCTGAGAACCGCCACCATCTGTTTTGGACTTCTGCTCTCCCTTGTATTCTGCTCCCTTCTCTTTCCTTCGCTGAGGTCATGGTCAACAAGCCCTGGTGAGGTTCTCATGGAAAATATAAAGCCAGCCCCATCCTTTTAACACCCGACTTAAGAGACGCTCCTTCACCCCATTTTTTTGTAAGTGTATGAGTGTTTTTTCTGCATGTATTTTGTGCATTACGTGCATGCAGTGACCACAGTGTTCAGAGACTGGGTCCCGTGGGACTGTAGTTTCTGAGTTACTATGTGGGCTCCTGGGAATGGAACCCATGTCCTCTGGAAAAAGCAACCAGTGCTTTTAGCCACTAAATCATCTCTCCAGCCCCCACGGCAAGCGTTTGACTGTCCTTTCTGTCTTATAGTGTTCTCCCTCCCTCCATCCCTTTCCCCAACCCTGCTCCCCCAATCTCTTTTCTCTCTAGTCTTACATTTGCATGTTCCCTCACTTTTGCAGCATAGGTGTTGCTTAGGGATTCTCTCTGGGTCTTCTTTTCTTCCCAAGCTTCTTCACCTTGCTACATAACATCACCACCTGCCCCATGTCTTCAGTTATGTGCCTTTAGCTACAAATCCCAATTTCTAGCTCCTCCTCTCTGCTTCACACTCAAATCTGCAGATGTTTATTGGACTGCTACACCAGCAAGCCCTAAAGCCATAACATCTGCCTCTCACCCTACCACCATCCCTTCAGCACTGGCTCCTTAGCTTCACCTCAGCAATGGCATCTGCACTCATTTGTCTCACAAGCCAGCATTCATAGCATCAACCCAACCTGCCAAACCTCCATCACCAGACCGTCTCTTCTTTAGACCGTCTTAGAATATTGTCACACATTACTGCCTCCTTGGACTAGCCTCAAAGATCTCTTATTCCTTCCCTGTTTCTAGTCCATCTCCTGACCAAATGCAAGTCTCTTCATTACAGTTAAAGTGTTCTAAGTATAGCTGTCATCATTTTATCCCCTTGAATTTAAGAAAAGATGCCCCTTTCTCCATGAATATCAACTTTTACCCGGATTACAGTTTTTATGGCCTGACCACAAATTATCTCCCTTCACCTGTCTTTAACCATCCGTTCCCACCTGTAGCTTTAGGCCGTCTCTAACTGGACGGTCTTTTAATAGTTAAAGCAAGCCCTATTTGTCCACATTTCAACGTGGTACTTTTTTTCTGTTGGAAATCTCTTTCTTTCTTTTTCTTTTTGTTTTTTGGCCTGGCTTATATTACTTTGGCAAATTTTCAAAAATTTATTTATTTTTATTAATTACAGTTTATTCACTTTGAATCCCAACTGTAGCTCCCTCTCTCGTCCCGTCCCAATCCCATCCTCCCTCCCCCTTCTCCACCCACGCCCCTCTCCAAGTCCATTGATAGGGGAGGTCCTCCTCTCCTTCCATCTGATCCTAGTCTATCAGGTCTCATCAAGAGAGGCGGCATTGTCTTCCTCTGTGGCCTGGTAAGACTGCACCCCTCCCAGGGAGAGGTGATCAAAGAGCAGACCACTGAGTTCATGTGAGAGACAGTGCCTGGGGAACCCACTTGGACACTGAGCTGCCATGAGCTACATCTGTATAGGGGTTCTAGGTTATCTCCATGAATGGTCGTTCAGTATAAGTCTCAGAAAAGACCCTGTGCTCAGATTATTTTGGTTCTGTTGCTCTCCTTGTGGAGCTCCTGTCCCCTCCAGCTCTTTCTATCTCCCCCTTCTTTCAAATGATTTCCTGCACTCTGCCCAAAATTTGGCTATGAATCTCAGCATATGTTTTGATACCCTGCTGGGTAGAGTCTTTCAGAGGTCCTCTGTGGTAGGCTCCTGTCCTGTTCCCTGTTTTCTCCTTCTTCTGATGTCCATCCTGTTTGCCTTTCTGAATGAGGATTGATTATCTTACCCAGGGTCTTCCTTTTTGCTTAGCTTCTTTAGGTGTGCAGATTTTAACTTGATTATCCTATATTATGTGTTTAATATCCACTTATAAGTGAGTATATACCATGTGTGTCTTTCTGCTTCTGGGATACCTCACTCAGGATGATCTTTTCTAGTTCCCACCATTTGCAGGCAAATTTCATTATTTCCTTCTTTTGAATTGCTGAGTAGTATTCCATTGTGTAAATGTACACAATTTCTGTATCCAATTCTCTACTGAGGGACATCTGGGTTGTTTCCAGCTTCTGGCTATTACAAATAAAGCTGCTATGAACATGATTGAGCAATGTCCTTGTTGTATGTTTTAGCATCTCTTGGATATATGCCTAGGAGTGGTATTGCTGGATCTTGAGGAAGCCCTATTTCTAATTGTTGGAGAAAGCACCAGATTGATTTCCAGAGTGGTTGTACAAGTTTAGATTCCCACCAGCAATGGAGGAGGGTTCCCCTTTCTCCACATCTTCTCCAGCATGTGTTGTCACTTGAGTTTTTTATCTTAGCTGTTCTGATGGGCATAAGGTGAAATCTCAGGGTCATTTTGATTTGCATCTCCCTGATGGCTAAGGACGTTGAGCATTTCTTTAAGTGTTTCTCTGCCATTCGATATTCCTCTATTGAGAGTTCTCTGTTTAGCTCTGTCCCTCATTTAGTTAGTAAACTGAAGCATTACTGTGGCACTAAGGACAGAGTAGTGAACAAATTTAAAAAGTGCCTGTCCACCAACATCAGAGCTGTTTTAATCACATTTGGAGTCATTTGTCACAATGGCATCCAATTAGAGCTTATTTGTAGATCTGGGAAAAAAATTTCAGTACACCTTCCCTAGGGAGACATGCTGAGTAGCTCACCACACTAAATGAAAAGCTGAATGATGGGGCCTTGTAGAAACAATACTCGGAAAGTGCTAAGATCAAGCAGTAATCAGCCATTGGAAATGAACCTGGGAAACTTGGATTGATTCCATGAGGTGCTAAATTGTTGTGACTCAGCTCTAACTACCTTTCTAAAATGAGGAAATGATGGAAGGTGACTTCTATGATTCCCATGGCTAAGATTCACATCTTTTAGCAAAGCAGTAAAAACTAAACTTCGCACTCGAGCTGTGCAAGATGGATAGGTTCTAGAGAACTAGTGTAGAGAGTGATGTGCAATTAACAGGACTGCCTTGTATCAAAATTTGCTAAGAAAGCATATTAAAAAGCGTGACTACAAATTACGGTAGCGACTCAGGTTGACTTATGACACAATTATACCCTATGGTCGAATATCTGTACCTGCCTGTTGAAACTAAGACGAGCCGCAAGAGGTATTAAAAGTGATGTGTTCATCACAGAGGAGATTGTGATAACTTGTCTGTGATAGCAATAGAGATGGAGAAAAATCTTGAGTTCAGGATATCTTGGTGGGAAGAGACTTTCCACTGTGCAGTGCTCCAAGTCTCTGCCTTGGTTAGGCTTTCTCAATAGAACACTAGAGAGTTTGCGTGCATGCTAAGTGGTCCTAGCACCCCAGTGTATTATTATTATTATTATTATTATTATTATTATTTAGATTTATTATTGTGACTGAGTGTTTTGGCTGCACGCGTGTTATTGCATGTTATTGTGTGTGACTAGTGTCCACGGAGGTCAGTAGAAGATATCAAATTCCCTGGAAATGGAGTCACAGATGGTTGTGAGTCAAATCTGCGTCCATTGAAAGAGCAACAAATTCTCTGAAGGGCTGAGCCATCTCTCCAGTCCTTATTTTTTTCAGGGTTATTTAATATGACTTAGACATTAAAATTATATGTACTTAAAGTGTACAACTAGATATTTTAGTATACATAAATAAACATGTATACATGTAAAGCAATCACACAATCAAGCTTACATACTTTTACCTCAGAAAATCAGTCTTAAAGAGATATTTGATCTACTATGTTGATTTCTACATTCTTCACAGTAGTTAAAGTATACAAAATACAAACCTCTTATTTTATTTTTAAATAGCACAAAACACTCCTATATATTTATGATGTATAGTAGTATAATTTATATATATAATATATGATGAGCAGATTAGGAAAATTAGCATTTCCATTTCTTCAGTATTTATAATTTCTGTTAGGAAACTTCAGATTCTTCATTTCTAGCTATTTTTACTTTTTAAAAGCATAAATAAATGTAAGAAAAATTTAAAAGAAACATCTTTGATGTTCACTGCACAGAGTGGGGATATAAACCAATGTGACGATACCTGTTTCTCCCTTGAGAATAAGATGTCTATAAAAAATCCGTGGATACCTGAAGCTGGAGAGATCAGATGAGAGACAAGCTTGGTACCAAGTCAATCAGGACCCTTGTCAGCCCTCTGGAAAGTACATGAATGTTTGGCAACCTTAAACAGCTGGTAGGACACACTGCTGAATAAAGAAAACCAAATAACACGCACTTTTGAAATGAAGACAAATGCATTTTAGGTTGATTTTATTTTCTCATTTCTTTACAGGGGACCAAGTGACCAAGAGATGGCATTAAGTAGAATTGGCATTAATCATGATCATTTACCTTCTAGAAAGAAAAAAAAATTTCCCTGAAGTTCAAGATGCACAAGTTGTAGTTCTAAATTTCTGGCACATTTGAAAATCATAGTCTTATATTTTCAAGCAATTACAACTATGGAAGGAAGAAAAGACCAGGGGAATCATGACACTTTGGTACTTTTATTTAAGATGTTTATCCAGCTTGGGAAAATAAAACCCAAAACACAAAACTCCAGTGTTGTTGGGTTTCCGCTCCAGCCTAGTGCCAGGGCAAGATTTTCTATGGCATCCTGATAGGATACGATAGAGGCTGCCTAGCGTAAAAGAACAGCATTGACACGAATCTGGAAATCTGAAATTATAACCAATCTTTCTCCCTGGACACGCATAGCTCTCTTTATACCTGTGTCTGAATCGATCTGTTTTCGGTCCTGCCGCCTTTCCTCCACCTGCATCGTGTACCATGTTGTGAGTGCTCTGAGTCTGAGGAGCCAATATCCGGCACTGTCTGAAGATGCACCCTGGAACCAGAGTCTTCAATTAGGGCATCAGGGCAGCCAGACTCGTTTGGTTCCACAGTAGTTTGCATCATACCCAGTTAACAGCGTAACGTGGATAAATACTTCTCAGTGTTGAGTTCTGTAAAACAATAGTCATAGAAACAGTTGTATTCTGACCAGTTCGGCTCCTCCTTCCACCTCTGCCAGTGGTCGCATAAAATTTTAATCTGTTCTTTTCCTTACTCTTTCCTAGTTTTCACTGAATGGATTCTCCACTCCTCCTTCACACACTCCACCACCAGCACACCACACCCCACTGGATTTGAAGTTGCCTTGAGAAGTATGTAAAACATAAAAATAACAGGGACTATGTGAAGAAATTGGGGTGAAAGGGAAACTGTATTGCAAGAATGAGAGACAGGCAGGGCTGAAGTTAGCATCTGGCAGAAGAGATGATAGTTCTATATGGAAGCCAGCAATTGGCCACAAACCCTGTTTTGAGCTTCTCAAGAAGAAAGCGCGATTAGACATGCTTGTTAGTTTTTTTTTTTTTATCAACTTGACATAAACTGAGTCACCCCTAGTTGAAGAATTGCCTCTACCAGATCTCTTATAGGCATGTCTTGAAAACTTTTTGTTGATTACTGATTGATGTGGGAGAGCCCATCCTACCATGGCTGGTGTCACCCATGGGTCGGTAGTCCTGGGTTGTATTTTAAAAAAAAAAGCAAGGCATTAATAGAAATCGAGGCAATCAGCAACATTTTCCCATGGCCTCTTCTTCAGTCCTGACTTCCCTCTGTGATGGGCTATACCTTACAAGGAAGAATAAACTACTGCTCAGAGCTGCTTTTGGTTAGGTTTATTCCACGGAGAAACAGAGAACCAAACTAGTACAGTTGCAATAGTTAGACACATAACTAGTTGCTCAGTTTTTCTGAACTAGTTGCATTAGTTCTTCACATTTTATTTTGCTGGGTACCAAGCTTTTGACCTATCACCACTCCTCCATTCTACAATGAGTTGAGTCAGACATACAGAGAAAGATATATCATACGATGCTTGGAGTCTCAGTTCTTGATGTAGCAGCAGTCTGAATATCATGCTTCCTTCCAGACTCAAGGGTAGGTTTAAAATGTCGCATCCCTGAGGCCTTCCTTGGACCATGGTGGCTTTGAAGGGATGAATGAACACAGGGAAGAGGATGTTCTTTGTAATCTAGATCCTTCTATAGCAAGTCAATCACGTGACTTTACAAATGTCTGCTTGTAGGATGTGCTGAGAGGAAGTGTTGCAGTCCATGTGAAGGAGGTTTGCATCCATGAAGTTCTGGGTACTTGTAGTGTGAAAACCCATGACAAGTGATGGAGAAACAATGTATCAGAAGGAAAGTCAGGTTTGTAGGCAATCACCTCGGGTGATGCCAAGGAGAGCTGAGGCCCAGGCACTGCTCTACATCTGGGTCTCAATAGCATAAGGCTGTTGCGCTTCCATAGTTTCTGATGGATCTATTGTCGGGACTTCCCTGAAGGGAAGCAGGCATGCGGGTAAAATGGTTTTCCTTAGTGGAACACAGTATCTACAAAGGAGCTTTCCATTGCTAATATTCTTAGTGGATGTCAAATGCATCAAAATCTAGATGTCAAAATGCAGAACCCACTTAGCTCACCCACGAACTCTCCTTGTCTCCTAAATGTCCTCGGCACCACTCCTGTGAAATTACAGCGGCCCTCTTTTCTTCAGAGGAACTTTTAAGTGGACATTTCATGGGACGTACCACAGCCCCTGCTGCTGTCTGTCACATCTAAGGCTGCCTCGCTCTTTTAAGCATCTTCCTAGCTTTCTAAGGGTCAGCTCCTCTTAGTAGCAGTCAGCCATAACATACAGAAGTTGGCCAATGCCAAGCTGCCCACTGATAATGCTGCCCCCTGGGGCAGTATGCTTCTTATTTAGTTTAATAGAATGCTTTCTGGGTCCTCTCCTGGGTTAGACTCCTTTGGTGGGATCGTCAGCATTACCTGATATACCCAAATGATTGAGTGCTTTTGGTCTTTTTATGTTATGATATTTCTGCATGACTTAACGTGGGCAATTGCTTCCTCTAACCTCCCACAAGTCCTCTTAGTAACTGAAGTGTTATCATTGTCTGGGTCTTGTTAAGCATTAAGTTCTACATTACTTCCACATCTATCAGTTCTCCAATATCTGCCGTTATTCCACCCATATACTAACACCCGGAATTCAACCTCACATCTGTTCTTCTGGGCCCTGTCTACATTCTTCAGATGCTCTGGTCTTCCCTTCCTTAAATCCATTAGGAAGCCAATAATTTAAGGAGTCACATTTTGTTGTGACTTGAACCTAGTTTTTATTTCAGTGGACAGAAGGGAGCTCTCAGTAGACCCTAAGGAGTGTCTGCTTTGTCTAGCATGAGCAGAGGCTCTTAGCTTTATCACCCACCATCAGGGACATAAACTTAAAAATTATATTTATTATCTCATTTAAGTATGTTTGTGTGTGTGTGCGCGAGGTGTGTGTGTGTGTGTGTGTATGTGTGTGTGTGTGTGAATCTATGCCACATGTGTGCCTGCAGGCACTGGATCCTCTAGTGGTTTATGAACTGCCTGACACGGGTACGAGGATCTGAACTGAGGTTGCCTGAACTGGGGTTCTCGAGAAGAGCAACAAGTGCCCTTCACTTCGGAGCCACCTCTCCAGCTCCACATCATTAACTTTTTAATTAGAAAGAGTGGGCTCCTTCTCCAGAGGATTCAAGAGACTCTGAGAGTTCAGTACTGTTGGATTTCTATCAGCATACCCATCTCATGCTTCCTAGTTCCCATCCTTTCTGATTCAGGACCTTAATCGAGGCATAGCAGACCTGTCAGGATCATTGCGCTACAGTGAGTCTTGCTATTCTTGTTTTTTTTTATTAGTATTGAAATTGATTCTCAGCTTTGTCTGCCCTTAGAGGTGGGAGATTTGTCACTCAGTATGCCCCGGAGCAGGATTTTGTGTTCACACTTGTCTTTAATTAGATCACTCACCTGTATTATTATTATGTCTTGTGTGTCTATAGCACCTCATGCACCAGACATGCTCATTGCCCTTGTTCACTATTGGTGAACATTTTCTCTCATTTGGGGGTCTGCTTTCAGGGGTAGGGGCCATTATTATTCACTGGCTTGTGGCTGGCTGATCTTATTTTGAAACACTTTTGGCATCTCATAGCACATTGGGCTGTCACGAATCAAGTTCCCTGGGAGGTAGCTACACCTGGACTAATCTTTGTGGGAAAGGGAAGGAAATAGGTATACCTAAACACCTGCACTGCTTGTCCTGATACTGTGGTCACTTTTTGTCACTGGGAACCAGGTCATAGTCCCAGCCTTTATATCCTTGGCCTGTGATTGGCCTGGGCCACTTTCAGGATGGGAATGTAAGCATAGGTTAGACAGTTCTCTCCAGAAGAATTCAAAGATGAGCTGTCACTCTTCACACTTGGAGTTTGGGGACTGATGGATTCTGTTGTGAAAAGGAGGAAGACCCAAGTGGAGCCTTCACACTGTAACACTGTTCTGTTTTCAGCTATATGAACAAATATAGTATCACTGAGTTGTCTGAGAGTGGGGTTTTGAGTACTAAAACCAAACTGGAGAGATGAAGGAGAAATCGCTGGATGTGTCCAGTTATATAAAAACAAAGTCTTTAAAATTCCTCCCTTCTCTCTGTCTAAGAGACCCTGAGGTTATTAATTTCAGTCTCCCCAGGTCTCTCTCCTATAAGCAATGTGGTTTATCTTCTTAGATAATACAAACACCAACAGATGTGCCCCCTCCCGACCAGGTAGGCAGATTGGGAGGCTATTCCCAGCTTGATGAATTGTAAATTCCTCCACTGATTTAATGAGAGTTGGTTTGGGAATGCAGGACAGAAAGAAGGCGGGAGAACAATGCCACATTAACTACAATTGTCCCTTGGTGTCTGTGTGGGATTGGTTCCAGGTCTGAAAATGCTCAAATCCCTTATATATAAAACGGTGTATTTGCATAAAACCTATATACACTCTCCCCTATACTTTAAATCATCCCTAGATTGCTTGTAATACCAAATGCTATGTAAATGCTGTGCAAATAGTTTTCTTGCTGTGTTGTTTAGGGAATAATGATTAGAAAACAGACTGTATATGCTCAGTGCAAATGCAACTTTTAAAAAAGCAATTTCAAAGCAATGTTTGTTGAAGGCATGAGTGTGGAACCCACAGATACATGAAAGGTTATTTACATAGCATGAATAATAGGATGAATCTCAACTTCTGGTGTACACAATTATGTGCTTTCAAGTAAGAGACAGCAGTAGATACCATAATAAAAATACATATTTTTATATAAATCCAGTGAGAGTATGCTTTAGAAATAACAAGTAAAGCTTTTTTGGAATGATTTGAATAGACCCTCAAATGGCAACTGAACTTTGACTCTATGTGTGTGATTCTGTAGATTTTGAGTGTATTGATCTCTTTCGGCTGGTCTAACACAGCATGTAAAATTTTACTCTTTAATTCTGTTTTTACTTGTATCTCATAGTACTTACATATTTTGTGTGTATGCGTGTGTTTGGACACACAAGTACATGTATGTCCTCTCACATACGTGTGTGTAAGCTTGAGTTGATGATAGATGACTTCTTCAGTTGCTCTTCACTTTACTTACTAAGTCTCTTGCTGAACCTAGAGCCTACTAGTTCAAGCCAGGCTAGCTAGCCAGCCTCTCCTGGGGCTCTTGGAAGCTTCTCAGCTTCCTCAGTGCTGGGATTGCTGATGGCTGCCGTGCCTGCCTGGCGTTTATGTGGGTTCTAGGGATCCAAACTTCAGTCTTCTTGCTTGTTTGCAAACACATTTTTTCACTGATCCATCTCCTCAGCCCACTCATTAAGTTTATGGGGATCTAATTATTAAGACACTTATGCTGCTGTTTGGCAGTTGATGTGATGTTCACATATATATGTTATGGTATTAAGAAACCTTACTTCTAAGAAATAGTGGCAGGGTGGATGCTCTTTTCATTTGCTTTCTATTGGTTTCTGTTTGCCAATTGAATGTTGTTGTCTCCTAGCAACAAGAGACAAAGGAATACACCCTTAGCTTGAGTAGCACAGTTACCTCAAGCATTCGGCAAGGCAAAGGACATGAGGAACTCCTAGGTCTTAAAATATTTTGCTTTTCTGGGTGATAAGTCCAGACACAGAAGAGATAAAGTCAGATGATGAAGTCATAATGCTTTCCCAGCTTCAGTTAAAGAATTTAACTGAACTTCATATTTTCCTACTATAGGTTTAATATGAACTCATAAAAAATAGGAAATTCAGATAAGTGAAAATTGTGATTATTTATTTACTCATAATTCTTAGGGTAGGAATAAGCAACATGGCAATTGGAATGGGTATGGTGCCACCAATAAGAGATTATTTTTGATTGTTATGACAGTGTTGGAAGATTCAAGTTCATCTACACGTGTATACACATGCTTGTATACACATACATATACATATGTACACATATGCATTCACTCATACACAGGCATATGCACACACTTTTATACACATATATGTGCATGTAACACATATACACACATACACACACTCATCTACATACACACATATATACACATAATGCATGCACACACTTATACATGTATGTCCACATGCATCACATATATACAGATGTACACACAGATACACATGCATGCACTCATAAATACACAAACACTCACATACACACATGTATGTGCACATAGACACAAATGTGAATGCATACACATAAACATGCATGTATATACATATATATACATATAGACATGCAAGCACACACATATACATATTCATTCATGCCCACATAACATATATATATATACTTGCACAGATATGCTCATGCATACACACACATAAATATATACATTAAACATATATACATTACA
Organism: Pachyuromys duprasi; assembly: GCA_028658305.1. Classification (NCBI taxonomy): domain Eukaryota; kingdom Metazoa; phylum Chordata; class Mammalia; order Rodentia; family Muridae; genus Pachyuromys; species Pachyuromys duprasi. The sequence goes on from CM053751.1 coordinate 43,788,941, forward strand.
CATAAATATATACATATAAACATATAAATATATACATATAAACATATAAATATATACATATAAACATATAAATATATACATATAAACATATATACACTGCAATGCAATTTATAGCCTAAGTTTTCTAAAACGTAAGACTGTCAGTCCATTCTCTCTCTTCTCTGCTCCCCTTCGTGTTGTTTTTAGTCAAACTTAGCCTTCAAAAGAATTAAAAACCGACTTAATGTGTCTGGTGGTATGTTGAGGTCTTTGATCCACTTGGACTTTAGCTTTGTGCAGGGTGATAAATA
>CM053751.1:43789730-43811163 GCA_028658305.1 Pachyuromys duprasi
TAGGCCACAGAAGAGGACATTGTAGCCATTCCTGAAGAGACCTGATAAGCTAGAGTTCAGTGGACTTAGAAAGGTGCAGGGAGGAGATGAGGAAGGGAAGGGGGGGAATAGGGAGGGAATGGGGGAGGGGGCTACGGCTGGGATACAAAGTACATAACCTGTGATTGATATAAAATAAAAATGAAAAAAAAAAAAAAAGAATGAGCGCCAGAGCAGGCCTGAGAGGTGGAGACAGCATCAGCCCCCAGGGCTTGCTATAGCATAAGCACGAACACCACTTGTCAAATGGCAGGCGACAGGGGAGTGCCATGCTGGTTCCACGGTTGCTTTCAAAGGCCAAGGTTGAGCTACAACTGCCAAAAACTTACCATCATGATGAAATTACCAATTACACTCTGCTCCTCAGCACAAAAATAAATAAAGGAATTAACAAGTTGAAAAAAAAAAAGAATTAGAAAGCCTAGCAAAGCCTGTGGAACAAGGAGGCAGAAATGGCTTTGGTCAGTTTGAAACATAACATGGAATTCAAGATTGTTTCAAAGCTTGTGTCACTGTACTAGCCCTGTTCTTCCCAAGAGGAGATGGCAGCTATTGGCCATGGCGCCTCGGAATTGTTTTAGAGCAGCGCACTCCCAGGTGTCATGGTTACGGTGATGTGTGATAGAAAACAAAATTTGCTGATTTAAGAGGACTCCAGCACATATAAAAACGTTCGTGTGTGACCATTTGCTCAGGCTGTCCTTAGGGGGATTGGATTGCATCTCCTAAATCTTCTGAAATGGAGTCTCCCTTGTGTTAGTTGCAGTTCTGCACTGTGAGTCTTGCTGCAAAGACTTAAGATACAAATGCCGGGGAGCGGAAGCGGAGCTTTGAGCGGTAGACCTGTGCTGAGACTATTGATGGGGTGACAGAGGACGAGAGCCCTGTCCTGGAAGTGAACTATATTATGAAGGCAGATGGTCAACTCAATATATGTCACTCACCATAACTTGCTCTAAACTAATTACCTAATGCAAGAAACAGATGTCTGGAAAGCCTCATAAACAGAAATGATATATGGGTGACTTTTCAGTTTAGCCAAAAGGATGGTAGCTATTAAAATGCCATTGATGTCCCCAAATAGAAAAAATTACATTAAGCAGCATTTTATAATTTTCCCCCCTCAGGAACTCCGAGCACCCAGTAACCAGTAATGTGACCCATGCATATTATTAGCTGTAAAACAGGGCTGCTTTGAGATTGCTTACTTTGCACAGGTCACTGGGACTTTATTTAAATTATTGCTTCTGTGAATTAAATTGTTTCCCGTGACCTGTGAGCTCTGGTGCCGCTCCAGAGGACTCGGTGACAGGCAAGCTCTGTCCCGTGCTGCACAGAGGCTGCTGCCTCCTTTGGAGGAAGCCGCTGGGAAAGCTAAGGCATGGTTGAACAGACATGAAGTCAAGCCTCGCAACAGGGGGTTAGGTCTGGGAGCGCTAACCCTGCAAAGTCACGTGACCTGTGAATATCTGCACTCTGATTCAAGAGCTCTGATCTGAGCAAAAGGTATCTAGAAGATGTTTTAACAAATATCTTCTACCATTCTTGTTTCTTTTCTTTTTACGTGACCTTAATAAAAAATATTTTTAATTGGCAGAAAAGTCAGGATGGCAGAACAACATACAGTTTCCAACTGCTAAGATTCAACCAGCCCTGATATTTTTCCACTTTTGCTTTGGCTTTTTGAGGGAGGAAAGGACAAACTACTTGGTGAAAACCGAAGAATTTTCAGCATGTTTGCCCTTCCACCCAAGGACAATCCTGATCTGAACTCTGCCCTATGCCTTTCTTTCCTGTGATTTGGTATGAGAACTTATAACCTCTCTCTCTCTCTCTCTCATATATATATATGAGAGAATATATATATATATATATTCTACTAAGTGTCTTGTGCCTGGCAGTGAACTTGCCTGTTCATTTAAGTCACATTTTTAGTACTTTGCTTCCTTTCCCCCTTATTCGCTGCATGAGTTATTTAGATTTCCAAATACAGTTCAGCGTTCTCTTATTTGCAACCCAAATGTCTTCTTTAAGTCTCTGCTTCACTTTAAAACACTTTATTGTTTTGTTGCTACTTAAATTAAATCAGTGCTCATTATTTTGTTAGATTTAGTGAAGACAGTAAGTACTAATTTTTACTAAGAATATTGGATGATTGATTTTTTGTTTGTTTGTTTTGTTTTTTTGTCTTTGGTCTTTTGGTTTGTTTGTTTTTGAGACAAGGTTTCTCTGGCAGCCGTGGCTGTCCTGGACTTGCTTTGTATACTAGGCTGGCCTCGGATTCACAGAGATCTGCCTTCCTCTGCCTCTTCAGTGCTAGGAATACAGGCATGTGCTACCACGCCTGGCTTAGAATGTTGGATATTTATTATTCACATTTGGAGTCAGAATGTGAGTTAAGTATCCAATTTTTTTTTTATTTTTTTAGATGAAAAACAGTTGACCTATTACCAGATTTCAAACATTTTATTTTTTTTCTTCATGACCTACAACGCAGGTATTGGCAACGGTGTTTGGATAGGCAGGGGAAATAGAGCTCAGCGTATGAACCATCGGGCAGTGCTCACCCTGGGCTGCTCTTCGTGGAGGCCCTGAGGTCTCTGTTGATCAGCTGCCGTGCAGCTTGGCAGCAGTGGCCAGTGACCCTCCAGAAATGGTATGTCTTGATGAAACTGGAGGTCCTCTTTCTGTCGTTCAGCTTTCCTCTGTGAGCTGGAGGTGACAGGAAGGCATGACATTGCAGATCCTGAGTCAGGGCTGCCAGAGCAGATCCTGAGTCAGGGCTGCCAGAGCAGAGCCTGAGTCAGGGCTGCCAGAGCTGTTGCTCCCCCAACTCTCCCCTCCCCGCCCCCCGCCCCATCTGTCTGTGCTAACCCCAGACTCTGGGTGAGCAAGAAGAAAACTAAGTGCTAAATGGTAGAGTTCAGGACTAATGTGTCACTGTAGCTTATCTTGATGGATTCTCCATGCTTCTCACTCTGGGCTCTGTTTGCCTCCATTAGATCATCTGTCTCTCCAAACACTATCTTAATTATTCTGCCTTCGTGTGAAGTCCCTGTTTCGAACAGAGCAAGCCTTCCTTCCCTCTCTTTCTTATCTTTTTCAACTTTTTATCTTCTCAAATTAATTTCGGAATCATTATGAAGGTTAATGAAATTGCCGAGACTGTGATTACAATTTTATTAAATCCTTGCTTCAGTTGGGAAGAAATGACATGTTCATTATCTGAGTGTCTACCCCGGAAGCTTGATAAATCTCCTCCATTTATTAGGTTTAACCACATTAAAATGCCAGATCAAAAAGCCACGGGACCTGCCTGAGGGATCATCTAGAGACAGGAGACTACCAGGCTCAGGAGGGGTGTTGAAGAACAGGTGGGAAGCTAACACAATCTTTTGCTTGCCTCAGTGAGGCTCATTTGGCCAGTAAACTAGTCGTTTTGGTCACAAAGTGTTTTAGAACCTTTAATAATAATAATAATAATAATATAATAACAATAGTAGCAGTAGAAATTTACCCACAAGAAGATGCTACGTGAGAGATGGACATGTCGGGCAGTATGGTTCTCGGTGGAGTGGCTTTTGACTTGCAGGGAATAATTAAGAAGATTTAAGCATGTTTTTGTACACCACAGTTGGAGCAACGGTCCTCAGAGGTGGGAGTTCTACCAGCCACCTGACTGTATCACATTGCAGACAAGACCGAAGAAGCACCTGAGGTATAGAAGTTTTGAGTGAGTCAGCAGAACAGCATGACAACACCAGAATGCACCATCTGGCTTAAAAAAAAGAAAAGAAAAAAGAAAGAAAGAAGGAAAGAAAGAAAGAAAGAAAGAAAGAAAGAAAGAAAGAAAGAAAGAAAGAAAGAAAGAAAGAAAGAAACCAAGTACACCCCTTTAATTTGAGCACTTGGGAGGCAGAGGCAGGCAGATCTCTGTGAGTCTGAGGCCAGCCTGTTCTACAGAGTGAGTTCCAGGACAGCCAGGGCTACACAGAGAAACCCTGTCTTGAAAAACCAAAGAACCAACCAAGCAAAATAAAGCAGCACAACCAAAAACCAAACAACAAACCCAAAAACAAAAACAAGAAACAACAACAACCAAACCAACAAATGAAAACAACAACAACAAGAAAATGAAACAAAATCTATTTTAATCCCTGAAGTACTGAATTTTGCATTTATTATTCCTTTGTTTTTCGTTTTACTTTGTCTCCATGTGTTTTGCACATTTTAAAACTTTACAAAAACCTAATCTGTTTGCATTTCACTTTATGTGTCTGATGCCTAGTTTGAATTGCCAACCTGACACAATAAAATCAGTTGGAAAGAACATCTCTTTGAGGGATTATCTAGATTGGGAGGACCTATTGGCGTGTCTGCGGGAGGAATAGCTTGAATATGATAATTCAGGTGGGAAGACCGGCTCTCTGTCAGTGGCCTGTTTTTTAGGCATGGACCCTGAGTCATAGGAGTGGAGAGAAGCCAACAGAGCACAGGTCTGTTAATTTACTCCCCTCTGCTTCTTAACTACAGATGTGACATGACTAGCCTTCTCTCGTTCCTGTCATCGTGACTTTCCTAATGAGGGAAAATGAGGGACCCAAACTGGGAACTGTGAGCTTAAAAATAAGCCCTTTTCCCCTAAGCTGCTTCTGTCAGGATGTTTGATCACCGCAACAGAAATAGAACAAACATCTATGTTATCAATTTTGTCATCCATGTTGGGATATGAAGCTACAGTTCGTTTGGCTCACTCATTTCTATTATTATAATATATATTATACACAAATATATATTACAAATGTATATATACATTATACATTGTAGTATTTCATTGAGTGAATGTAACAAGTTTTCTTCTATTATGGGGAGCTTGTTTTGTACATTCTTGCAAGTGCTTTTAGGCATTTTTTAACTTTATTGGAAACTGAATGGAATGAGATATTCTCGTCAGTTGTGCGTAAGTGTTCTGACACTCCATATTCTTGCTAATATAGAGTCTAACTTTATGATTTCTGTCTGACGGTTTTCAATGTTGTTTTTATGTGTGGTTTCTGTTTACATTCTGTCAATTTTAAATAAAGGAACCCTACCCACGCTCAGTGGCTCTTTGTGTTTCCCTTGCACAGAAGTATTTGTTTATACCTTTTGCCCATTAAGTTGTCTATCCTTTTCATTTTCAGGAGCTACTAAGCACTGCACCTAATCTCCTCTTTATTATATGAATTGCAAATACCTCCCACTAATTAGTGACTACTCTCACCTGATAAGTAAAGCCTCTTCATGGCAGGGAGATGGTTCAGCGGGTTTATAATGCTTGCTGCTCTTGTACAGGACGAAAGTAGTTTTCAGTACCCACACTCGTTAGCTCACAATTCCTTGAAACTCTAGTTCCAAGGGATTTGATGATTTCTTCTGGCCATGGCAACAACTGCGCTCACATGCACATGCTCACAGACAGACATACATAGACACATAACTATACATTTTTTTAAAAAAAGAAGTCTATTACTCTAATGCAGTTTGAAGTATCAATTTTAAAATATTTTTAAAATTATGTTGAAAATACTATTTTTCAACTTTATACCAAATATTATATTTGAAACTTTAAGTTGACTACAATAAACAGTAAGTTATATTGTAAGGGCTGTATCATTTTATATTTTCAATATATCTAGCTAATCTTCAAACACTACTTATTCAAATTTTCATCATTTCTTCACTAATATGCAAAATTCCATTCAAGTTTACTAATATTTCCACATATGCCCAGGCACCTTCTGTACTCCTTTTGGTCTTATTGGTCACTTGTGCTTACACCAATGCCACGTAATGTTTGTGATCAGACCCTTTTATCAATTGTTTCTACTCTTGGCAACCTTAGATGTAAATATAAATTCTACAATTGCCTAATCTAAGTCCATAGAAAATGTGGTTGAGAATCTGATTGGAGGCATGGCTGAGCAGTTAAAAGCAATGGCTATTCTTCCAGATGTCCTGAGTTCAATTCCCAGCACCCACATGTTGAATCACGACTGTCTATAACTGAAATCCCATGGGATCTGATGCCCTCTTCTGGTGAGCAGACATACATGAAAACAAAACACTCACATACATAAACTAAACAAGCAAATCTTAGAATTTGACTGGAATCACATTGAATTTTTATATATCTAAGAAAATTTGATTTTTTTTCAGTTGGTTTTTCCACTAAGGGGATGTGGCACACCTTTGCATTGCCTTGGCTTTTGCTGTGTCTTGTGATTCACTAACACTGCTTTCATCAGTAATTCTGCTTACAGTGGAGGCGCTTGTCGGGATCTGTTCTCCTGCCTTGACTGCTGGCTTTCTTAAGTTCTCATAAAACCATGAACTGGGCTCACATTTTTAATAAAAATTTAAAGAAATCAATAATTTGTTGATTGAAGTTGATAGTAAGATTCTACTTAAATAATATGCTAATTGCTTTTATTATTATTATTATTATTTTGCCACTCAGGCTCCATTTTTCCCTCTCACTGGATTCTGAGAGGGGAAGTGGGGGTAGGAATAGAGGCAGGGGTTGGTTGGGGGGGTGGAGCTGGGTGTGGTGTGTGTGTGTAAGAGACCCTAGGTGGCTGTGAGCCCTGTAAGAAACAGCTTCAGTGAGACAACTTGTTCAACTGGGGAGAACAAAGGGTGAGTGTATGTCATTGGCTGGGGCCATTGGTGGGATGCCTCATTTGCATGAGAATGAGATCCAGAGGCTGCTGGATTCAACCTTATAAGGGCAGAGGAAGTTTAACTTGGGGACAAAGGCGAGGGTACAAGGCTAGGTGTGCTGGGACAAGCCAGAGGGAGCTTACTACTCCTGCGCATCTCAGGACTAGCTTTCTGGGGTTTGGACATACCTCAGTCCCCCTCTTGGGGCCAGCTCCCTCCATCCCATGGCTCCCCAGTACCACATCTTTTCATGTGTATGACCGTTTGCCCGTATATATGTGCACCACATGCATTCTTGGTGCCCAGGGATGACAGAAGAGAGAGCCAGACGCTTTGGAACTGAAGTTGCAGGTAGTGGTGAGACACAATATGGGTGCTCATTCCATCTGCAAGAGCAATAAGTGATCTTCATTGCTGAGCCATCTCTTCGGCAGCTTTGGGTTTTGCTGCATTTAGCCACCAAAATATACAGAAGATTAGGAAACAATTTATTATACTTAAACAGGTTATATTTAGACAGTATAATGGTGTTTTATATTATCTGTACTACTATGCAAAGAAGTTTCAGTTGACGTAAGGTGGGTCGAGGTAATTTATAATCTTATCTGATCAATTCCTTCTTCATTGGCCTCCTCTCTAATCTTATTTCTGGAACAAATCTGAAAATTACTCTCTACTTGAATCCTGTAGTATCCATCCCTCCTTCAGACCGTACATACAAGCTCTACTTTCACCACCTAATTTTTAAAATTACATTTCTGCCTTTTATCCCAAACCTCAAGCTCAAAAACTATTATCTTTCCCCTACAGATGTCAATTATAAAAATTTTCTTACAGTGAGAAAATTGCAAGAACAGTAATATGAAACCCAGATATATAGCACCTGCTTCCTTCCTTCTTCCCTTTCTCTTTTGGCAGAGAATCAATGTGTAAACCCAGACCAGCTCCAAACTCACAATCTTCCTAGAGCCGGCGTCACACGTGTGCGCCACTGTGCCTGACATCACCAACTGGTGCACTATTTCCCCATATTTACTTCAGCCATCCTTTATCACCTATTAATCTTTCTTTCTACTGTGTATGTACGAATGTATGTATGCACCAATCAGTCATCTATTTTGTTAAATCTTTTCAATGTAAGTTACAACATTATGACTTTTACTCTTGAATATCTTGAATAACACGCATTCCCTAAAAATGATAACATTCCTAAACACAACACGATGCTTTTGTATCGCCTAAGAAAGCAAAAACTGTGTTAAACATTTCCCGGTGGTGCCCTTTTCTGTCTGTCTGTTAGCTACCATTCTTCTTTCTTTTTTAAAAAATTATTATTATTATTATTATTATTATTATTATTATTATTATTATTTATTACAATTCATTCACTTTGTATCCCGGCCATAGCCCCTCCCTCTTTCACCCCTATGTCCCTCCCCTTGTCCACTGATAGGGGAGGTCCTCCTCCCCTACTATCTGACCCTAGTCTATCAGGTCTCAGCAGAATGGTCTGGATCCTCTTTCTCTGTGGCCTGGTAAGGTCACCTTGCCAGGGGCAAGTGATCAAAGAGCAGGCAACTGAAAAGTTTTTGTAATTAGGTGTACACTTTAGTTGTCACCACATAGTAAAATCTAAAGCACAAATTCTTGGTGTGGCATTCTTACTGCTAAGAGGATCTGTGTTGGGAGTTTGTGACTGTCTCAGATAGAGTACATATAGATTCCCATTTTTCTTGGGAGGAAGTCCATGTCTTATATGCAGGCTCTTAAAGGTGTTTGTGATTCTCAGAAGACTCGGGAACACTCTTCTACATGTGCCGGCTTACCCAGCAGCTCATGTAAAGTTGTCCACACTGACTTAAATATAAAAGTTGCATGTTAGAAATATTCATATGCTCTATTTTAACTGTATATTACTGATGACAGGCCAAACAGAAGTTATAATAGTTAGTGAAGTACAGGGAAATAAATGTGACCACTAATTAGGGTCTAGCTTGCGGTGCTGCTGTGGAAGGTAATAATTTGTGAATTCAAATTATATTCAATATCGTGATCACATATATCATTAAGAGAAAATGGTGACTGAGTTGGGCTCTTTGTGAGTCTGTAAAATGAAAACATTCCCTAAAAGTTAAAACCTCCTATCTGCTGACAGGCACTAATGGCTCTGGGGCTGGCGTGTTAGCTTAGTTCAAGTATTTCATAGATGATTAGAGTTAATGAGCAAAGTGTAAGCAGGACTCGACTTAATGAATGTGCTAATTGTTTTTCTTGCTGCAAATATTAGTGCTTCTTTTAACCATAATATACAGAAGATTAGGAGCCAATTCATTATACTTTGTCTAATGAGTTATATTTATACGATATAATGGCATTGTTAAATTCTCACAGTACCCTTCTTAATATTCACAGCACTTTACTAGAGCAAGCTATTTTAAGCTCAAAGCAGCCCTTTGTCAGTTGGGAAGGCAGGCATAACTGTGCCTATTTTACCCTGCTTGTTAGGAGGCCAGACTCTGAATTCACGCTGCCTCTGCTGGAGAGCGGGCTCGGCTGCCTACCAACTGTGTTGACCTCTGAAAAGCTACCGAACTCTGTGCCTCGCATATCTCACTCATAGTGAAGGTCGGGGTGGTGCAGGATTCGGTGAATTGGTGCTCGTGAAACATTTAAACGCTTCCTCGGAACAACCCAGCCCTCCAAGCTTGTCGGCAGTATTTTCAGTTCCAAACATACATCCATCCTCTGTTCCCCGTGCAGTACCCAGAGCGCTCTTTGAAGACCGAGAGACCAGCATGCCACGTGGCTGTTCGAAATGCCTGGGCACCTCCTGTAGCAAGGAGAATGAAATTCAGATACTGACTTGTGGCCAAGTATAATCTGTCCTCTGCCTAATCCCACACTCCCTCCGCCCCACCCCCTCCCGCTCCGCCCATCCCTGGATCTGATCTGCCTTCTGCTTACCAAACATTCCTAGCACTTTTCTGCCTTTGCCGGCTTCTTTAGATCTGCAGGCACCTCCCGGACACATGGCAGCTGAAGATAGATTCAGGAAGTCCGGCCTCATCTCGCTTAAACTTGGCTGTTGGGCCCCTGATCCGTTAAGTGAAGAGTGTGAGTTCTTACCAACCCCAGGGCTTCGGGCACTTTAACTATCAGCTTACTTTACTCTATTTTGTTGGCCGCACATATTAGGCAACTACACGCACCAGTGTACAGAGGCTCTGTATCTGAACATATTTGTAGTGGAGTGTGCCTCAGATTTTGCCTGGCTTTTACTGTGACTCTCACGTGCTCTCTTAGCCGATGGTGTTCCACCATTGCCTCTGGGTGTTTTGATGCGCCAGCAGGAAGGGTCTCTTGGGGGTACTGACATTTAGGTTGGAATGAAATCCAGTTCATGGAAGCTGAGTGAAGAAAGCTGCAGGTATTACAAACAGCAAGTGCCTGTGTTCCGAGCTGAGGAAGCAGCTGCAGAGTTTGAGTGACTCTGGGAGGGGGTGGGGCGAGTTGGAATGGCTCAACTATAGTTGGTGAGCAAGAAGGAATTCAAGTTGACACTGAAGAGGAGGAGTAGGTGTCTGACCAGGCAGCTCCTCTTTGTACAGGGGAGAGAGGGAGGGAACAGGCTTTTTGTGCTGGGCTTGGGGGAGGGGCACACCTCTAGGGGCTCTGTCCAGCGAAGAGACACAGTCTGGAAAGGGCGGAGATGTCACAGTAAGAGGCATTCTGCCCTTTTGCTGTCTTCTAGGGATACCCTCAAGTGTTATATTTAAAGTGGTGTTGTCCGTCAAACAAATGAATGCAGTTGCCCATAGGTGTCCAGTGCCCCCCCCCAATACCAAATCAAGTCCCTTATATGAAGTGGCCCTGTGTTTCCATAGAGCTGACTGCCTCCTCCCATGTCATCTTGAGGTTACTCATGATACTGAGTACAACATAAACCCAGCTAAACAGTCAGACTGTATTGTTTAGGGAAAGACGACAAGAATGAACTCAACATACTCAGCACAGATGCTCTTTGAAAAATATTTTCAAGCTGCAGTTGGTTGAGTCTGTGACTGTGGAATCAACGGATACAGAGGGCCACCGACTGCACCGCATCTCCTTCAATTCCCAGCTTGGAAGGAAAAATGCCCAAGCTCACAGTCCCTGCCCAGAGAGCCGGCTGAATCATTTCTTGTGTAGTATAATTCCATGTTCCATGTCATCCATCCTACTAACCCGACCCAGCCAATTGGACCAGGCCGGCCAGAAGGCAGGCTGGCCAGCACTTTGAGGCCCTGCTCTGCCCAAGCAAGGTTAATGATGGCTAACAAATTACTTAAAGCAGGCTTTATCGTTCGTAGCAGCAGCCATAGCACTACTGGAAGCAGAGAAAATTGTCCTGAGCCTGCAGGGGCCGTGAGAGAAGAGTTATGAATTAGAGTCAGCAGTGAGCAGAATGTATTAGTAAGCATGCGCATGCGTGCACACACACACACACACACACACACACACAGCACACATTACCCAGAACACACTCGTCAGGAAACAGGAGCATGGCTTGTGACAGGAGAGGCAGTGGCTGAAGCAAAGATGGGGATCTCCAGCCTGATGGAGGTCAGTCATGAAGGTGGAATACAGAGAACCAAAAAGGTCAGTCTCTCGGATGATGGACCAGCATGGCCACCCACTGGAGGCTGTTGTCATGAGGCCTGGATGTACCACTGTTCCCGGGTGTCCATGTGGGTCTGTCTTCTTCCCTTTCTACCGCCACTAGGAGTAAACCCAGTCCTTGGCCAAAAGCAAGGCTGACCACTGTACCACACTTAGCAACATCTTGCTTGCAAGAATTCTACATCTTCATGCAGCTCTGGCTCCTCCAACAGTGCTTCGTCATAGTTTCATCCAGGTTAGAGACTCTCCTCTGCAGCAGAAACTCCAGTACAGACTTACTTTCAGAGACAGGAGTGGTGTCAGAACAGACCAGCAGCCAATGGCAGCGTCTGTGGAGCAGTGGAATGCCCACCTGCTGTAGAATTTCGAATTCACTGAATTACACACCTTGGATTTATGCAATTTTCCTGTATATGAAATGGAATTGAAAGCATCCTGTTTTGTAATGGATGCAGAGATACATCTCTCCTGCACTTGTCTTATTAGCAATTCATAACTTATGAAGGCAGCTCAGATCCTTAGGAAGATATATGAAGTCCTCTGTTAAGGTCCCCTTGTAGCCCATTTTCTTCCATTATCTCCTAAAATGGAACAGTTTGGCTCTGTTCCATGGAGCAAACTGCAGAAGGCCCATCTCATGCTATGCTCTTTTTGCATATTTGTTCTGAGGATCCTCTTTGCAGTCCCCTCCTCTTGCTCTATCACGCTGTGAGCTCACTTCTTCCTGTCTGTGCAATGTGTACCACTAGACTCTTCTGTCTGCTTGGCTATTCTCAGCCAGCTCTGAGCCACAACAGGGCAGGGGCTGTGTGTGTGTTTTTTTTTATTCTGATACATTGCACAGTAGCAGGCATAGATACTGTGCTGTCCACAGCAAATGTTCACGGGCTATACTGTATGCCACTTCCAACCGAAGTGTGTGACTGAGTACATCCTGGGGGAGACAGAATTGATACTCTGAATATTTTTACTATCAGAAATGCATAATATCCACGCATGGTCCCTGTGTGGAGTAATGTTGTGCCTGTAGGGCATGCTGCGTTAAAGTACCAAGATTCCAAGTCTGCCCTCTAAATCCCAACCAGAGAAAGAGGTCAAGTGTGTTGTTTGAAACTTATACCTGAGGGGAGCAAGCACTTCTCTTTTTACTAGAGTAGGTTTTTCTGGACTCACTGCGATATGGCTCTCCTGGGGCAAGGCGGGGCTTCTTGTTCTGTTCCTCTTTACCATTCAGTATGAGACACACACACAGGCACAGGCACACACAGACAGACACATACACACATACACATGCATGCACACACAGAGACACACCCCTACCTCACAGGTCTCGATGAGTGTTTGGCAGGACAGGCTTGGTACATGTTAAGCGCCGAGTGTCACACTACTGACTGAAACACTCAGTTCTGAAACAACAATCACGTAATTTCTTTCCCAATAAGCCAAATGCAAAGACACGAATTGTTATTACTAATTTATTGGTAAGAAAGTAGCTCAAAGAAGAACGGCTTGATCAAAATAACTCAGGGGAGCCAGGTTTCTTGACAGGAAGTCAGTTTTGCAGTTCTAGAATTATCTTTAGGGATTTCAGGATTATGGATGGCTATTCCAAGGTCTACATCATTAGAAATTCTGCTACTTTCTGGCCAATGCACACAAGGAAAGGACAAGAAAGCATGATAGTGGAATGACACTAGAAATGATCTCCAAGTTCCCCTGAACATGCTACATTGTGTTAGCATTTGTAACCTAACTCGTTACAAAACACCAAGATAGGAATATGCAATACCCAATGCCCCTGTCATTTTCCTTGAACACCGTTGCAAATTCAAGAAGCATTTTATTAACTGAATTGATAAGCATTATCTTAGACATCTGATCAGTCCAATAAGTACGAGTGTTGAGAATTTGAATGCAGAATTCAAATATGCCAAGACTTTCTTATTGGGTAGGAACCAATAGATGTAGCTCTGGGTCCATTATTCTAGTTTTGGAATGTCCTATCAGAATCAACACTAGAAAATATTTTCTTTTCAAAACATAATACTTTATACACATTACTATATAAACACCATGAGTCAGAAATGGAAGTTACGCTCTCTAGACATAATGGCAGAAACAGCTCCAAGAGCACATGGAACCTGTGTAAGCTTTGATAATTACAACAAGCAAATGGCATCGATTCATGGCTCTGTGAATTCAATGCCCGGAAAATGTTTAAAGACCTTCCTTTTTGATGTCATATTGTCTGATAAGCCTATTAAATAATTTCTTGCCTGTTCTCATAGTAGATTCACATGTGTTAATATACTACATTTCAAAAATCTTGGTAATTCACAGTGAAAAACACATCAGAACCCAATATACATACTATGTACATATATTTGCATATAAATAAAAATGTTTCAAAACTACTTTTCTTTTGAACTCTCTGCTATGATATTTCCTAATCTGTTTTTTTCCCCCTATTTTAGGATAAATTCATGCTGTTACTAAGTTGACCTCACGCCCTTTTTGTGAATCATGCCTCTAGGTGAAAAACACTATTTATAAAGAGCATTATGGGCATTTGTCATCTTGCGCCCCTGCTTTGCAACCGTCTTGTGACTTATGATGGTACGCGCTTTTATTCTGGGTCCCGGTATTATTGTTCAGCGATTTGAGTCTTGTTCCTCCAAGAGTTCTGTGTGTTCTATCCAGCGTTAGTGAATTTACCTGATCCTGTTTGGCTGAAGAATAGTTTGTTATGAAGGACACAACATGGCTTCCGGCACAGTTCCGGGCCTTGCTGGGGCTGTCTCAGGTGGGTGACTGGAGAGCTCACCTGGGCAGTAGGGAAAGTAAATGTTTCTGGAGCCGAAGCCTCCACAGAGTGGAAACTCTCACGGCTTTCTATGGCCTAGTTACAAATCTCATTATGTTATATTCTTGGTACTATTTAGGGAAAGCAGCCACAGAACCCAATAAAATTCACGGAAAGGGGAAAGAGATCCTGCCTTCTTACGGAAGCAATGTTAAAGAATGTGCAGCCATGTTTAAAAAATCACACAAAGAGCATCAACTCATGTTCCTATAGATTAAGAGCTGAGAACATCTGTGAATATCATCTTTTTAATTTTAAATATAACCATTTGATGTAAAATTTATAAACCACATTTTCCTCTCTACTCTTACATGAAATTCAAACATTTTAATTTGTTTTTCAAGTGCTTTGATCATAATTCACAGTGAAAATCCCATTGTAAACCGACACACACACACACACACATACACGGAGTCTACACAAAAATCATAAAGTAGTAATTTCCCTGTGCACACTAGTGTTTTCACCTCCTCTTCTTCCTCCTCCTTTTCCTCTTCCTTTTCTGTCTTTCCCCTTCCTCCTTCTTCCTTTTTGTAAATAATGCTGGTTATAGCTCACTAAAAGGATTTCACACTCACTCATGAATTGTGACCCTAAGTTTTAAAAGCACCATTTTAGTAGTTCAATCTCCCTTTTCAATTTAAGTCCCAATTTGCTCTTTTTAGACCCATAGCTCCTGGAACTGAAGAAAGCGGTTTCATTGTTCGTTGTCTCTGATGTCACTGTTGACACTTGAATTGCTGAATTGAGTGAAAGAAGAAGAAGAAATGAATTAAGTCTTGTTTCTCCCCCTCTGTTCACATTTATCTTTAGTTCTCTTTGACATCAATGTCATGGTTCACGGCAGCAAGAGCAGAAGGCACGTCACACACCATGATACACAACACGGCTAAAGACTTGTTATTCCGCTGGATATGTTTCTCCTCTTTTCTTCTTCTTTCTTTTTAAATCTCCAGCAGGGAAGACAGAAAGTTAAATGGAAACCTTGAAAAAAAGTTCAGGACTGCAATGCTGACACTGTGCTCAAAGTGCCCAGGGCGAGTCCTTGAGGTGTCTGTCTGTAGTAGGAGTAGGAGCCTCCTGGCAGGAGTGGGCTGAGGTGGGAGGGAGAAAAGGAGGGAGGGAGGAAGAGAGGAAAGGAGGGAGGAAGGGAGGAAGGAAGGGAGGGAGGCAGATCTTGCACTGTGGCTGGGTTGGACTGAATGATGTGTTTCTCCTTTTATGGAGGAACAGTCCCTACTAGGGATCCAGAAGCTTGTGGAACACTTAAGACCATGGATGGCAAAGAGTGAAGTGAGGAAGGCAAAGGTGGAAAATGAATGCAGGGAGGGAGAGATCAGAAGGCGGCTTAGTGGAGCCTTAGGAAACAGGCTTTATCCCAAAAGAGGTGGGGAAATATTTCATCATATGAATGAGATCATGCTTAAGCAACTGCAGGCCAGGTCAGCACATGAACCAACCTGACCCTATCAAAGACCCTCTCAGAGTGGGCTTGCTATGTCAAGATGCAGCAAAGAAGGCTGAGAACATGGACAGAGGTGGAGTGATGATGGTGTGGTCCATCACCCGGCAATCCATTGTGCTTCGTTCCAGGATCACAATGGGGCAGGGTTTAGAAGCTCAGGGGTGCCTGGATTGCTTCTAGGTGCTCTTAGGCCTATAATCCCTGGCCTTACAAGACACTGTCCTGAGCCTTGATTTTTCTCAAATGTAGATGAATTAGTGAGAGGAGAACAAAGATTTCTGTCATCTATTGGTGTTTTCAAAACAGCCATATTATAAAAGTATTTAGAGTTTGAGGGCCACATGGTCTCCAGCACAGGTGTTCTCTTTCTTTCTTTCTTTCTTTCTTTCTTTCTTTCTTTCTTTCTTTCTTTCTTTCTTTCTTTCTTTCTTTCTTTCTTTCTCTTTCATTTTTCTATGTAGTCTTGACTGTCCTGGACTCACTTTGTAGAGCGAGTCCTCAAACTCCCAGAGATCCACCTGCCTCTGCCTCCTTGAGTGCTGGGATTAAGGCATGGGCTACTGCACCTGGCCATCTTTTTCTGTAGCTTAAAAGCTGCCCCAGACAATGCAAAAATGAAGAAGCATGTCTGTGCTCCAATAACTATAAGTTTAGAAATTACTTATAAACATAATTTTCATATATTATGAAGTTTTGTTCTTCCTATGATTCTTCTTTGGTCATTGAAAGCTGTGATTCCCATTCTTAGTGTGCAGGTCACACAAACTGAGGCTATCTCTCTTCTAGAGATTCATAAAGAGTAGTTTATGACAGCAGAAGCAAGAGTGTCTCTAACATTCCCATCATAACCACAGAATTAAATGGAAGTTACCCCATCAACCTTATGGTTGATGGTCAGTCACAAAAAGAAACTATCTTACAGATGCACTTTCAATTGTTTTAATGCATTATAGTCAAAACGAGGTGGCGAAACAAATATTTTTATGCCCATGTTCACAGGAATTACAATAGTCAACAGGTAGAAATATATTTGAATGTCCACCAAGATATGAATGGATAAGCAAAATGCTCTATCTACAAACAACTGTATATTATTTGGCTCTCAAAAAGGAGGAAATTCTATACCATGCTATATCCTGGATAAATAAGGCATGCAAGAAAACAAAATACAGAATAAATTTGCTCATATGAGATACTTAGGGTAGACAAATCCACAGAAAGTAGGGTGGTGAAAGCAAGGGCTAGAGAAGGAGGTATGGAGAGCTAATTGTTCAATAGGATCAGAGTCTCGCCTTGGGAAGATGAAAATGTTCTGGGGATGGATGATGGTGCTGGCTGCATAGCCAGATGAATGTGCTTCAGTCCAGGAAGCCTTGCACCTACAATTTAAAGTGGCCAATCTCATGTGTGCATCAGCGCCACAGAGAAAATAAGAAGGAGAACAAAACAGTGGTTAACCTCACATCATCCAAGACAAGAGAAAAATCAAGAGTTGACACCTTGTACAGTAGCATGGACGCTGCACGCGGTGTGGCCCCGGGAATGCTGTGTTCCGAGCACTCTCTTCTGAGCACCTTAGGACATTACTTTAGAGAACTGTCTACCGACACATTATGGTGGACAGATCCAGAGGGGCTCCTTTGTCACAGAATCCTCAGGCACTATTGAGAAGCAAATCCATGCCTGAGCCCCTGGAGCCTCTATGTCAATCACCTGGACAATGCCTCCTAGAAGTTTGGAAGTCACTTACGTTACAATGTTGAAATCTGCCTTTGAATACAAAGTTTTCAGGGTATTCAGGGAGCCATTGTCCTCTAAAGGTGAACCCACTCGGGAGCTGAATCCCAGAGTTTTGATTGGAACCCAACACACACTGTTCATTATGGTAAGGTGGAGGGCTGATGTCATGAGCTGACTGATAATGACGGGACCAGGGGGACTGGGACCATCATTCTCTGTAGCATGACTAATGTAGCCTTTTAGTCCACAGACTCCCAGCTCAAATGTTTGTAGGACACTACTAAATAATAAATATGTACATGTCTCATCTCCTGCACTTGACTGTGAGGTAAGGGCAAGAGCTGGGCCTCTTTAATATTTATACCTCAGTACGATCACTCTGGGCTGGGCTCTGCCTCAAGTAGACACTCAGCAAATATTTGCTGAATTAATGCATATATGAATGTTAAATCCTCTGCCTGCGGATTTTCCCTTTGTTTCCAATTTTCTCCTCCATCTGATACACACAAGTGCCTTTTGTGTCCCCTCTGCAGATATTACAAATGCCCTCAATAATTGTGAGTGTGTGAGTGTGTGTGTGTGTTAGGGCTCACTTTCCCTCACTGATGCTGAAACAGACTGGAGGCCAAAAATAGAAACCTCTTTGACAGCTCTGCAAGTACTCATGTCCCCTGTTCCTAACTTGTGACTCTGATTCTTAGGGACATACTTGATTTTTACCTCATTTAAAGAAGGATCAGAGAATTTCTCCACATGGCTGACAGAAGCTGCAATGACCCTCAGAAGTTAGGGATTGGGAAACACAGGGAAATATCGCTGGAAGAATGTCACAGTGTGTCTTAAGAATGCTTAAAGTTTAAGCTTTAACGACATTTAAAGTGGGGGTAGAGATTAATTCCTTCCTTCCTTCTTTTCTTCTTTCCCTCCCTCTCTTCCTCCCCTCTTTCCTCCATTTCTTCCTTCCTTCCCCCTCTATCTTTTTCCTGGGCTCCTCTCTCATGCTCGTTCTCTTTCTTTCTTGATATCTCTGCTTTGTGGCAGGGTGGGTGACTTGCATGAGCTACAAGCCAGCACAAATTATGCGTTTTTGAAGAGACAAGACAGGACTGTGTATAAACACACACTCTGCCATAATGCCGATTCTTTTGGATTAAAGTAGGAGGAAAACACAGTGGCAGACACTGCCTCAGTCTCGAATTATCTATAATCCATATACATTGGCACATGGTTTCCAATATGTGCTGTGGGGAATCAGACAGAGTCCTTGGCCTCTTTTCTTGGGGATGCTATCATATGCCAGGATGGTAGGATAGGTACAGAATCAATAACACAAGCGAACACAGAAGTGACAAGTGGATTAATAATTAAATGGAAGAAGAGAGTTTTAATTCCTGTCTCTCCCTACAGCAAGGTGCAGGCTCTACCATATGAATTTTATGTACTTCTTTGAATTTTAACTGTAATGTGCCACCTCAACACACATATGTGCAGATGCAGCTGAGTGCCATGGTTACTGAAGGACTCTGGAATCTGACCACAAGGTCCTGGTCCTAGGCGTAGTCTGGCCTTTTTCTCCTTCAGAGAGAGAACTCACTTTCCCTGACATTTAGCCAATGTGCTCAACTGTGCCTCTGGCCACATGTCTCTGAGGATAGATAGAGCCCTCTTGGTTGCCACCCCCTCCTTATAAAACGAAGCTATAGGGGATCTTTCTCTATAAAGTGAATATAAAATGACATGATGTAGAGTAGGGTAAAGCCAAAATACATAAATTTAAGGATTTGGGGTTTTAAGGATTTAGGGAATTTAAGGATTTTGAACCTCCTGAGGCTCAGTGATGTTAAGTAACTTGTTGGCACCCACTCAACAAATGTATATCAGAAGGAGACATCAAACTCAAATATGACCCCACAACCTTCAGGTCTTTATCACTTCATCTGAAGGGCAGCTCAGAGAGTAGTAAACTGTTAATGGGTTTACATATAAAGTGAGACTCACAGAGGATGCAAGAGGGTCTGAGGACACAGCAGAACATATTGGAAAAGAAATGGAGACTCTAAGCTGTGGTGGTTCGCTCTAATTGTCAGCTTGATAGACTCTAGAATCTCAGCGAGGGGTCGTCTGGCCCGGGTGGGTCTGCAGATGTGCCTGTGGGGGATTGTCTTGCTTATGTTAATGGACACGGGAAGGCAGAGCCTGAAAGTAGGTGGCATTGCTCCGTGGGTTTGGGTTCCGGGCTATAAGAAAGAGGAGAGGGTGAGCTGAGCATGAACACGCATGCATTAGTTTACCGATCTCTATTCCTGACAGTGGATGTGATGAACTGCCCATGCACCTGCTGCCTTGACTTCCCCACAGTGATGGGCTATGGTCGTGGAATTATGAACCAAAGTTACCCTTTCCTCTCCTAAGCTAAGCTGTCAGGGTGTCTGTCTTATCAGAGCAATGGGAAATGAAACTAAGATGGCTTCCTTGTAGAACCATCTGGGGTTAACCAGACCTCCCCATGGCTCAACCTTCCTTCTAGGCTAAAATGCCCCTCACCAAGGATGCCCTGAAAGTCCAGAACTGTTCCTTGCCTCTTCCAGAACCTCTGACCCTTATTCTTTTGTTCATTTTAAGACTTATTTACCAAGCACAAGAAACTTGAAAAAAAGAAAATCTGGCCTTTAGTGTTTAACTCTGCAGGTATTTCATTGGAGCTGAGACTGACATTTGCAAGTGAGACAGAAGGGAAAATGTGTCATTTCTGCTCCTCTTGGGAGAAATAGGGTGTCTTCAAAGTTCAGGAGGTGGAGGAAGCTGCATGTGTAAGTTTTTATGTCTGCTGATGTATTTCTATGATGATGTATTTCTGGGATACGACTTGTATCCCAGAATATGGCAGAAAAATGGCAAATAAGCATTTTTTTTTTAGTATAATCTACAGAAGACCAGAATTAACATTTGATTGTATTTTACACTTTCTGATTTGGTCTTGGTTATCTTTTCCTTTCCTACCCTTGGGCTCTGGAGTCTTAACAGCTAGCTGGGTCCAGAGAAGATGACTCGTGAAGGATATAGAAGAGGAAGGGGGGAAAGGAGGCAGTAGGAGGACCAAAAGAAGGTGTTGTTCGTTTGTCAGAGGCGCCTGGCTGCCACTAAGGGCAGAGGGAACAGAGCAGGTATTACGGAGTGACCTCTAGCAGCTTCAAGGCCAGTGAGAATGTGTTCTGTCTCGTTGGTTTATGGGTCTGTTCTTATACCAACAGCAGAATGTTTGGATTGCTACTGTCTGTCAAGTATCTTGAAGTTGGGTACTGCAGGGCCCCCATAGCTATACTGTTTGCTCAGGTTGTTTTGTCTACTCAGCATCACTGAATTGATAGCCATTTCAAAGATGCCAACGGCATACAATTGTGAAAAGAGCCTATGGGTAAAGGATGCTGGGAAAACTGCCTGTTTGTAGAAAAGAAACAGCCTGGGCTTCTTACCACAGACCAAGTTCAACTCAAAATGGACTAAATTCTTAAATGTGAAACCTGAGACTACAGAACTGCTGGAGAAAATATCAGAGAAAAGCTGCCTGACATTGTCACTGCAGGGACCTTTGACTAGAATTTCAAAAGCACAAACAGTAAACAGGCAGAATGACTTCAGACCAAAAATAATCCGCACAGTAAAAGAAAGAGTCAAAGGAGTGAATGGACAATTTACAAAATGGAAATAAATATTTGAATGTCTGTCAGAAGGTTAGTTTCCAGAATCTGTAAGAAACTCAACAACACTGTAGAAAAATATTGAAATAAGACATTTTTAAAATGGTCTAGAGGAGCAACTAGATATTTCTTTTTTTTAATTTATTTATTTTTATCTCAATCACAGGTTAGGTACTTTCAATCCCAGGCGTAGCCCCCTCCCTCAGTCCCTCCTACCCTCCCACTCCCTCCCTCATCTCCCTCCTCCCCGCCCTCTCCAAGTCCACC
>CM053751.1:43811663-43850025 GCA_028658305.1 Pachyuromys duprasi
TATTTGGGGCACACACAGTGGGTTTGGGTTGGTGTGCATCTGCTCTATGCAGGGCTGTCTGAAATGGTGCCAGAGGCCTTCTCTGTCTGGCCCGTGGACAGACACCTGAACTGGGGTTTTTGCTGGCGGATGTGTGCAGTTTTCGCCCTCAGTGTGCGCGCGGACTCACACACTGACTGAGTTTTTGCTGGTGGAAGCATTCGGCGGGTGCCACCGCAGTGTGTGGACTGGTCAAAACGGTTCCCCAATCCACTCAGTCTGCGGTGGTTCCGATGATCGGTTCGTGCCCGCCGCACACCCGCGGGTCGAAGCAGAATCCGGGTGCAGTGTGCGCTTGTAGGGTGCAGTTCAGTGAAAACAGCACCAGGCTCCTCCCCAGACTCGCAACTAGATATTTCTATGAAGAAGGCACGCAAGCCCCTAAGAGGTATAATGAAGTAGTCCAGTGGGGAGGGATATAGCTCATTGAATAAGAGCACTCGTTTTAAAAACATGAGGTGCTGAGTTCACGTCCCTAGCACCTACATAAGAATACAGTCATGATTGTGCCTCCCTGCGGCCCAGCACTGCAGGACGGAGACAGGCACATCTAAAGACATTACTCTCAGCCGGCTTGACCTAAAGAAACTCCCAGTTCTGCGAGAGACCCAGATTTTAGGCAATGAGCCAGAGAACAGTAGAGGAGGATTCCAGATGTCTTGCTTGGGCTTCCGCATGTGTAGGCATAGGCATTCAAGCCTTCATACTCATGTGCATATACACAGGTAACACACATGCACAGAGATAGAAGACAGAAAGAAGACAGACAGACAAAGACAGAGACAGCGGTTTAATAACGTTACCCATTACAGAAATACAAATCAAAACCACAGTGTGATATCCTCTCACACCAGAGTGGCTATTGTCAAAAGTATAAAAATAGACTGGTAAGGAAGTAGAGAAGAGGAAATTCTGTAGGCTACATACAATGGTCAATCTGTACACTCATTACAGAATTCCTCAAATGGGATATAGAACTACCACGTACCCCATCAGTCCTACTTCTGGGTAGTGAGATATTAAAGAGGAAGGAAACAGGCAGGCTGAAGAGACACCTATATGGATAAGGAAAATTTAATACATGTATTCCAGGCCATCATGTTCAGTGAAATAAGCCAAGCACTGAAAGACAGATACTATATGATCTTACTCATGCATGGAATCTAAAAACACAAATGTCAAATGTCACAGAAGTAAAAGGCAGCTATTACCACAGGCAGAACACTGAGAGGAGGAGGGAGACTGATCAACAAGCACAATGTTGCAGTTAGGTAAGAAGAATAAGTATCGATGGCCTATTGGGTGATAGAGTGCGCACAGCCAGTCATAACAAATTGGGCTCCAAACACTTACAACAGAAAATCTGGAATGTTTTTTACAACAAAGAAAGGATAGATATTTAACGTGGTGAGTATGCTAATGGCCCTGATTTCATCATTTTACAGTGTATAGACACACAGAAGCATCACACTGCCCTCCGTAAATGTGAAATTGTTACGTGTCGATAAAACAAAACAAAACGAAATGGAATAAAAGCCCAGAAAGACTCATATGCCCTGTACCAGAGCACGCAGCCTCCTGACTGTACACGGAAATGTGGACATGGAGGACCAACCTTATAAACCTTCTACTCTTCCTGTCCTCCAAAGTGCCAAAGACTTGTCTCAATTCTACTGACAAAAGCCCAGGGCATGAAGACAATCCCATAGGCCTTTTTTTCCCCCGGTTGATTTGATCAAGCTTCTTGCTGTGGCCACTTTAAACGGGATGAAAATGCAGTCCTTTGCATTAGCCATTTCTTATATTCAGGGTGATCTTAGATCTCTGGAAGATTTTTATACTTCTAAAAAAACAAAACAAAAACGTGCTCGAGTATATCTCAGAATCTCATCAAGGACATGAGCTTCCAACCCATCATATTGTCTTTCAGGATTTCATCATCCCTCACCCGAACTCTTGTAACAAACCTGGTTCTGGTCTCCATGTCTTTCAGTCCCCTCTAGTGATGCCTATGTCACGTGGTTTTCCTTAGCATCAGTTTTTTTTTAATCTTCACTTTCCCTTTCGGCTAAGAGCAAGTGTAACAATCTTTATTTTCTATTGTTCTTCAAGCAAATTGGAAGCTTCTAGCATGTAAAGTGCTCCGACGCTGTCATGTTCTGCGGAGATGGATATGGACAGGAAGAACCCAGCCTGCCTCCTCCCACCTTCTATGCCAGCGATCTTAACCAGTTCCTGTCCTTTCTTTGGTGCTCACGCCTGAGCGGGGGTATGCTCAGGCCATGGCTCTATTCTCTGTATTCCTCGTCAGCACTCTCTTCATGGATGAGCAAGCTGTCTCCAACCACCCTCTGTCCCCACCTTTGCACATCTGTCTCTTTTTCCTGCTTTGTTCTCCTCCCATGAGGGGACCTCTTACCTATTAGTGAAGAAGTACCTCAGAAGCCACCTTCTCTTTTACCACTCACAATACGCCGAGGAGAGCCAGTCACCCTCTGTTTGCCTGTCTCAGCGACGCCTTGTACTATGTCTTTTTCTGATTCTTCTTCTGTTGCTTGTCATCCCTGCCCACGAGAGCGGCTGTGCATTACTCTCTTTACCTCTTGTCAGTCCTATATGCTAGCTCAGTGCTTGCCACATAGTATGTAGATGATTTCCATTCAGAAAGTAAGGAGAATTGTAGTGGAAGCCCTGGTTGTGTCCTGTGGATATGTTTTTGTTGTAGTTCCAAGTGTAGGATGCAGGAATGCTTTGTACCTTGCTGATAGCAGCCTCCTGAGAGGCTAGTGATCTTTGTCAGCTGATAAACAGCCTTGTGTGTGAGCCTTGTCAACAGGAAACTGCCTCGTGCATGGGGCGTGGTTTTTGCCAGCTGAAAAACATCCTGGTACAACTCTGAGAAGGTGTAAATAGGAGGCCAGAGAGAGAAAGGATGCTTCACTTCGCTTTGCTCCTAGAAAGAAAAGCTCCAGAGAACTCTTTAGTGCTTTTTCTGCTGAAATCTGCTGCTGCTGCTTTTGCTGCTGCTGGTCCTTGTTGCTGCTATTGCTATTGCTGGATTGCAGAATTGCTGGTTTGCTGAACTGCCGGATATCCTGATGATGAAGAGTGGAATCGCCCCAAAGAACTACTTCTTAAGAGGTCAACATCCCCTGTCCCTACTAACCTTTCTCTTCTACCTAGGATTGAGGGGTTGGAAGAGAGGTAGAGGCTTGAGGGACCACAAATAAGGTAGGGTTTAAAAAGTCAAAACCTCCAGAGAATAGTGCAAGTCCAAGTCTGAGTCCAAGTTGCTGTCACATGTAGTCTAGCAAGTTTGATAAAGTGAGCAGAATTTCACTCATTGTGGAGCAAATCAAGATGTGACTTTATCCTTTAAAGTGTATCATTCAGTCAAAATGACTTTTTTGGGCCACATTTTCTTTTTCTTTCTCTTTTTTTTTTTTTAAAAAGATTTAATTCACTTCATTTTTCTGCTATAAAACCCTATGTGGTAGCCACAGCTGGATCTTGAGTTTTCAGCAGATGATCAGTGACTTCCTCATGGAGAGGATTGTTGAACAGTCTCTATCCAGAGGTTGGAGGTCCAGTAGCTGTAGGTCTTGGAGATGGCACCAAAAATAGCCTTTGCAAAGTTGTCCAGAGTGACAGTACAGGTCCTGAGTGATATGTAACAGCTCTCAATACCGGCCATCAACAGCAGCTTCCTGGGCCCAGGAGCAGAAACAATGCCAGTGTCTCTGAAAGCAGGGATGAGACCAGAACAGAGCCACTTCAGCTTGGAAAAGTGTGGGCTTTCTGATCTTGTTCCTGCAGTAGACTCTCAGAAGACAGGATGATGGAAAGCTTGACCAAGATGATGACCCCCCCCACACACACACAGATGGAAGTGGCTACCTTCTAGAAGAAATTAATAGCAAAATCAACGTGACTATTATAGTTCCCAATAGTGTCAAAAGCTTGAACGTGGTCCACTGGCCAGCCTGAATCTGTTTCTGCACTGGTGTGATCGTTAAAACCTCATTCTTTAGGAATGCGCCCAGGAAAAAGTCAATGATCTGGGATTCCTTAACGTGTCGGTACTTGATCATCATGCCGTTGACCATGCATCCTAGGTTGGTGACAGAGATCCGCTCTTTGTCTTTGACTTTACTTCCACATGCCCCATGGAATTGGCCATGACCATGGCCTTGACCATGACCTGCCAGATTCTTCTTTAACGCTGCAAGCCCAGGTGCCCAGATCCTCTAGGCCTTCCCACTGTACTTCCACTCTTTGGTGTTTACTGAAAGAAACTTGACCACATTTTCCATCAAGATGTTCAGTATCAAGTGAGATGTTTGCCGATCGTTCCGTAGCTTTCCAGGGAATTGAACCCTTCTCTCTCTAAATGCCCATTCAGCTCACAAAGTTCCTTCTCCCTGGAACCCTTATTGGCATCTCAGCCCATGTTTCTCTCATTGTATCGAGTTCTTCTAACAATGGTCAGTTCTGGTGGATAACCCGCACTCTTGAACTCCCCAGACTCAGCTGATATTGTGGGTTGAAGTATCGTGGCCTGTGGAAGCTTGGTCCTGAGGCTCGTATGCTCTGCCTGCTCAGCTGAGTGATGAGGATTCTTTATTTAAAATTCTTAGTAAAAATTATTCAAAAGAAAAAAGAAGTCTTGCTGAAACAGATGCTGTTCATTCTTGTAACCCATGTGCCTCTTCTCAGGAAGTGCATTAGGAAGAAAAAAATTATAATGCACGAAACATCAACACACTCATGGGAAATGTTTGATTGGAAATGAGGGGTGAAGGGCTCTCTAACAGGCCCAAGCACTGCAGACATGGAACAAGCAGGCGTAGCCCTCCTCTTCCTGGCCCTCCCCTCCCTTGCTAAGCCATTAGATTACATTCCTAAAGCTAGCCCCTAAGATCCATTCTGTTATGGCCACTGCCTCATTCCTGGGACCAAGGTCCAACTGTCAAAACATCAAGGCCCAGTACTCAAAATTCATTATTTAGCTACACTGAATAACAGGTTCAGTCAGAACTTACCAACTCCTCCTAACACAGATGTCCCCCTTTCTCCTTTGAAAACTTCTCCTGCAAACACTTGCTGCTGTCTCCT
Source organism: Pachyuromys duprasi (assembly GCA_028658305.1). Lineage (NCBI taxonomy): Eukaryota > Metazoa > Chordata > Mammalia > Rodentia > Muridae > Pachyuromys > Pachyuromys duprasi. The sequence continues at coordinate 43,816,818 of CM053751.1, forward strand.
CCCCACCCCCTGCCGCATGCTTGCTCTTCCCAGGTAATAACTCTCCTTTGTGCTGAGAACTTGGTGTCTGAGTATATTCTGTGCCAACTCTCAGCACCCCCTTACAAGGGGTTTGGGTTTTATATTTCTTTGTTTTAAAGACAGGGTCTCTCATGTCGCTAAGGTTGGTATCAAGTTGCCAAGGTTGGACTTAAACCCTTGATGGGCCTGCCTGCACTTACAACTTCTGGGATCGGATCATAAGTGTATACTGTCACCCTCACTAGCCAAGGGGAGATGACTTGGCAGCTTCTACATTGTCATATATGTGACCATCTTCAGTTAAGGGCAAATAATATCTGTGTCAGCAGAACACAGTAATAATCATTACAGACACAGAAAAAGGCAGCTGGTGGGATGAGCTTGCTGTTTTGTGGTGTTTGTGGTTTACCTGTCAGTGGAGGGGATCCATGAGGAGTCCTGGGAGCCAAAGAAGAGCTGGAAAACGGGACTACTGGCAGTGACAGTGTCCCCAGAAATGTGGTAACTGGCCAGGATGCAAGGCAAAACAAACAGACAGACCCCAGTAAGAAGTGTCCCTGGCGGTGGCAGAGGGGCTTGAAATATAGAGCACAGTTCGGCCTTGGATCCACGTTTAGTTGTTTATTATTCTGTGAGGTGCTAGTTATTCCTAACTTTCAGGAAGGTCTGTTATGCACACCAGTTGTTTTTTTTTTTTTTAATCAATGGTGAATTTTGAAGAGATGAGAAAAATGGTTAATTTTTTCTGAAAAAAAAGAGAGAGAGAGAGAGAAAGGTTGTACCTAGCATGAGGAAGAAGCTGGCTGTAGGTGGTGGAAGAAAGCAAAGCCAAAAGTTCAGAAGGAGGAAGGGACCTGGGCAAAAGGTGAATGGGCTCTCAGTAGACCTCTGGGAGAGATGTGTGGGCTTCTCCCAGTTCATGGGCTCAGGGCTCAACCATTTAAATAAAGGGTGACCAGGGAAAGCTGAGGGCATAGGGATTCACTTTTCAAAAGGCAGATGACACAGTAGTGTGGTGTGTGTGTGTGTGTGTGCGCGCACCTGTGCATGTGTGTGCACAAGTGTTCCACATTAACAGGCTTATCTTCAGAAATATATAGGTGTTCTGACTTCAGAAGGTGTATGTTGCATTGATCCCATGAAATGCAAGGAGGGTTTTAATGTAAACATGTGTAGATGACTCTAAAAACTCATTTTCATAGTATATGTTCTTTTAAATTTATTTATGCATATGGGTTTTATTTATTTTTATGTGCATGTGTCTGTGGAGTGTATGATCTGTGTGTGTGTGTGTGTGTGTTGCATGTGTGTAGAAGAGAGTCATATTCCCTGGAGACAGAATTACAAGCACTTGTGAGCCACTGGAGTTCAGTTCTGGGAACTGAACTCAGAACCTCTGGAGGAGCAGTAAGTACTTTTAACCTCTGAGCCATTTCTCTAGCCCTGATATTATACATTCTTGACATCATTATTAATTTCCATTTTAAAATTTACTGTCTTGGGGGAGACTCAATAAACTTTTTAAGATCAAACTCCTTAACTTTTTATTGTGTTTGCACAATGCTGGTGAGTGTTTAGCCCTGTGGACAGGACGGCTATAGACAAAATGTTTACACACACCAAATGAACCCCTTTCAGAAGGAAAACAGCTCCCGAAGGACTCACCCGCCTCTCCTGACAGGGATGTGTAAGTCACACACACAGATGCTTGGCTAACCCCCTAAGTTTTCAAATGGAATTTAAGTAGGCTAATTAAAATAACATGGAAATAATTTTTAGCGCAGGTCTTTATAAGCCTTTTGGTTATCAATTAGAATCTTGTTTCTAATAATAATAAAAGGCAACAATGCACCCGGTAATTAGTAAATTAAAACCTTCAAAGTAAACCTCAAGGCCCGATAAGAGCTCCAATTTCATAAAGTGTTCTCATGTCAAGAGGTTATTTAAAGTAGAGGTTTTATAGATACTTTCCTTTTAGGTCAGATTCTCTTAGGTAATCAGATACTGAACAGCGGTGCCTTTAATTTAATCTGGCCAAGCCTCCCTCCATCTGTTTTCCCATAATGCTCTCATTCTCTCCTCCAGATGTTTGGCACGGCCTCTCAACTTGATGTCTATTTGTTCTTGTTCTCCTTCACCTCACACGAACCTTTCAAGTCATAATTCTTCGGATATAGACACAGGAGCTTTATTTCAAGTTACCACCCTTTGCCTAACAAGCTCCATCACTAAGGTCATTGCCAAAAAAAAAAAAAGTGTCTTTTTCCTTGTAGAATTCCCTGGATGTGCGCGTTTTGAAAAAGGACACCGAAGCGGTCTGGCTCATGTCCACATGAGGCAGGGAGACTCAGGAACTGAGTTAGATATCAGCATTTTACTTTGAATTCTTTCTAAAGATTTGATTTATTGAGAAATAGAGGTTTTTCTATCCGTCTCACTACAGCTTCAACTTTGATCAATTCCTCTGTTCAATATGGGGTCAAACACCTGAAGGGGAAGAAGAGGGTTCTTTAGAACATATGGCAGGAGAGGATCATTTGTGTGTGCCCACTAAAAAAGACGAATGGCCCGCCTCCCTTCCTGCATCAGTGATCTCTGCTGGTTGGTGGATCAGAGACAATCCTGGCTCCTGCTAATCTGCCCTGTCACAGAGTGTGAGCAGGGAGGAAACAAAGGTTGGAGGGCCTGGAAACTCAAACATGACTATTGAAGAAAATCTGCTGGCAAGGAAAAAACTTTCCTGATTAAAATATAGAGCAAGCGAGGAGAAGTCTTTCTGAAGGCAGCTGCAGACATTCCATGATATACATGGAGATAGCACAGCCTGAGTTCAAAGCTGAGCTGAAACTAAAGTGTGTTGACCAGGAAGGGGGGAAGGAAATATATATATATATCTCACAAATCTCATGAAGACCTTGAAGATCTTTTCAAGGTGCAAAGTGATCTGGAAAATAGAAACACTAGCACTAAAAAGGCTGAGGCAGGAGAAATGCCATCAGTTCAGGGATAGCCTGGGCTACAGAATGAGCTCCTATTGCAACAATAAAACAAAAACCATCCTCAAACACAAATAAAGTAAGGATGGAAGAAAGGAAGGAAGCAAGGAAGAAAAGAAGGGAAGGAAAGGAGGAAGGGACAGCCGGAAGCATTATCTGCATTTTTCTTTTATTATTATTATAATTTATTACAGTTTATTCAGTTTGTATCCAGGCTGTAGCCCTCCCTAATCTCCTCCCAATCCCACACTTCCTCTCTCTTCTCTCATGCCTCTCCCCTAGTCCACTGATAGAGGAGGTCCTCCTCCCCTTCCATCTGACTCTAGCCTATCAGGTATCAGGACTGGCTGCTATGTCTTCCTCTGTGGTCTGAAAAGGCTGCCCCCCCCCCCCCAGGGGAAGGTGATCAGAGAGCCAGCCACTGAGTTCATGCCAGAGAAAGCTCCTGCTCCCCTTAGTATGGACCCCACTTGGAGACTGAGTCTATGCACCACATTTGAGCGGGGGTGTTAGGTCCTCTCCATGCATTATCTGCATTTTAATGTCCACTTTTTTTATTCTTCCTTGCTTGCTGCCAACACCTGACAACTGACTGGTTGGTTCTGACTGAAGCACACTGCACACAGTATTAGCCTGTAGACTCTCAGGGGCCCCATCCATCTCTCCTACAAGTCTGCTAAAGAAAACCTGTCTTTTGTCTAGAAGACATAAGTCAAGGTGTTGAGGGAGACATGTCAAGGATCCACCCACTAGCATGGGCGGACCCACCCTGTAAGAGCAATTAAGCAGCTTCTTCCTGGAGCCGGAAGAGAGTAGAAAAACAATGTAACAATGGAGGCATGCACTCACATAAAGGCAGGCACTTGCTGTAATCTTTCCTCCTGCCTTCCACTAACTCTGGTAAAGTTACCAAATTTACAGTGCATTTGTAGTGAATATTTGTGATGTGTTTGTAGTGAACATTCAAGTTGTGTTTGTCCCCCTGGGGTGGAGCTGAGCATCCTATTGGCACAGATGAACAGGATGAAGGAGCTTGGGTGTTTGGGGAAATGAAAGGACATAAATGTAAGAAAGACTGGGGCAGGAGGTCCCTTAAGACAAGGGTGTGCTAGCTCTCAGGCCACTGGATGAGGTATAGCTCCTAAATGGTTGACATGCCTGTGGAGCTAACTGAACTTGTTGGCCTGGCAGTCCCATCATGTGCCATCTTGCCTTGATAGGCTACGTTCTGGCTGCCTTTCCCAGACCTTCTAACAGAGTTGAACTGTACTGGCCACCCTTCCCTGAACTGGGTGAGCTCTGAGAAACCACTTTGCACTTCTGAATTGTAAGCATTTATCCATACAAGGGGGATAATCTCCCACGGTTAAGAATTAAATGTGATAATGAGAAAAAAAGGGACCTCTTTCTCACATCGTTGCTTGGTAAGAGTCACCCCAAACGCCTGCTTTAAAAAAAGGCCCATTGGTGTTCTTGCCTTCTCCCTGTCAAGTTCGACTTTAAGCTCATAGCATCCGTTATCACAGACTGCTCAGTGCTGAAGTTATGAAGGCACAACTTCTCCTCCACTAGTTTATAAACATCACAAGAACATGGATTCTTCCGTTCACTGTAGCGCCCATCAACAGTCGGAGTGCGCAGACTTCACATTTCCTGGACAAAATCTCCAGTGTCGTTTACCAAAAGCCGTCCACGTTGTTTTACGAACACTTACATTTAAAACAATTCCATTAAAAGATCAAAAAATAAAGTGGAATTCCACCTCCCCTGCACAAACAAAACAAAACCCCTCAGTTTTCAAAGACTGTGCTTTACACATCAAGCCATAGTTCCTTGAAGATTATCACTGCCTGGGTCATAACAAGTACAATGTTTTGACATAAATCAAGTCGATAATATGAAATTGAATAGAACTTATTTGGAGCCTTGTACTAATGAAGGAAGGAAGTTAGAATCCTTTGGAAATGAGCTGCCAAACATTGGACAGCCCGCTAATGTAAAAAGATGGAGTGTTTCTTTTCACCATCCCGAAGTCATTGGGATGGCAGGTGTGCCTGTTTTATGTTGTTGCTCCTGTTTTCCATTGAAGAGTAAACTCTGCCTGTAGCCAGTTAATCATCTGTGCTTTTCGGAAGACTTAATTGAGAGCTTATTGCTGGCTCCGCTTCCTTTTCCCTCTATATCTCTACAGAGCATCAGCAATCACAGTGATGTATGGCTTTGCTGGCAACTCACAGGGCACAGCCAGAAGCACAGATCATGGTTGTTAGACCTGCCAGATGTTCCTGGTCCCTTGCTGTAATTAAGTTCCAACTTAGCTGGATCGGAAAGATCAGGAAACCACAGTTCTAATTAAGAATATTCATGAGTTTGCACCTTGGAAAGCGGGCAGTCACATGACATGCCAGAGTGGGCACAGTCCTTTGAGAGGGGAATAAAAGTAATAATAATATTGCAATTTTAAATTGATACCAGGAATATACTACGGGGCATTCTGCAGTGGAATGGAGGTATGTGGAATTGAATGAACTTGAACTCCGTCAAACCTGTCTTCATAAGCTTGAAAGGGCTATGTCAGGGACTCCTAATACTGCCTGCACATTATCATCTGTAACACCTGAGAAAGAAAATCAGTCAAGACTGGACCCTCTCCCACCCACCTCAAGGACCAAGGAAAAGAAATAGCACCCTCATTGCCGCATGTGAAGAGTCACCATTAGGCAGTTGCTACGGCAACCACGGACACCCAAACAGAGAACTCAACACATGTTCAGCTGGACTGTGAACAGGTGCTGAGAATCAAGTCAAGTAACCGCCCTCTACCCTGCTTTGGTCACTGGAGATTATCAGAGGGTCCTAACAGCATCTCCAGAAGGAACAAAGGAACAGTCTTCATTTGAACCCTTTTCTCCTGAGTCTTTTGTGATAGCTGGGATGGTAGCCCTTGAAATGAGGCACAATATGGGTTTAAAATTAAGCAATTATGAATTTATTTCTGCATTAGTGATGACACGAGAAAATCACCAGTCCTTGCTAAGAATTTTTCTTTCTTTTTTTTAAAGATTTATTTATTTATTTATTTATTTATTTATTTATTTATTATGTATACAATGTTCTGTCTGCATGTAGACCTACACACTAGAAGAGGGCACCAGATCTCATTTTAGGTGGTTGCGAGCCACCATGTGATTGCTGGGAATTGAACTCGTGACCTCTGGAAGAGCAACCAGTGCTCTTAACCGCTGAGCCATCTCTCCAGCCCCAGAATTTTCTTTTCTAATAAAGGAAAGGTTTAAAGAGATTGTCTTAGCTATGGAGGAATTGGAATTTTCCTTGAAGTCAAAAGTCTCCACCCTCTAGTGGATATGCATTTGGGGACTCCCATGACCTATTTCCTTTCTTCCATAGCTGATACTTGGTTTTCCCTTAGAATTCACCTTTCCATCAATGTCTTTGTTTTGACTTCACCTCATGTTTCACAGGGGAACACCTTCCACCTTCACCATTATGCAGTGACTGTTTGGGAGATGGGACTGAAACCAGGACCTCCTAAGAGCTCAATTGGGGAGCCTTGTTTTTAAACTGTGGTGAAATTCAAACCTTCATTATTGTTGCTGTGGTTGAAGTTTTCGGGATGTAAAGACCCAGGGATGCAAGGAGCAAACCTTGTGTCACAGAGGGACAGCGCAAAGCAAAACTAATTGTTGGAGGGCAAAGATACATGCTCTGGTGATAGTCTTTTCAACCTCTGCTTCAGCTATACGTGGTGTTGGCACCTGTGGAAATCACTAGTCTCTTTTTACAACCAGGTTGGTTTGAGCCGGATTCTTTTCTCTTGTGAAGCAAGAGAATGGATTCAGTGCCCTCATTTTGAAAGCTTAGGAAACTGATACCTAGAGTGAGGACTTGCCTAGACCCAGGTAGTCAGCCAGGGATGAGAACCACCCGAGAACCTTTCAGATCAAAACGTTCAAGATGCATTAAAGTCTTGAGTTAAAGAACTAAAAGTTACTTCCCTTTAGTCAACTATTTCTTTTATTTTAGTGGTGTCAATCTTCTTGTATAGTCTTGGCAGATTTGTTCTCTTGTGGTCTTTTAGTCTGTGAGCACACAGTCTTGTATCCTGTGTGCCTACTAAGCAAACTAACAAGAATTTACTAGCCAGCAATCTACTTCAATAACTGTTTTGGCACAATCTAGATAAAAGAATCAACAGGGTGCTCTGTAAGTTTTTCGGGATGTTTAGTTTTCAAGCTTATTTCCCAAGAGTTTTCCTTTTTTATTGAATTGTTGTATGACCATCTCAATTTCCGACCAGAGCAGAAGAATTGAAGGTCTTAAAGGGAAAGAGTACCAAACCAGAAGAGCTTGGTATTGGCTAAAATTGGGCTCTCCAAACCACCCTTCTCAATCTGTGGCCACTAAACATTTTGTAAAAAGAACTGATTTTCTTTCCCAAGTGTTTCACATGATAATGTGCAGGCAGTGTTAGGAGTCCCTGGCATCAAGTAGTTCATTCAATTCCACTGCAAAATGCCCCATAGTATATTACTGATATCTATTTAAAATTGCAATATTATTACTTTTATCTCATTGATGCAGATTAAAAACTTTAGTCTCTGTAAATAATACACTCCCATCAAATACCTCCATCTACACATGGGCCTTGATGCCCAATCTCCCAGGGACTTTGTTTTATTAAACTCAGAGTCTTATGGACACTCAGCGACTTTGCCAACATCATGTAAATGAGGTGGTGGTTAGAATACATGTCTACTGACAAATGTGTGCATTAAGTCCTCTGACTATAGCTGTGGTCTGGGTCCAAGTTCGTTTATTTATTTTTTATCAGCATGTATCAGAAGAATTTCTTAATTTTGAAAGTTTCAACAAGGACCATATCTGATCAAGTGGAATCCCATGGGACTGGAAAGCCTGAAGTGTCATAGCTAATTGCCATATTTTCAAGTTCATGCCTTCAATAATATAGAAGCGATATTGTAGACCGGCTCCCAGAGGCAGTGTGAACTTGAAAATCTGCATGCTGAGAGCTCAGATCTCTGCTACCCTCCTCCCCAACCGTCTCACATCATCTGGGACAGAGAATGTGTGAAGCTTTAGTTGTCCACACCTTGAAGAACTGCAACCAGCAAGAGAGAAAAGTGTAAGGAACGTTCCTGAGGCTCCTGTCACGATATTTACACGGACATTCATGAAGTTCTCTGTTATTTAGAATAGAGGACTAGGGGATGCCTTTTTTTTTTCAACTCTCAGGAGTAATGTTAAATTTGTTGACATACAACTATTAACTTTTAGAAATCTGGAGAGTAGCGGAGAAATAAGGTTGGTGTTGGGCTGCAGAGACGGCTCAGTGGCTGAAAGGACCTGGGTTTGATTTCTGGCACCCACAGAAGGTCACAACCCCATCTAACTCCAGTTTCAAGGGATTTGAAGCCTTCCTCTGGCTTCCGCTGATACCAAGTCCACAAGTGCTATACAATATAAACGCAGACAAAACAATCGCACTCGCAAAAGTAAAATAAAATCTAAAAAACGATGTCAACTTTGAAATATTAGAAAAATTTTCTAATCACAAATTTATCCAGACGTTTTTACTGATGATTTCAGTTTTATTTTTTCATTGAAAAGAACATACAGTTGTATAAATACAGAACTGTTAGGCTTACCTGTAATAACTCATTTATTCACCACACTGTCCCTAATAAAAGAAATATTAATGTTTATTTTGTAAACGGAGACTGGCTTTAGGGATGCTGAAAAGCTTTTGTGGATGGGGGGAGCCAATGAAATGAACTAGAAGGTCCAGTTTACCTTTTCCTAGTTTCGCCCTAACCCCATGGCTGTGCACCTGCCATCTCCACTTATGCTCACCACCCGGGGAAGAGCACAGCATTATCTGCACTTACAGATTAGGAAACAAATCTAAGTGCAAGCCCTGAGGTCATAGAAAGCGTAGCTGGCAGAGTGGCGCTGCTAACCACCGTTCAGCCTTCAGCTCACGTCAAGGAAGCATGGCCTCTGTGTCGGGCAGCCAGGAGGCAGAGCTGGGGCCTGAAACCGAAGGAAGCATACTCTTCAATACTTCCAGCGTTAGTGATGTCTCTTTGAATAGAGGTATTGACTCACGCAAAAACAAAAGAGCAGACAGTGCTAGAGCATTAGTTTCTCTGAAATTGGTCTTTGATCTCAGCAGAGGACCCTGAGCTATCCCAGAGCCTTTTAGTCAATTACTGAACTAAAGTTAGCCCATTAGCTTTCAAATCTAGGGAGAGGATTTGATTGCTTCTGGACCCCAGGATCACTGGCTTCTCGTTTTCACTCCACTGCAGCAGGCATTCCCCAAGGGAAGAGCTTCCCTTGGCCAGCTGCTACACTCTGTCCCCATTTTCTTTCTTGTTCTGCCAGGTGCTGCCCAACTATCTGCTTCTAGTTCCGTGTGGCCTAGTCCTTTTTCAATCCATGTAACCTGTTGTTAAGGCTCAAGGGTCGTCAATCTCTTGTGGGTGTTTTCCTAACCATTTTTTAAAGTTACCTCCACGAGCTTCTCGTTACAGAATCAGGCCCAAAGCCTTGACTAGACTTCCGGTGTTCTCTACATTTTAGTGGGGTACACAATTTGTCCCCTCTTGTCTGTGACTGTAGGATGCAAAGAGCAGCACACCATAAAGCTGTTGTCCTTAATGCTTCCTGAAGATATTTGAGACATTTTAGCCATAGTAGTTTTCTAATCAAGCAGATGAAGTGTGGTTAAGAGTACCAATAAATCAAACACACGGAGCATAGAGAAACGTCAATTAAATTTTCTAATTACAAACATAGAATGAAAAATTTTAATTTAGCATACATAGATGGAATCTCACTCTCTCGCTCACCTTTTTCCATTAGACAGGGTGAAAAGTAGACTATGATCTTTAGATACTTGGTTCTTTAGTACTTTGTTACCAATGGGTACAGGACTTTGCAGTAAATTTCTAACATACTGAGTCTCAGTTACCCCACTTGTAAAGTGGTGGCAGGTACAGTAAATGCTTGATAGTATCATTTGGAGAATTAAAAGACCACACATAAAATGTTTGGTAAAGAGGTATTGAGTTACTGTAGAGGCTGCCATGGCAACTGCTCATATCATTCCTATCATGGTAGCAGTCATGACATAGCCTATGTATTAGACTCCTAGGACTGCACTGGATAAATACCACGCTCAAATTTTAAGGTGTGAGGAATTCCTTCTCTCCCAGCAGGAAGCCAGATGCCAGAAGTCATGATGCAATGGGGTGGTGTTCTCTTTGGGGCAAAAAGGAAGACTTGTGGCTTCTCTAACTCCCAGTATAATTTGTTGGCATTTCTTGGATGTGGCTGCACTATTCTGTCTCTGTCTTTATATCGTCTTTTCCTGTAGCTTTGTGGGGCATGTCACTCAGTGCCCTTCAGAAGGATGCTTGGGATTGAATTTAGAGTCCATTCAGGTTTTCTGGGATATGTATTTTAATTTGGTCATACCTACAAAGATTCCTTTTCTAAATAAGGTTACGGTAACTGGTTTCAGGGGTATAGACAAGGGCATGGGCCTATCTTTGGGAGCAGTTAGCAGCCTTCCCTGCCAAGTTAGAAGCTACTTGAAAGGAATGAGCCGTTTCTTTCATCTGTGTGTATTTTGTAACATTTAAGACATCTAAAACTATAAAGAGGAGATGATGAATTCATAGGTGCTCACCAAGCTATTGATAAGTAAATGAGTGAGAAGGAAGTTATCAAAGAGGTTCCTGGTTGGACAATTGATCAGAGTATGTGTGCCTGTGTTTTCTGATTCTCCAAAGTCCAAACAGTGGAGGTACCCAGCTGATATCCATTCAAAGAAAGCTCTCATGCTAAGTATTTTATTATTCTCTCTCTCTCTCTGTATATGTACATATATATGTATGTATGTATACAAAGTACTGTTATGATTGTGTTGCATACACAGCCATTACCTACATGGTCCGATCCTGCCATGAGTGACTCCATGCTGGAAGAAACAGCGACAGAGGAACGAAGTCTCTGGGTTTACTCGCTTTCCTCTCAATCATGTGAAGATCCTAGTACACAGGTACAGCAACTCTCACTAAACTCTCATTCTTCCCTGCTCTTTGTTGATCCCAAACAAGCCTGCCATTCATGGTGTCCCGTGTTGCTCCTTTTCTGCATGAGATACTCTCCCTATTGTCCTTCCCCTCAGTCCTGGAGGCTGAGAGACACATTTTCTCCATCAGGAAGTAGGCAGACGAGGCATTTTGAAGGGTTTTGAATAGCGCATCTCTGGTTTGCTTGAACCCACTAGCCTGTGCTTTTTGCTTTCTCACAGTGTTCACTAGCCATAGCAGAGAATTAGCTCTCTCCTGCTGAGGTATTCTACCTCAACATCAGATGTTTGGCAAATGCCCTACCTGGATCCTGCCTAAATAAGATAAATAATTCTTCAATGAGTGTGAGATTAAAAAGACAGAGTGTCTGTGTGTACAAATCCATTTTCTTCCTTAGAACTGTAGAAAGCACAAAAGTAAGTCTTGCACTTTCCATTGCAAGGGAGAAAACTCAGAATAGAGGCCTGCTACTGAATGCATCGTTCGGTCAAAGGAGAGCCATGGTGCATTAAATTCAATAAACCACTCAAGCTTCTGATCGAATATATTATGGGAACACTATAGGCTACAGTTTAAAAGATTAGTCCAGGAAGAAACAATATACTAGTGTATTGGCTTTCTTGCTGGTAGTCTCAGCTCCAGGCAAAAAGACGGTGCTACCTGATAGTTGCTATGGCAACCAGGCAAGTGTTCAGCTGGAACATTTCCAAACAGGGGGGGGAAACAGCACACCACACACGAGCCACCGTTTGAAGAGAAAGAGAATAGGCAGTGCTTGGAAAACGACAGCATGGCTGTCTGCCAACGCAGATTTTGCAGTGTAAGGCTACACAGGTTCTGAGTTTTGTGGGCTCTCACCACACCTGTTTGTGGGGTTCCAAGTTTTGTGGGATGGTGAGTGATTTTTAGGGCAACCATGTGAAAGAAAAATGCTATACGTGCAGAGCTGTGGAGGGCCCAGTTTGTTGAAGATTTGAGCCTGCTGTCTTCCCCCAAAGTGTCGCTCTCTAACATCTTACTGAACCCACCTCTGGGTTATACAGCCACTCACGCTGGATCACACATCCATCTCCTAATGGGCTGCACACTGGCTGCCCCATCTCCCCCCTCCCCTTCCCCCTACTGCGTACACCAGTCCTTTGATGGTCAGAAGTTTTTAAAGGAGCAGGTGTTCATTCAGTGTGCGCACGATCCTTTCAGCCTGTCCGAACAGTGCCCTGGAAAATAGGGTTGATGTCTTACCTCTCTGTCACTCCACAACCAGAAACCCCTCTTCCCCTCCCAGCATCCCTGGCATGTGTCACCTGACCTCATTTGCATGTTGGTGTCTTTATTTGCCATGAGTGTTTAGTTCCTATGCTTGTTACAGACTATCCCTGTGGGCCAGATCTAACCTTTTATTTGACTTGACATCTAGCCAGTGATTAAAGACTGAGCTGACATCCAGTCAGATTGCAAGTAACACTCTAACCCATGTTCTTGGTACCACTAGTTCTGAGGGGTCAGCACCCCTTTTAGAACAAGGTCTGGGCCCTGTGCCTGGTACAGACCCACCACCATTTACCTGCCAGGCTCCCGTAACATCTGAAAGGCCCGAGGGTAAGGCCAAAAGCTCCTGTGCCATTCTCCTCTCTCTATTGCCAATACATTTGATTCCCTTCAGAACCACGTCTTCCTGTCTTGCATAGACGACATAGGATTGAAGCTCTAAAGCTGTGCCATCTGTCTGATGCTTGCTCAAGCTCTGCTTCTCTGAGGCATCGTGAAGAACCTTGCCTGTGCACTTGGTGCCAAGATGAGAAGAGCATCCTGATGGTAAGGAGGTTCTGGTGATGGGAACTCCACCAGAGCTGGGGGCCCAGCCTGGGTCTTTGCTTAAAATAAAAGGAAGACTGGGCAAACCTCTGCCTAGTGTCATGAAGTTGTCATAAGGCTCATCTAGGAATCTATTCTTATAGCTCTCATGTACAAGTCATTCATTCATCCATTCATTCACTTGATCGCTAATTACATCAATGTCTACTGGTTGTGCTTGACAAGCAAGCATTCTGAAGAAGAATGATGATGAAGAAAAGAGCCCAAGTCTCCCACTTCATGATAGGTGTAAAAACTGGCTACACATATTTTCTATTGAGGAATGCCAAGACTTGTTCCTGGGAAATAAAAATGGGCACAAAGATTTAGGTATAGAGATCTTGAGGGGTGAGGAAAGCGGCTTAGTGGATGAAGAACTTGTCATGAAAGCCTCAGAAAGCCTAAAAGTGGGGCAGGCATGGTGGGCACCTTAATTTCTCACAGTCCCACGGTGGTGACTGGGGACTCCTGCCAAGGGCAAGTAGGCTAGCTAGACTGGCTGGCATCAGCAAGCTCCAGGTTAGCTAAGGGGACTTTCCTTAATAAATACAATTGAAGACACTAAAAGCCGATTCCAGGCCTCCATGTGCATGAGCCCACACATACACACCCACCTGAACACACATACAATCCCACATGTGCTCACTTGCATACACTTATGCATACATATTACATACGCACAATGATTGTTAGTGATAATATTAATAAAATATTGAGCAAATAATCATAACTAAATATCTATTGTATTTTGAGGATACCCTACCCAGTCAGACACCAAATAACCCTGGGAAAGAAGCTTGCTGGTTGAGGAAACAGCTTGAGAAGTTCCAAGGGCCTGTGCAACCTGGGAGGGTTCTGTCCCTTTCAGTCATCACCTTGTCTTTTTGTTGCTTCTAGAAGAGAGAAAATTCAGACAGTACAGAAGTTTCATGTTGGAAACTCAATTAGAAAACATAGAGCAGCCATGCTCTGGACTGCTAATAATACACACACACACACACACACACACACACACACACACACACACACACACAATCAATTCAGATCTCTCCACTTGAACTACCCCTCAAAGCTGGTTAGGAAGTGGCATTTATAGTGCGGTCCTTACATATAGGAGAATCATTCTATGGATTCACGTAAGTGTAGGGACAGTGCTCAATAAGTTCCTGTTTTAGGCCAGGAAGACAAATGTCTCAGGCTACCTTTCTATCCATTGTGCTGCTTTTCTAGATTTTTCTACCTTTAAAACGTGTGCTCCTTATGTGATAGTCTTTATTCTGGATTTTTATAAGTAGCACAGTGTTCCTGACTTGGTATGCGTATTCCAAGTATTTGTACAGCACTGTAGTCTTTTGCTCTCATGAATTAACATCCCCCCCCCCCCCGGTGTTATAAAACTCCTCTTGGATTGAGAGTGGCTTACCTTGGGTTTCATGCCAAGCAAGCTTGAAGTGTCCAGGATGTGACCTGAGGGAAATCACTTCAACTTGCCCGGCCTCATCACTGTGAGATGGCTCAGTGAGCTGAACTCTGAGGTCCCCTGAAGTTCTAATATTTTATGCATGCGTGTGCATTCATTTTCTCCTTTGGAGACAGTCTGTGACCATTTCTAGTCTACAGAAGACAGAGTGGAGAATGTGAAATTATTTTGGCTTATAAAAAAGTATGGATAAACACCTGCCTAACCTATTTTAAGAAATAATAACATGGCATTTGTAAAACACTTTGCTGAGTGTTGATGACTCCCTCCCTGGAGACTATGAGTTTGACTCTAGTTACTGTAGTAATTTTCACGCCAGTATTTGGGAGAAGACTTGCAACTGTAAGGGAGGGGGAGGTTTTCTTCTGCACTGATTGTGGAGTCTGTGTATGCTTTTATGTTGTAGGAGCAAACTGTATTCAAGACCAGCTTTGGAGACACACAAAAATGAACCAGAAAAAGAAAATGGATATGCTCCAACTTCCCTGTCTCTCCAGTGTATCTGTGGGAAGTTGTCCTTCCCTGGGGGTACCTGGGCTGGACTGCCCATCAGACCTGATGCAGCACCTCTCAGGAACCAGCCTTTTCCTCTGGGGAGCAAAAACTGAAGTGGTGTTTGCCAGTTCCTGTATCTTGCAAAATAATTCTAATATTACTGAACAAAGGTTCAGCTCTATGTTTTCTAATTGAGTTTCCAACATGAAACTTCTATACAGTCTGAATTTTCTCTCTTCTAGAAGCAACAGAAGGACAAGGTGTTGTCTAAAAGGGTCAAAGCCCTCCCAAGTTGCTCTTCCTTACAGCTGGTCAGCACAGGTCCTTGGAACTTTTCAAGCTGTTTCTTCAACTGAACAAAGATATGCAACAATACTCCAGTCTTGAAGTGCAGCGATTCATGAGTGATCAGAGAAGAGCTAAGCTTCCTACACAGGTAGAGTAAGCTGACTGTGAAGTGACCATGATCTTCCACATGCACTTGAAGACTACAGGGTGAGCTGGGATGATGTTTCGTTGCTGTACATTTCTGAGCTAAAAATTGCTCAAGACTAACTTCTGAGAAGTGAAATGGAAGGGAATTCATTTTGTTATTTCTCACTTCAAATCAGAACACTGAGAGTATTTTTAAAACTTTGATTCAAGCTCATTTCAAATGTATATCATTTGTATTTACATAAGAGGCCCGTCACTGTGATGAGAATTTCGGTTGGAAGCTGTATTACAAACCTGAGCACCAGAGCCTTCTCCAGCAAAACAAAATGTCCACATCCAGGGTGGGTGTCACTACCCGCTCCTCAGCCAAACCAGGAAACCCAGAGATCTCAAGGGCAGGAAGATGACTTTCAGCAGAGTGCTTGTCTTGCAAGCATAAGGAACTGAGTTTGATCCCATAGATTAAGAAAAAACAAATTGCAGGTTATGATGTGTGATTGTAATTTCATCATGGAAAGAAGAAATGAGGATTCCTGGGGCCTGCCTGGCAGCCAGTCAGCCAGCCTAGCTTATGAATTTCAGGTCATGAGAGACCCTGCCTCAAAAAACAAAGCAATCAGCACCTGAGGAAGGAGAGTTAATGTCCTCTGGTCACCACTTTAACACACACACACACACGTGTACACGCACAAACACAGACACACATGTACACATGCTCAAACATGTGTGCACGCATGTGCATACACACACACACACACGGTCACACAAAAGATCCTTGCTGTCTATCTAGTGAAGATCTTAAATGATGCTTTCTTCTGTTGAATGGGCTTCTTCCTAGAATCTACCTGAGCCGATCTTTAATCTATACTCTTTACTCCAACCCTATCCTATATACCAAGCATTCCCTGTTTGCTTATTGCTTTTTCCACTCAGAACACTTAATTTCTAGCTTCTCTTATGTTTTCTATGACTCAAGACCCTGGGTTCAAATCCTGTCTTCACCACAAAAAGAACCACCACAGTTCATGCTAGTAGCACCCATAGCCAGCACATGACCGCTGAAACATGCCCTATTGGTTGAATTCCAACCGTGTCTCTTTTCTTTTTGGGACTCCTAGGGCTTCAGCTCAGGTCATCATCCATGGTGGCAAGTGCCTTTACTCTCTGAGTCATTCCTTGACTCCTAAAAGTTCTTCTCCGAACGCCACATGCGCTCCACACGGTGGCTCAGACATGCCACCCTCCCAGATTAATTATTTCCTATGTGACAATTCCAGCACATTTATTGGAGAGACTGTTCTCTCCCTCATGTCTTCTTGGTGATTTTATCAAAAGCAGTTGACTGCACTGTGTGGTCATTACTGAGTTCCCCCACATTGCTCCAGGGAGCTGTGTGCCCACTCTTAGTCACACGCCTCACTATATGAATTACTGTGGCTTTGTAATGCAAGTTAAAACCAAGACCCACACTATTTCCAAGCTTGTTTTTGCTTTTAAAGAATTATTGAGATGGTTTCAGACTCTTATCTCTTCATGTGAGTGTGAAGATTGCTTTTTTATTTCTAAAAAGAACGACACTGGGATTTTAGTTCTGAATATGGCTTTTTTTTAGTGTGTGCATTTAATGATGTTAATTCTTCCATTCTATGGGGTATTTCCTCACTTGTTTATACCTTCTGCCTCAGTTTCTTTCATCCATGTCTTACAGTTTTCAGTTTAGAGACTGTTCATTTCCATTTGTAATTGCTTTATTTGTTAGTGCCTCTGTGAGATGGACTGCTTTTTTTTTTTTAAGTAGGCTGTTTTTCACATTTAAGAATTCCACTGAGTCTGTCTATTGACTTTTGTTATCCCGACATTTTACTGAATTCACTTAGTTCTAAGTTATTTTGTAAAGGGTATTTTTACTTGTAGGATCACATCACCTATAAGAAAATGGTTTTTATTTCTCTCTCTCTCTCTCTCTCTCTCTCTCTCTCTCTCTCTCTCTCTCTCTCTCTCTCTCACACACACACACACACACACACACACACACACACACACACATATCCGGTACCTCTGCTATTTTTAGTTTCACTGTTGTTGCTAGTGCTTCCACCACTGGGCTGAATAGATGGTGGGAAAGTGGGCATCCCTGCCTTGCCCTGCACTTCAGTGGGAAGCTTTTGTTTATTTTCAGACAGGCAGTATTGTTAGCTTTGGGCTTCAGTCCTTATGGTGCTGAAAAAATTCCCTTCCATACCTTAGTTGGGGAGAGTTTTAATCACAAGCCCACAGCAGAATTTCCTTGTGTTTGAGTGGAGATGATCTTGAGAAAGCGAATTTAGAGTTATAGAGCGAAACATGGATTCTCACTTTGCAGTAAAATGATTGTGTGAGTTCTGAATGAGTGAGTTAGACTCTGATTCCAAGCACACGTACTTTCAAAATGAAGGTAGCAATGGCAAACTCTAATGAGACAGAGTATTCAAAGTTAACTAGCAACATTTATGGCATTTAGAAGAGTCTCATTAAATTTTACTTTCCTTCCAAAAGATAGGCCAGAATATTTTGATCAGTCTTTTTCTCCATCCTCCCACCTGGCTGCCTCACAGAGAGGGATCTATTCCAAGTGACATCGTTCAGACACTCAGGTTTTCATGTATTTGAGTAAATGACTTCTTCCTCCATCATAGCTTGGCGTTACCAATCCCCTAATGATGAGCACTGCTTTATCCACTGGACTTGGGATGCTTTTCTATTTCAGGGCTCAGTGACAGTTTCTCGGGTCATTCTCAGCGTGATTATATATGAATTGTCTATGTGAGGTTCTAGCCAGCTGAAGAACAGTCATCCTAAAGTCACAGAAACTGTTACATTTATATCAACTGTGAGTTCTCTGTAGGCATGCCAGGTCCGTGAATGGACCCACAAAGTGGGAAAGGGCAGGACGATGGTGGCCCAGGGACACCATTCTGAAGGTGAGAGGGGCCAGAAGGAAGGCAGCTGATCCAGCCTTCCTTGAGAACTCCTGAGAACAGCTTCCCAGTGAGCGAGTGTGATGGCCCCGAAGCTGAGCACACCTTACAGTGATCATTCACTCTGTTTAAAGTGGGGAATGGAAGCTTGACAAAGGCATTTGGACTAGTCAGAACCTCGTGCAAAGCAATTGGCTCTGAGCTATTAGCACAGCAGATTCCTTAGTCCATTAAGAATATGATATAGGAGGTGGCCTGATGTACTTCTCTCCATGACAGGCTTCAGACACACTGCCCTTTCTGGGTCTTACGCCTATTTCTCTGATTAATTTTTAAGGGTCTTCTCAGGAAAGTTTTCCCTCAATTTGGCACTCACTCTTCCAAGCCCTTTGCTACTATCCCTGTCTCCTTGATCCCTGGCTCCCGCTTTTTAATAACCACCTTTGAGAAACCACATCGGATGGAGATCCCCCACATACTCTGTGTTCTACTTTGCACTCTTTTCTTGGCTACTTTGATTCCTCCTTTATATTCTTGCAGCTCCATTTCATGTATTCTATCTTCTCTCAGTGGTTGCCAAAATATGCAGCTGCTTCCTCCTCAATATTGTGAAGATCTGCCCTCTTTATCTGTCAAAGTTATAAAAAGACTCTAACTTCCGAATCCCAGTTAACCATGCAGGGAATGATGGAACCTCTCAGCAACTAGCGTGTGATCTCTTGGAGTATTTCCTCATAACTAGCACAGTGTTAACTTCTATGTCTTGATCAGCTGAGGGGCCGCAGATGCATACCATCATTTCTCTTGCCTCTGTGCCACTCATCAGGCTTTCTTGTCAAGAACGCCACAGTGGGTGGTCAAGTTAGCAGACCCTTCTTCATACCAGAGTCACGGAGAGGTGTTTCTATGAGGAAAACATTCTCCCCTTTATTTCTCATTCTTTGTGGCCAACAAAATGGAAGAGCAAGCTTGCTTTTGAGTAAGAAGGAGAAAGAGAAGAAAGAAGAGAAGGAGAAAGAAGAAAAGGAGAAGGAGGAGGAGGGGAAGAAGAGCTTTTTCTTTTTACTGACTTCTTCACAATAAAAAGAAGCAAAATTATTTATCCATGGGGTTGGTTGATGAATCCCAGGTGTCCCATGATCTGTATGTAGTTGGGGAGCCAATGTGTAAGCTGCATGTTCTTGGGCTTCATTTACCTTCTCACTGCATGAAAGGGGGTGACGTATCTATCCCAGGGCCTTCTATGCAGTTCGTAGAGGCTTGTCTGCTGTGTTATTTTTATGTCACTAGGTATGTATGGTTTAGGGGAGGGGTATGAGGAAGCTAATTTGGCCTTAACTTGAAGCCATGTTGTTTAGTCTTACTAATACTGACCAGTTAATTTTTTTTGGGCTTCTGAATCTGTTGATTAGGGGCTCAGAAAAGAGAGAGAATATTTGCCAACTCAAGGCTGTGCATTTTGCTTCTGTTTATTAAACATATGCCACTATATATTAAATATATGTAACAATATTCACCTATATTTCCATAACTCATTCTTTTATGTGTTCTTGCTTCAGTCACAGAAAATAAAAGTGCTGAAAGGCATCTTATTCCCAGTATGTTTGTGCCATTCTATGAGGACAGAGTAGTGGGGGTGAGAGGAGACGCATGGAGTGAGCGTTATTCTATATATGGAAAACCAGACACAAGATAGCAAAGCAACTGCCAGGGCGAGACCACATTACTAAGCCATGAGACAAGCCACCATAATATTCTGTCTCCTTCTTGACACAGGAGACTAGCCTGTCTCCCTTGCTTTGTGTTATATGTTACTGAACACCTGGACCCCAGTTCAGTATTCTTGCAGTCATCCCTCAGTATCCTTAGGGGACTGCTTTCAGAACACTCTGCCAAAACCCAAATCCTCAGATATTATAATCTCTCTTATAAAATGATGTAGCATTTGTGTGTGACCTAGACACATCTTCCCACGGATTTTACATCATCTCTGGATTACTTAGAATACCTAATACAGCATGAATGCTATGCTCACAGCTGTTACACTACATCGCTTAAAAAAATGAATACCAGAAAGAATCTGTGCATGTTCTCTACAGGTGGGCTTGTTTTCAAATATATATTTTTTTATCTTTGGAGACTGGTTGAATTTGTGGATGGAAAAAAACTACAGACGGAAGTGTTGACTATTGGCCAATGCTTATTGAAAGGCTTAGGAGAAGAGGCAGCGAGGGTGTTTCTGTAGTTTCAGAAGAGAAGAGTTTATAAGACATATTCCATGGCTTTGTAAGAAGACAGAGCTCTTTCATTACAGCCCTAAGATGGATGGGTGGGAGGGTGGGTGGGTGAGTGGGTGGATTGGTGGATGGATGGATGGTAGGTGGACGGACGGTAGGTGGGTGGGTGAATGGATAGATGGAGAGAGGGAGATAGATATATGATAGATACTGTCTTAATTTGCCTGGATTTATTTCTTTAAATTAAGCTACTTCCATTATTCCCCCCTCACACACACACATTCCATTCACTCGCTCCTGCCTGCCACCAATTCTTACTTAGTTTGGGTCTGTCTAGTTTATTTAAAAGCCTCTTTACATCTCATTAGCTAATTTTATGCCTTGAGAAAAATCATTTTTGTTTCTTAACTTCAGTTCTCCTAATTTAAAAATAAAACCATTAAATGAAGTCTCTAAGACTTACTTCAGCTCAAACTATGAGCAAACCAAGGATACTTGTTGTTTGGGTAGTCAGGGCACAGGTGCTTTGGGTGAATTCGCCATTAGCACTGCCTTTAATGATAGCGAAATTCATTCGATAACCCTGTGAGAGAACTCCAGGGAAACACAACAAAAATGAGTGATGAATGGGTCAGGCATGATGTGAAGCCTCCACATTTTGTCTTCAATAACAGTGTGCTGGCTAGCATGGAAATTCATTTAATACCTGTCCCTGCTTGCCTAAGTTGTACTTCTGAGAGGAAGCAGTGTGGGAATGAACAGAGTTTACCGAGCATGTCAGAAGTCTTTAAGCTTCAGTTCAGAGCTGGGTACCGTGGCTCACGGCAGAATCTCAGCACTCAGGGAGGCAGAGGCAGGCAGATCACTGTGAGTTTGAGGCCAGCCTGGTCTACAAAGTGAGCCCAGGACAGCCAAGGCTACACAGAGAAACCCTTGTCTTGAAAAAAAAAATCAGCTCAGAGAATTCTTCTTTGTAAAGTTAAAAACAAAAGTTCTTATTTTTCCATCAATGATATGGATCCTTGACTGTAAGGAGTGATACTATACAGGCTCTGCTGGCAGGCAGTGGCCCCCAGAATCATGGTGTAGAGACGGTGTTCCACATAGCAGTAGCCTTAAAAACAGAAATACAGCTTGAAGGAGGACCACTGTGAAGCTGGTCTGGCCTTAGTCCTAAAGCTTAATCCATCTCCACAATGACAGTGAGCAGGACTGATTAATTGATGCCTGTAATAATCCTGGTGATATCCAAGAAATGCCTTGATGGAGTCCATGAGACTGGCTTTCTGCAGTCAGGTAATACGAGGATAGCCAGTGCAACCTTTCTGTTGCCAGGTCTTCGTGATTGTGGTCTTCTCCAAGCTGAGTTTCCAAGGCTTCTGTACCAACTTGTTTCTCTGCCCAGCCTAGCAGACTCAGCTGGGTTTATATTGTAGTTCTCTGGGAATAAGTACTAGAAGCTTCCATTAGAAATGTTAATGGCAGAAATAATAGAGACCCTACAAATTAATGGAAATGGAGCAACTCTCTACTCATTGACCACTGGGTCAGGGATGAAATAAAAATAATCAAAGACTTTGTAGAATTCAATTAACATACCCAAACTTATGGGACACAATGAAAGCAGTACTAAGAGGAAAGTTCATAGCACCAAGTGCCTTCATAAAGAAACTGGAGCGATCCCATACTGCCAACTTAACAGCTCATCTGGAAGCTCTAGAACAAAAAGCAGCAAACACACCAAAGAGTAGAAGATGGCAGGAAATAATCAAACTTATAGCTGAAATCAATAATTTAGAAACAGAGAGAACAATTCAAAGAATCAACACAACCAAGAGCTGGTTCTTTGAGAACATCAAGAGAATAGACAAACCCTTATCCAAACTAACTAAAAGGCAGAGTGAGAGTGTCCAAATTAACAGAATTAGAAAGGGGGACATAACAGTAGACACTGAGGAAATCTAAAGAATCATTTGGTCTACTTCAAAAGCTTGTTTGGCACAAAATTGGAAAATCTAAATGAAATGGAAGATTTTCTTGATAGACACCACTTACCAGCCTTAAATCAAGATCAGGTAAACAATTTAAATAGACCTATAACCTCTAAGGAAATAGAAGTAGTCATTAAAAGTCTCTCAACCAATAGAAAAGCCTAGGGCCAGATGGGATCAGTGCAGAATTCTACCAGACTTTCAAAGAAGAGACTCATAGCCAAACTTTGGGTAGAGTGCATGGAATTATGAAAGAAGAGGAGATAGAAAGACCTGGAGGGGACAGGAGCTCCAATAGGAAACCAAAATAGCCACAAACAACAACAGCAACAAAAAATGTGGGCCGCCCACAGAGACTAATAACCCAACCAAGGACCAGGCATAGAGAGGACCTAAAAACCCTGTTCAGATGTAGACTATAGACTCAATCTCCAAGTGAGTTCCCTAGTAAGGGGAGCAGGGGTTGTCTCTGGCATGAACTCTGTGTCACTCCATGGGGTCTGCAGCCTTGCCAGGCCACAGAGGAAGACAATGTAGCCAGCCTTTATGAGATCTGATAGGCTAGGGTCAGATGGAAGGGGGGAGGACCTTCTCTATCAGTAAACTAGGGGAGGAGAATAGGAGGAGAACAGGGAGGGAGGGATTGAGGGATGAGACAAGGGAGGGGGGTCCCAGCCAAGATATGAAATGAATAAATTGTAATAAATAACTAATGAAAAAAAATTTAAAAGAAGAGCTAATAACAATACTCCTTAAACTATTCCGCAAAGTAGAAACTGAAGGAACATTGCCAAACTCATTCTATGAGGACACAGTTACCCTAATACCTAAACCACACAAAAACCCAACAAAATAAAAGGGAATTTCAAATCAATTTCCCTTATAAACATTGACACAAAAATGCTCAATAAAATACTCATAAACCAAATCCAGGAACACATCAAAAATCCATCATGATCAGATAGGCTTCATCTCAGAGATGCAGGGATGGTTCAACATCCGAAAACCCAATGTCGTCCACCATAAAAATAAACCACATGATCATCTCATTAAATGCTGAAAAAGCTTTGACAAAATCCAACACCCCTTCATATTTAAAGTCTTGGAGAGGTTAGCAATACAAGGCACATACCTAAACATAGTAAAGGCAATATATAGCAAGCCAATAGCCAACATCAAATTAAATGAAGAGAAACTCAAAGCAATTCCATTGAAATCAGTGACAAAGCAAGGCTGCCACCTCTCAACATATTTCTTCAATATAGTATTTGCAGTTTTAGCTAGAGCAATAAGTCAACTGAAGAAGATCAAAGGGATACTAATTGAAAAGAAAGAACTCAAGGTATGGCTATTCATAGATGATACGATAGAATGCATAGTGGCTGGATAAAAAATTACCTCAAAAAATTAGTAGTCTCCTGTATACAAATGATAAATGGGCTGAGAAGGAAATTAGGGAAATTATACCCTTAACAATAGCTACACAAAAAAGCCCATAAAGTATCTTGATATAACTCTAATCAAGCAAGTGAAAGACCTATATGACAAGAACTTCAAGTCTCTGAAGAAAGAAACTGAAGGTTTCAGAAGATGGAAAAATCTCCCATGGTCATTGATTTGCAGGATTAACATAGTGAAAATGGCCATCTTACCCAAAGCAATCTACAGATTCAATGCAATTCTCATCAAAATACCAAAACAATTCTTTAAAGACCTTAAAAGAACAATTCTCAACTTCACCTAGAAAAATAAAAAAAACCTCAGAATAGCTCAAAGAAACCTGTACAATAAAAGAACCTCTGGAGGTGTCTCCATCCCTGATTTCAAGCTGTAGTATAGAGCAATGGTTATAAAAACGGCATGGTACTGGCATAGAAACATACTGGTAGATCAACGGAATAAACTGAAGACCCAGAAATAAACCCACATATCTATGGACACTTGATTTTTTACAAAGAAGCCAAAAACATACAATGGAAAAATGATAGCACCTTCAACAAATGGTGCTGGCCTATCTGGATATCTACATGTAGAAAAATGAAAATAGATCTATATTTATGACCCTGCATAAAACTCAAGTCTAAGTGGATCAAGAACCTTAACATAAAACCAGAAACACTGAATCTATTAGAAGAGAAAGTGGGAAAGAGCCTTGAACTCATTAGCACAGGAGACAACTTCCTGAGCACAACACCAACAGCCCAGGCTATAAGATCAACAATTAATAAATAGGACCTCTTGAACCTGAAAGGCTTCTGTAAGGCAAAGGACACTGTCAATAGAACAAAATGGCAGCCTGCAGACTGGGAAAAGATCTTAACCAACTCTGACAGAGAGCTAATATCCTATATATATTAGAGAGAGAGAGAGAGAGAGAGAGAGAGAGAGAGAGAGAGAGAGATCAAGAAATTAAACACCAACAAACCAAATAATCCAATTAAAAATGAGGTACAGAACTAAACAGAGAATTTTTAACAGAGGAATAGTGAATTAGTGAGAGGCACTTAAATAAATGCTCATCATCCTTAGTCATCAGAGAAATACACATCAAAATGACTCTGAGATTCTGTCTTACACCCATCAGAATGGCTAAGATCAAAATCTCAGGTGACAGCACATGCTGGCAAGGATGTGAAGAAAGGGGAACCCTCCTCCATTGCTGCTGGGAGTTCAAACTTGTACAACTTCTCTGGAAATCAATCTGGCACTTTCTCGGAAAATTGGGAATAGTTTTATCTCAGGACCAGCTATACCACTCCTGGGCAATATTCCCAAAGATGCTCCACCAAGCCACAAGGATACTTGCTCAACTATGTTCATAGCAGCTTTATTCCTAATAGCCTGAAACTGGGAACAACCTAGATGCCCCTCTTCTGAAGAATAGATAAAGAAACTCTGGTACATTCACACAAGAGCATACTACTCAGCTATTAAAAACGAAGAAATCATGAAATGTGCAGGCAGATTGACGGAACTAGAAAAGATCATCCTGAGAAGGTAACCAAGACCCAGAAGGACACATGCTCACTTCTAAGTGGATATTAACAATATAGTGTAGGATAATCATACTGCAATTCACAGACCCAAAGAAGCCAAGGAATAAGGAGGGCCCAGGAGAGGATGCATGAATCTCATTGAGAAAAGACAGATGATGTGCACGAAGAGAGGGAATAGGATAGAAAAGGGAGTGCTAAGGGACATAAGGGTGGGGATCTGTTACAGGGAGAGCAGGGGTGGGGTGTGGGAAGCAGAAGGAGGACAGAGGGCTTGCAGAGAGAAGAGACCTGGGGCCTCCCTGACACAAACTGGAGACCTACGACAGGGAAGCCTTCTGGGAGGATATGGGGGTGACTCGAGGAGAGACCCTTACTGGTGGAGGACATGGAGACTGAAGAGGCCCCCCTCTAACCAGACAGGGCTCCAAGTAGAGAGAGGAGAACACCAATCCATGTATAAAAATTTCGACCCAAAATTTATCCTGCCTGCAAGATTTGCAAGGATGATAGTGCAGAGATTGAGGGAATCTCCAACTAATGCCTGGACATACCATTGGAGAGAGAGCCAACCCCTGACACTATTAATGACATTCTGCTATGCTTGCAGACATGAGCCTAGCATAGCTGTCCTTTGAGATGCTCCACCCAGCAGCGGGTCAAAACAGATGCTGAGTCTCACAGCCAAACTTTGGGCAGAGCACAGGGAGCCTTGTGGAAGAGTAGAAGGAAGGATAGAAGGATCAGGAGGGAGCAGGATCTTCACAAGAAGACCTACAGAGCCAACTAACCTAGGCCCGGTGGGGGCTGGGTGATGGGGACAGCAGAGACTGATACACCAACCAAGGATCATGTATGGACTGGACCTAGGCCCCCTACACATAAGTACATAATGGACAGCTTGTTCTCCATGTGGATCTCCTAGCATGAGGAGCAGAGGCTGTCTCTGATGAGGGCTTTCTTGCATGCTTTTCGATCACTTCTGGTGGGGCTGCCTTGCCAGGCCACCATGGTAGAGGATGCGCTCAGTCCTGATGCGACTTGATATGCTGGGATGGGAAGGTGGTGGTAGGGCTCCTGTTTTCTGAGGGGGAGGGGAAGAGAGATACGAGGAAGAGGGAAGGAAGGTGGAACAGGGAAGAAAGGAGGGAGGGGCCTACGATTGGGACATAAAGTGAATGAATGAATGAATGAATGAATGAATGAATGAATGATGAATGAATGAATAGAAAAGTTAATGACTTAGATGTTTGTGAAGACTGGAAAGGTGTGTGTGTGTGTATCTGCTTGCATGTGTGTATTGTGTCTGTGTGTCTGCATCTGTGTGGGAGCCTGTGTGTTTTAGAGGGCATTCTCCCCACTATGGGAAAATGCTTGTATTTCTGCTTTGAATATCAGAATTTTAAGATAAGCACTTCTCTTTTGCACAGTGAGTCCATCATGGATCATCATGTAAGCATCTCTTTGTGGGAACGGAATAACATGCAAACAGACTGAGGCACCATGACCCATTCCTACCCTTGATGTGTTGTCTTCATTATTAAAATGCAAACTATGAAGTGAGTTTTACCTGGTTGTGTTTGGCTCGGGGGCTAACACAGAGTGTTAACACAATACATTTTTTTTAATGGAGGTCCAAAATTTTAGGAGGTCAGTGGTGATGATAGATAATCACATGCCAATTTCATGCTACTTTCAGAGACTACTGCTCCCATGTAATTACAGTAGTATTGATGAAGAGACCATATGTAGCAATGGCAGACACTTGAAAAAATGCATGTGCACATGTGAACTCACACACACACACACACACATACACACACACCACAAATGGAACCCTGAAGCCCTGAGCTGGCCAGATGTGAAATGAAGATTAAGGGTCTGCTTGTCTCACACTGACTTTGGCCCAGCTCTTTAGAGTCTAGGCTCTTTATCCATCCCCAGCCAAACTCTGTTTCTTGGAAGGCCTTCACATGCTCTGGATTAAGTGGCAGAAAAGACTAAATGACAGCATTACTTGTATAAAGCTGTTTACAGTTTTAAAAAGGAGCAAAGCTCCTGCATATTGTGAACTAAAGAAATGAGACTTTAATTGTGTAATGTCACATTTAAGAAGTCAGAAAGGTGACAGGAAGCTATATCCACAGACCACAGAGTGACTCACTTAGGAAGCTGAGATCAGAGAGTCCTGCCTAGTTCAGGGTAGGTATAAGAGCATGTTCAATGAATCGTTAAAATCAGAGCAGTCTAGCAAGAACCGATAGAGTGGCCCCAGAGCAGAATTCAGTGTCCTTATGAGAACTTTAAAATTGTCCATGAAACTCAAGGGAAAACACCCTACCTATAGAGAGCTTGCTGGCTTTCGAGGAAGGATTTTTTAAACCAAATTATTGTTCAAATGAGAGCTTCTCTCAATGAAAATGTGCACACTTGGTGAACTATATTGTGTGAACAGAGCTAAGGAAAGAGAATGTACTTTGGGGTGCTAGCATTGTCAGCTGTTTGGAATTTGGAATAGGGAGAAGTATGAATCTGTGGCCAATTCCTTGCATTCTCCCACTATGAAGAAAGTTTCTATTATTTCAACACAAAGATCCTTGCATGAGCTCCAAGTTTGGGAACTTCTCTTGAAGTGACTAGTGCTTCCAGAAACTCAGGCAGTCTGCATCTGTACAGAAGGCATATTGTGAATGGCTAGAGATCCCATAATCTCCCCGGAGAACAGAAAGGCTGACGTACTATGCTGTGAACCCTCAATACTTCATACCCTCATTCCTATGGTCTGCCTGATGAGCCCCCAAGTGGTGCTGATGGATTAGGATGTCTCTTCTCCCGACTCCAACGGTCCATCAAGGTTAGAGATGCTCTATGTTACTGTCTTTTTAGTGGTTTTGTGTTTGCTTCTCTTTCCCCCCATCTTTTATGCATGCTTCCATGTGACACTTATTGATATCGCTGTTGCTAAGTTTGGGCAAGCTTCCAGAGAAGCTTGGATTTGCTCTTACTTTTCCGTCCAATAAATTCATCTGCTAAACATTGGGAGAAGAATTCTGGAAACTCCATCACAAGCTGGCAACCATCACATTTCTTAGGAGAAGAAAAATCTTCAATCTAGTTGAAACCATATTTCTAATGTTGGAATGGGTTTAGGATAAAAATACATTGCACATTTGGGCACGGACCTTGATTTTTCAACATATATCTTTCATGTGTTAGGGACTGGTAATGCACATTTCCCCTCCTGGGGATCTGCCTTTTCTTAAGGCACTAAATTGCCTGCTCGAATGAGTAACGAACTACCACCTTGAATGGATGAGCTAATTAGCAACGACAAAAGTGCATGTGTGTGACACTGAGAAGGAAGGGGAAATTAAGATCTTATTTCATTCATGTATTTTCTGTTTACAAAAAGGAAAGAGTGCTCCCTTTGTTTGTCTAGCTGATGATTCAGAAAGGAAAGGGAGGTATGCTTTGGTTTCGTGCAGGTAAACACAGGTTTGCTACGGCTCTGTGGCCGGTGTGATAGCTCTTTCGCCATGCATCACGGGAGCCCCTGGGAAAGCTCTCATGGTTTGTCTTGGTCCTTGCGTGGGTCTTTTAACGTTCCTGTATCCACCGCAAGTCTAACTTAGCTTGGGAATTTACGATCATCAAACAATTTTTTAACTTGAGGAACTCCAATTACAGTTTGTTCTTTTGACGTTTCTTTGTCCTAACTCAGAGTGTGTCAGAGCGAGGTTCCCACACCATCAGCGATGCCAGGGCCTCTTAGAGATGCGCAGGAGAGGGGATACTGCGGAGCTACAGGATGAAACGCTCTGGGATGAGCCGGCAGTTTGTGTTTTAAACCGCACCCCAGCTGGTTCTGATAGACACCCTACTAGAAAGAGGATCTAAGGCTGTTCTTTGGCCTTAGTCCAAGATAGGGAAGAAGAAACCACAGAACAGAACCAACCCGTCAACTAGTGATAGAGCCTTGATCCTAAAGGTCAATAATCAACAACAGCTTCAATCCAGAAACTGTTCCAGGACACTACCCCGTAACCAAACCCTCCCACTCAAGAGCCTGCAGCCGCTGAACTCATGCTTCTCCCAATCTGCTTATGCTACCGAGCTTTGCTTTAACTAGAAATTGTCTTGAGATTTATAATAGGAACTTCTCATTGCTTTGGAAACTATGAATTTCATTTCTTTTTTGCATATATATATATATATATATATATTTGAGATTAAATTTTCAACAAAATGATCATCACGATTTGGAGCAAGTCAACATTTTTTATTGAGAGAAGCTTTTTTGATGTTGTCAACACTTTGGTGGGAGGGAGTTTTGAGGATCAAAGTATGTCTTGTCCAAGATAAGAACCAAATATGACTTAGAGTATTTATTTTACACTAACATGCTAAAAAGGAATAAAATACAATCATCTATTACATAAGTAACCATACCTTAAGCAATGAGTAGTCACTATAAAAATTTGTTATCAAATAATATCAAAAGATAAGTGAAGGCATGACATGGCATCTGTGCAAAATCACAATCTTCTGTAAGAGAAATCCAAGAAGAAAAAACAAACAAATAAACAACAACAAAAACCCAAGATGGGATTGGTGATAAAGATACATGATGTCAGAAGGATCCAAGATGGCGGCCCCGGGAGGACACTGTGTCTGAGGAGTAGGACAGCAGTGTTGGCACAGCGACCAGGAGACTGAACTCTGGAACCTAAAACACCAGCGTTTGTGATTGCCAGGTGAGAGGAAATCCTATGGTGAGGAAATCAAGTGGGATGGTCCTCAAGTCACCCAGTCAATCCCTGGAAAAGGTCTGGGTGACCAGAAGGCACACAGCTGCTGGCCTAGACCTGAGCACACAGCCTCTGGCTCCCGCTGCACCCCCAGCCATCATCCCACCGGACCGGGACACACAGTCTCTGGTCCAGACTGAGGTGCCCCCAGCTACCATCTCAGACTGGGGTGCACAGCCTTTAGCTCAGAGGGAGGCACCAAGCCTCCGGACCAGAGCGGAGCCCTTAGCTGCCTGCCCTGATCCGAATGTGGAGCCTTTGGACCAGGCCAGCACCCCCACCCACCATCTCAAACTGGGACACACAGCCTCTGGCCCAGAGTGAGGTGCCAAGCTTCCAGAATAGAGTGGTGACCAGCCTACAGTGCTCACAGCTTCTAGCACAGAGCACAGGGCTGGGCACACAGAGCCCACAACAGAGTACATGTCCCACCAGCAGCATCAGACACAGACCTCAGAGTCCAGCCTGCAGAACCTGACACAGATTGAAGACCACTGGGTATTCAGGAAACCTGTGCAGGCGCATTGTTCCCGCAATCTGCACTTGCTAAATGCACTAGCACCCACTTCCCCTCCTGTGCTTGCTCCCAACCCCTATAGCTCAAGCATCTACACTCTCTAGCACCCCCCTTTAAGACACACTTCCAAATGCATGCACCCGCGCGCACGCACGTGCAAACACACACACACTTACTCCCCCTCCCCCCCAACAACGATTCTGTGCCAATGGCTTTTCCTCCCACAGGTACAACTGAGGCAACAACACACACTTCCAAACCACTGGAACTCACTGATCTTCCTGAAGAATGCTCCAGACAACAGAGATTGACAGTTCCAGTCTGAAGTTCAGACTCAAGGAACAAACAGTTCCTTGATTATATATAAACAAATGGCCAAAGGTCAAAGTAAGAATTCACCCAACAAAAATCAGGACACCATGGTCCCAGCAGAAACACTGGATATTTTAATTCAGTGGAAACACAGGAAAATGACTTTAAAGCTATGCTTATGCAGTTATTAGAGGAAAAAAGAGGAAATGAACAGAGTTCTCAAAGTAATACCGAAGATTATAATTGCCCACATAGAGGAACAATTAGAGATGTATAGAGAGGAAACAAACAAAAAAAAATAGGAGCTACATTCAATCAGATGAAGGAAATGGTGCAAAGCATGAAAACAGAATTAGAATCTATAAAGAAAACACAAACAGAGAAAAACCTGGAACTGGAGAACTTAGAGGAAAGATCAGGAACCACAAAGGTAAGCATCACCAATAGAATACAAGAGATGGAAGAGAGAATCTCGGGAACTGAAGATACACTTGCTGAAACTGATTCCTCACTCAAAGAAAAAGTAAAATCAGAAAAGTCCCAAACACAAAACATCGAAGAAATCAAGACGCCATGAACCTAAGAATAATAGGAATAGATGGAAAAGAAGACTCCAGGCTCCAAGGACCAGAAAATATTTTTAAGAAAATCATAGAAGAAAATTTTCCCAACTTAAAGAAAGAGATGTCCATAAACACACAAGAAGCCTACAGAACACCAAATAGACAAGACCAGAAAAGAACTACCTCTCATCACATCATAGTCAAAACACCAAACCTACAAAACAAAGAAAAAATATTAAAGGCAGCAAGGGAAAAAGTCAAGTAACATATGAAGGTAGACCAATCAGAATCACACCAGACTTCTCATCAGAAACTATGAAAGACAAAAGGGCCTGGGCAGAGGTCATGCAGTCTTTAAGGGAACAGAGATGCCAACCCAGACTACTGTACCCAGCAAAGCTTTCAATCAACATAGTTGGAGAAAACAAAATATTCCATGACAAAACTAAATTCAAGCAATATCTACACAGCAACCCAGCCCTACAGAAGATAGTAGAAGGAAAACTTCAATCCAATGAAAACAACTACACCAAAGAAAATATATAGGATACAGATAATTTCCCAACAAAAAAGAAAAAAAGCAATGAATCATAGTAAGACCAATAACTCTACAGTAAAAGGCACTAACAGTCATTAGTCACTATTATCTATCAACATCAATGGACTCAATTCTCCTACAAAAAGACACAGACTAACAGAATGGTTGCGGAAACAGGATCCAACATTCTGCTGCATCCAAGAAACAGACCTATGCAACAAAGATAAACACTGCCTCAGAGTAAAGGGCTGGAAAAATATTTTTCAAGCAAATGGAGCCAGAAAACAAGCTGGAGTAGCTATCCTAATATCTAATAAAATAGACTTTCAACCAAAATTAATC
Source organism: Pachyuromys duprasi (assembly GCA_028658305.1). NCBI lineage: Eukaryota > Metazoa > Chordata > Mammalia > Rodentia > Muridae > Pachyuromys > Pachyuromys duprasi. The sequence goes on from CM053751.1 coordinate 43,849,498, forward strand.
AGGAAAGATGAGGAGGGGCACTTCCTTCTCATCAAAGGAAAATTCCAACAGGAGGACATCACAATTTTGAACATCTATGCCCCAAATAGAAGACCACCTACATTTTTAAATAAAACATTATTAAAGCTGAAATCACATACTGATTCCCAACACCCTAATAGTAGGAGACTTCAACACTTCACACTCACCAAGGGACAGATCATCCGGTCAGAAGCAAAACAGGAAAACAAGGGCACTTACAGACACCCTAAATCAAATGGACCTAATAGATGTCTACAGAACTTTTCACCTAAAATCAAAAGAGTATACCTTCTTTTCAGCACCTCATGGAACCTTCTCCAAAATAGACTATATAGTTGGTCACAAAGCAAGCCTCAGCAGATACAAGAAGATTGAAATAATCCCTTGTATCCTATCTGACCATCATAGACTAAAGCTGGACCTCAACAACAACAGAAACAGCAAAAAGCCTGCACATACATGGAAACTGAACAACTTGCTACTCAATGACAGCTTGGTTAGGGAAGA
>CM053751.1:43850525-43877212 GCA_028658305.1 Pachyuromys duprasi
GTCTCTGTCAATTTTTATTTTTTTGGAAGCTGCTAACATGCACTTCCTATTTACTATAATAACTAATTTTATTCCTTCTCAAGTCTCTGATGGGGTTGAAGACCACATAGTTATAGTGCCACAGTTAAACTTAGGTTGTTTAGAAGTTAAGAAATCCTTTCATATAGGCAATACCAATAAGGATAAAAGTTAATTTAGGTATAGAACTTTAAACTTGTCAAGATAGATAGAATAATCAGATACTTTCTCCTAAGTTGCTAAATACACATAGACTGGACATTGCATATGTAGATTTTACCTGACAGTTTTCATAATTTCATAATTATTATTGTATTCAAAGAAAAGCTTTGTGAGTCTTTGGTCATAAACAAAAAAGGGGGAACTGAGGTAGCCATTCCATTGGACCTCAGATGGTCAAGTGCATGTAAGTCATGCTGGCTCACTATTCTTGTTTTCAGCAGACACCTCCTGTTTTGCTCAGCTAACCTCCTGTTTTGCTCAGCTAACCTCCTGTTTTGCTCAGTTAAACCTCCTGTTTTGCTTGGTTAATTTTCCTGTTTTGCTTGGATATGTTTACTTGGAAAGCTATATAAGTGGTTTACTCTGTAATAAAAATGGCGCCTTGATCAGAATACTGTTTTGGCGTCACTTCTTCGTGTTCTCTGTCTCTTTTAATTCCCAGCCCCTTGTGCAGGCGGTTACTATTGGTAGTTGCGGGCAACTACATAAAAACTATTCAAAGAATCAATGAAACCAAGAGCTGGTTCTTTGAGAAAATCAACAAGATAGACAAGCCCCCTAGCCAAACTAACAAAAAGGCAGAGAGAAACTATCCAAATCAGCAAAATCAGAAATGAAAAGGGGACATAACTACAGACACTGAGGAAATTCAAACAATCATTAGGTCTTAAAACAAAAGCCTATATGCAACAAAATTTGAAAATCTAAATTAAATGGACAATTTTCTTGATAGATTCCATCTACCTAAATTAAGTCAAGATCAGGTTAAAAGATTGAATAGACCTATATCTCCCAAGGAAATAGAAGCAGTCATCAACAGCCTCCCTATCAAAAAAAAAAACCCTGAGCCAGATGGATTCAGTGCAGAATTCTACCAGACCTTCAAAGAAATGCTAACTCCAATTCCCTCTAAACTATTCCAAAAATAGAAACAGAAGGAAAATTACCAAATTCATTCTATGAAGCCACAGTCACCTTGATACCTAAACCACACAAAGACCCAACAAAAAAAGAGAACTTCAGACCTATCTCTCTTATGAGCATTGACACAAAAATACTCAATAAAATAATTGCAAACTGAATCCGAATCCAAGAACACATAAAAGATATCATCCACCACGAACAAGTAGGCTTAATCCCAGGCATGCAAGGGTGGTTCAATATACAAAAATCCATCAATGTGATCCACCATATAAACAAACTGAAGGAGAAAAACCATGTGATGATCTCCTTAGATGCTGAAAAAGCATTCAACAAAATCCAGCATCCATTCATGTTTAAAGTCTTGGAGAAATCAGGGATACAAGGCACATACCTAAACATAGTAAAGGCAATATACAGCAAGCCTATAGCAATATCAAACTCAATGGAGAGAAACTTAAATCAATCCCACTGAAATCAGGGACAAGGCAAGGCTGCCTATTGTTTCCATATCTCTTCAACGTAGTACTTGAAGTCCTAGCTAGAGCAATAAGACAACTAAAGGAGATCAAAGGGATACAAATTGGATAGGAAGAAGTCAAAGTATCACTATTTGCAGACGATATGATAATATACATAAGCGATCTCAAAAATTCAACCAGAGAACTCCTTCTACTGATAAACACCTCCAGCAATGTGGCTGCATACAAAATTAACTCAAAAAAATCAGAAGCTCTCCTGTATACCAAAGACAAAAGGGCCAAGAAAGAAATTAGGAAAACAACACACTTCACAATAGCCACTAATAACATAAAGTACCTCGGGGTGACTTTAACCAAGCAAGTGAAAGACCTGTTTGAGGAAAAACTTCAAATCTCTGAAGAAAGAAATTGAAGGAGCTATCAGAAGATGGAAAGATCTCCCATGCTCACAGATCAGTAGGATTAACATAGTGAAAATGGCCATTCTGCCAAAAGCAATCTACAGATTCAATGCAATTCCCATCAAAATACCAACACAATTTTTTACAGACCTTTAAAGAAAAAGTCTCAACTTCATATGGAGAAACAAAAAAAAAACCCAGAATTTCTAAAACAATCCTCTTCAACAACAGATCATCTGGAGGTATCTCCATCCCTGACCTCAAGCTGTACTACAGAGCAATAGTAATAAAAACTGCATTGTATTGGCATGGAAACAGAATAGTAGATCAATGTAACCGCATAGAAGACCCAGAAATAAGCCCACATACTTATGGAAATTTGATTTTTGATAAAGAAGCCAAAAACATTCAATGGCAAAAAGACAGCATCATCACAAATGGTGCTGGTCCAACTGGATGTCTATATGCAGAAAAATGAAAATAGATCCTTATTTATCACCCTGCACAAAACTAAAGTCCAAGTGGATCAAAGACCTCAACATAAAACCAGATACCCTAAATCGGTTAGAAGAAAAAGTGGGGAAGACCCTAGAACTCATTGCACAGGAGACTACTTCCTGAACAAAACACCAATAGCACACGCTCTAAGATCAACAGTAAATAAATGGGACCTCCTGAAACTGGAAAGCTTCTATAAAGCAAAAGATACTGTCATCAAAACAAAACGACAGCCTACAGACTGGGAAAGGATCTTCACCAACCCTACATCTGACAGAGGGCTAACATCCAGTATATATAAAGAACTCAAGTTAAAGAGCAACAAATCCAGTAATCCAATTAAAAAATGGGATATGGAGCTAAAAAGAGAATTCTCTGTAGAGGATTGTAGAATGACAGAAAAACACTTAAAGAAATGCTCAATATCCTTAGCCATCAGGGAGATGCAAATCAAAACGACCATGAGATTTCACCTTACGCCCATCAGAATGGCTAAGATCAAAAACTCAAGTGACAACACATGCTGGAGAGGATGTGGAGAAAGGGGAACCCTCTTCCATTGCTGGTGGGAATGCAAACTTTACAACCACTCTGGAAATCAATTTGGTGCTTTCTTAGACAATTAGGAATAGTGATTCCTCAAGACCCAGCTATACCACTCTTAGGCATATATCCAAAAGATGCTCAAGTACACAACAAGGACATTTGCTCAACCATGTTCATAGCAGCTTTATTCGTAATAGCCAGAACCTGGAGACAACCCAGATGTCCCTCGGTTGAGGAATGAATACATAAATTATGGTACTTTTACACAATGGAATACTACTCAGCAATTAAAAATGAGGAAATCATGAAATTTGCAGGCAAATGGTGGGACCTGGAAAAGATCATCCTGAGTGAGGTATCCCAAAAGCAGAAAGACACACATGGTATATACTCACCTATATAGACCTATATAAGTCCTATAAGATAGGATAAACATACTGAAATCTATACACCTAAGGAAGACAAACAAGAAACAGGACCTGGGGTAAGATGATCAATCCTCACTTAGAAAGACAAATGGGATGGACATTGGATATAGGAGAAAACAAGTAGCAGGACAAGAGCCTACCACAGAGGGCCTCTGAAAGACTCTACCTAGCAGTGTATCAAAGCAAATATTAAGATACATAACCAACCCTTTGGCAGAGGACAGGGAATCATATGAAAGAATGGGGAGTTAGTAAGACCTGGAGAGAACAGGAGCTCCACAAGGACCAAATATATCAGGGCACAGGTGTCTTTTATGAGACTGTTTCTCCAGCCAAGGACCATGTATGGATATAACCTAGAACCCCTGCTTGGATGTAGCAAATGGTAGCTCAGTATCCAAGTGGGTACCCTAGTAAAGGAAACAGGGACTATTTTGGACATGAACTCAATGGCTGGTTTTTTGGCCCTCTCCTCCCCCCCCCCCCAGAGGGAGGAGCAGCCTTGCTAGGCCACAGAAGAGGACATCACAGCCAGTCCTGAAGAGACCTGATAAGCTAGAGTTAGATGGAAGGGGACGAGGTCCTCCCCTATCCGTGGACTTGGAAAGGGGTAGGGAGGAGATGAGGGACGGATGAGGAGAGTGGGAAGGAATGAAGGAGGGGGCTACGTCTGGGATACAAAGTACATAACCTGTGATTAATATAAACAATAAAAATAAAAAGAACTCAAAAGCACAAAAGAGATACGTCACAATGGACAGTAGTTAAATTTTAATGAAGCTGAAGAAGTATTTGCACACACAGCTTATGATTGCAAATGCTACCAATTAGGAGTTCAAGCCCCTTCAGAAAAGATGGGCTATTATTTCATTACAATTCAAAACAGAAGTGAACTAATTATGACAGTAATGATGGGAGGGGGGGAAGTGTTGCAAAGAATCATGGGAACTGAGCCTTCTAAGGGTAAGCAGTCATCTCTAAGACTAAAAAGAAAAGAGACTTCCTTGCGCATAATACACAGAGAGAGGCTGAAGAGGGAAAGGAATTGCAGAAATACTGAGGAATTTGGGGGAGCTGATCAGAGTGAAGATGGAAAAATAATTTGAGGTCAGGATACTAAAGGATACGCCATAGCCAGGAGGTTAGATGGATCCTGAAGGTGGTATTTACACCCTGAAGGAACAATGTTTGTTTCAGTACTTTGGCATAATTTTATGTGCAAGGGTCCATTCTTCATTCATCGTAACAGTAACAAACTGGGCGCTGACTTGTGCTCCTTTTTTTCAGGTCATCATATATCATGTTCTTAGAACCACTGTTACTGCGTTTGAGCTAAGGAATCAATCTTGATGAAGGAGGGCATGAGGGTGGGATTATTGCTCTGGTAAGGAGAGCCGCAGATTTTCCTTCCTCTCTCAGGCTACCATGTATGAGCCAAAAGCAAGCCCCCAAAGCAGAACCCTCACAGAATCCTGAACTTGGACGTTCTAGCTTTCAGAACTAGGAGGACATAAATTCTTGTTATTTCTGGCAAGTCTGAGGTACTTTGCAATGTTAGCCAGAGGAATTCAGGCAGTGTTGGTAGCATCTGGTTTGAAACAGTCATTTGTCATGGGGGTTTCCAAATAATGCAGGACACTTGGTGTCTCTGGTTTGCAACTAGGAAATGACAGCATTATTCTATCATATGACAGACAAACATTTTCCCCCATATTTCTAAATGTGCCTTAAGGTGGACCAGTACTTTCTGTCCCTGTAGAAGGTACAAAAATAATCCTGTAAGCAAACAACCAAGACAGGGTTCCCTGTTGTTTTTCCTGGCGTTTTGGTGACGGTGGAGGAAGGCTGCCTCTCACTGTGGGTCAGGCATGGGCTGACAGCAACAACAAGCTCAGTCTTCTTGCCAAGAAGCTACAGCGCCGTAGTAGGGTCCCCGTAGCAAGCAAGATCCCTTGACTTGCTACCAACTGGCTAATGCACCATGTGTCATTGAGAAAACCAAAAAGCACCACCACGGTGGCACTCGAGTATTGAGCCCAGGGGGTGTCTAACTTGCACAGTGATTTCCAAGGACCGGTGTACAGCCCAGTGGGACAGTCCTTGCTCTGTCATGCACAAGTTTGTGTGCTCTAGCCCAGAAATAGATCAAAACAAAACACAAGAAAGAAAACGCTAAAGGGGTATTCTAGTCAGTACTGGTCAAGTCAATAAAGCTTGGAAATCTTTCTATTTCTGATGTTGCTAATTACCTAGGGAAAAAGTAGTCTTTACATTTTACAGTAATGAGTGTGGCAGATGTGTGATGAACCTGGAGGTATACCTGTCCAAGGAAGCTGGTTTTCTCACCTTGAAGTGGCCATGTTAAAGCACTAGACACTTAATGGAGTTCTCCCCCCTCCTCCAGCCCCCGTCCCAAATGCTGGCTGGATTCTTTATTTCCATGTTCCAGTCAGTCTGCATCTTGCCTTGTACTGTCAGACTCTAAATTTTTACCCATTTAAAATGCTTGTAAAGCAACTCCTCATTGTGGTTTCAGTATGTAGGTTCTTAACAACGGACACATCTATTCATTTGGTAACTAGTTATTTCATTTTCTTTTTTTCTGTTTTAAGCTTTATGTCACTTTTTGGAAATTGTGCTTTTAGAGGAATTTGTCCAGATGACATAACTGAGTACCCTCCACCAAGACTGTCTTTTCAAGATGTTTGGGGGTGGGGGTGGGGTGCTCTTGAAGATAGACGTAGTTTGCTCTGTGTGGTACAGAAGGATGTTCAATTTGCTGTTTAGGATAATTAACGCATAGCCCCCGCTGGGGTAAAAGTCAGGAAGGTTTGTTTGAAGTCCCTGCAGTCTCTTAGGCCTAAGCTCAGCTCTGATAAAATAGCCACTGCCCAGCTGTCACCAGAGAATCAAGGGAGATGAGAGCCACAGAAATCTTGTCTCATCTGCCTAGTAAGCACCCGCAGGCAGGCTAGCTTGAAAGCTTGACTCATAAGTAACTTTTCAACAGCTCCTGACTTGCCAGACCTTCTGCAGCTCCATATGACCAGCAAAAGTTGCTGCTAAAATAGGGTTGACACCAAGAGACATAGTAACATGGATAAGAGGGACTTATCATGAGACCTCAACTGGAGAGAGAGAGAGAGGGAGAGGGAGAGGGAGAGGGAGAGAGAGAGAGAGAGAGAGAGAGAGAGAGAGAGAGAGAGAGCGCTACAGATAACCAAGACGATGACAGCAGGAGAGATAGTCTTCCCCAGGGACCCTAACTGGCTATCCAATACCAAATGGTCAGCTCTGACAACATACATTACAAGTAACATCACAGGTACTGAGCACTGAGATTACATGTGGGCTTTTACGTAGGTGCTGGGAATCTCAACTGCGGACCTCCCGTGTGCTTAGCTAGTATGGTATTCCACTTTCTCTACGCTTACTGTAACATCCCTCATAAGATATACAGGAACTAATCATGTCTAAAAATAGTCAGGGACAGAGCACAGTGCCTTTTAAATTTTACAACCCGTATTTCCAAAGAAGAAATAATGGATTTAAAACACATAAAAATCGTAGAGTCAAGGAATGCAGATGAAAGTTCTTCTTTCATGTAGCATGACTGTGAAAGGAGGAGTGAAGAGGGAGTGGGCGCTATCCTGGATTCAGGATTGGGGAGAGATGCTTCATGGCCATTCTGGCAGGGTCACAAGCTATTCCCCAGCTTGTGAAACTCTGTTATTTTGGGCAGAGACGCCCTTCTCAGATTTTTGTTGACACCCATGGATTTGTTTACAAGAGGCTGGGGAAACATTGAGCTGTACCCACAAATGGGATCAGATGTGTGTGACATGCTTACCTGGTGAGAGTTGTAGAGACAAGATTACCTCTGACAGAGGCTGTGTGTGTGTGTGTGTGTGTGTGTGTGTGTGTGTGTGAGAGAGAGAGAGAGAGAGAGAGAGAGAGAGAGAGAGAGAGAGAGAGAGAGAGAAACAGAGACAGAGACAGAGAGACAGAGGCAGAGAAAGATAGAGAGACAGAAACTCCAAATATTTGTGGCTTGATGTATTTTTCATGTAGGAGATAGTGTGTGCCATGTTCTCTGGGCTTATGCTGGGCACCAGGCCTGCTGAGGCCGTGTTTGCTATAGGCTTTCTTAATGAAGAGCAAGGCAGAAAGGAGGAGGATCGGACTTTCACTTCTGTCAGCACTGCTCAGTTTCCCAAGCACACAAAGGTGGAGATCAATGGGCACTACGCCAGTGGATAGAAAGCTGGTGGCTAGAGCCATCAATGGGACTTTGCGGGCAAGCCTGGTGCCCTGGCTCAGCTGAAGTGAAGCTGGCATTAAGGAGCCCTGCTCACTCCGCTGGGATCACCACCGGAAATAGTGCAAGCAATGAAGGATGGAAGCTACTCATGGGGCACAGAGGACCAGAGTGGACTAGAAAAGGCCAGTGGATAGGGAGGCAATCATAGCAAGCAATGGACTTAGCTTTTTCCAGGAACACATGCCCCACATTCCTTTGGGAATCCCAGATAATTGGAGACAGGTCTGTGTGGAGGTTGACTCAGAATAACCTACTAGGTTCTGGATAACACATGTAATTTCCTGTATTATTACTCATCATTATTATTGGTTAACATGGAAGCTAATGAAGCCTGGAATGTTTTTGGTTGCCTTAATTTCTTGTCCTTTGATTTTGTTCTGTTTATATAAGGGAGGCTTATATACTAGCAGAGTCATTAAGAGAAAAAAAAAACTTAAACATAAGAAAACATAAATAATGGAGAAAATTGGACATGTTGTGAAACTCCTGGTCCCAAATGAACAACAGAGACCAAGCAGAAAAATAGGATGAAGAGAAAGACAACTTTTCTCCTGAGGCAAGAGGGTAGGGGCTGAAACAAAGAGGGATTTTCATATAAGGTCTAGACTTCCTCACTACAGTCAGAGGCTGTCATCTGCTGAGAGATGATTAGGATGAATAAAAACAGTGTGAGCCAAGGTGTGAGGAGAGCAATGGTGTGACCATCCTTTTGTAGCTGACCAGACAGCCATGAAAGGCTTGCTGAATTGTGCCATGGGCTCCGCTGAAGTTGAAGGTCTTGAATAATGAAATGGCAAAGCCTTCTCTGGCTTTCTAAGTCTTGGACTCAGGAACCCTCCGTTGGACTTCCTTAACACTCATTGTCCCCACTCTGATTAGTTTGACTGTGTTGTGGCCCATTCTTGAATTCTATTCTTCCTACCACCAGTCAGTCTCTGGGCCCTGAGAAGATTGCTCTCACTATTGCTGGGTTAGGGTTAGGGTCCTCTCAAGTGTGGCATGCTATTGCGAGAGAGAGAAAGAGAGAGAGAGAGAGAGAGAGACAGAGACAGAGACAGAGACAGAGACAGAGACAGAGACAGAGAGAGAAGCTTGTGAGATGCAGGAGGCTTAACACACTTAAGCTTCTGAAAGAAGACTCACAGGCAACCTCAATGTTGGGTAAGCAGTAAACCCTGTTGAGAAGAGGAGACGCTTGAGTCCAGCTAACTGAAAATCATGGTGGAAGCTCCAGGAATGCCACTTTTGTAAGTTGTCACAAAAGTGACAACTTCCATGGGGTGAGCTCTTCAGTGATGCAGCTGCCTTTGGGTCATCCAATAAGTGACTCAGATAAACTCATTGGTTCACCAAGTTGGTCTCATGGAATCATTACTTTTCTCTGTCATCGCTCCTGTCTAGGGTTGACAGACACGGCTCAAATCTCCCCAGGAGAAGTTAATTAAGCCCAGATCACGTCCTTGTGGCTCTGTTTCTTCTATTATTTATAGTCCACAGTATAGTGGTCACTTAGTAAATAACAGATAGGAATGCATAGGCTATATATGTGGCAGTTGTAAGCTGTCTTCCATAGCACTCAAAAGCCAGGGGAGAGAAGGGTGGAGATGAGGTAAATGACCCAAGGTGATTTGCCGGTTTGGAGGGTGGGTGTAAAAGGAGGTGAAGGGTGTAGTAGCTGTGAAGGGCGTTGACCAGAGCCTTGTTGACAAGATGCTCCAGCAGGGTTGGGTTGGGCAGTATGTGAAAGGTGGCCCCAGTCCAGAGGAGGAGCCAGTCTCGGGTGAGGCCTTGGGAGGGAGGTGCTAACAGGAAGTGTTAGGGTTGAGGAAAGGCTGAGATGTGACCTCTGGCAGGCCCAAGCATCCCCTGGTCCCTGAGCTCTACTTCTAATGAATTCCTTACAATCCAGTGGGCACTCCCATGGCCCATGGTGAGGAGAGGAAAGATCTAGATAGTAAGCGGATTCCATTTGGAAAACAGTCTTTTCAGGGGCAGATATTAGAACTTGGCTGTCAAAGGACAGCACTGACGTTAAAGTTTTACAGAAAACTTTTCTCTAAAGCAGTTGCTATGGTTTAAATGTAATGTGTTCCCCTATAGGGCCATGTGTCTGACCATTTGGTCCTCAGCTGGGGCACTCTTTGGGAGAGCTGTGGAACATTTTGTTCATGAGGTGGTGTAGGCTTGTAGACACAGGGCTACAGAATTGGAGCTTATGGGTCAGGGTCTCTCAGCCCCAGTTTGTGGTAAATCTCTCTCTCTTTCTCTCTCTCGTCCACTCTGTCTTTACACTCACTCACATGTATTTATGTGTGTGTTTATGCACATATGACATGTGTATGTAAGTGTGTGTCCCCATGAGTGGCACACGTGTGTGGTGTCAATATGTAGATAGTGTCTTCCTCAGTCTTTATAGCTGGGAGGTTCTGCTTCCATCCAATATGATGTAACCAGGAATCCCATACCCTCCTGCCAGTGTGGTGAGCTGTCCCTATGGTGAGATGTCCCATCCATGCTTCCCCTACCACGATGGCCTGTGCTCTCTCAATCTACAAGCAAAGATAAATCTTTTCCTTCCTTAAGCCACTCCTTTCGGGTATTTTATCATAGCAATAAAAGAAAAATAACTAACACAGGGGTTCAGTGACGTTTGCACAGTCCCGTGGTTAAACTTTAAGTTCGTATCACTTTTGGCCACAATTATTATCATAGTTTTGAATATAGGTACATGCTGAAATCATCATTGTCAGTCTTGGACTTGATACACAGACGTATCATCCAGCAGGTTGACATGTTCCAAATCATTCCTAAGCCTTGAACTCATTAGTTTAGTAATAATTAGAAGTCATTTCCACTGACATCTTAATCAGTGAAATTTATACACTTGCTCTAATGGCTTCATCATGGTGCATGTTTGGGGGTACCATTAACTGAATCTATCTCATTAGATTCTTGAGATGTCTTAGTGTGTGTTCACTTAGCTCTCCTATCTATTCTACCCCAACAAGAATCTACGAGCAGGCTGTGATTCTGATTGTTGTCAGGAAAGACAGTGAGAGGTTGGAAATGGGCCACAGAAGCCCTAACAAATATGCCACAAACAAACTAAGGCATTGTCTTTTAAGGAAGCATTGGTTGGCCTGCCTTTCCCTCTCTCTCTCCCTCTCTCTTCCTCTCTCTCCCTTTCCCCCTCTCTCTCATCTTTGATCTATTTCTAAACTGTGCACATTGCAGAAAATAAACAGTCATCCAAGTGAGTCTTTCTTTACCATGGAAATACAAATGAAGAGTGCTCAGTGGAACGCACTGGGCTCATTTTGTATCTGTTTGTAAATTCACTTCAAAGCCTCCTATTGCCTATATACATGTGGCTCTTTGATTTCTCTTTTGAAGTGGTTGTAACGTCTCATTGGGTCTCTCACTAATTGATGCAGTAAATAAAATCTTTGATCCATGTCCATTTTATATAGAGAGTCTCAATTTTACTTTTTTTTTTTCACCAAAGATCCTTTCACAACATGTTGTTGAAGTTTCACCTAACATTGGGCCAAACACATAAAGAGGAATGTGTGGCCTGAACACTTGGGGAACACAGGGTACATATGAATCAGGCCAGTGGGTAGATTTAATAACAGACACTTCATGTGGCCACTGGATTGGAGGAGAAATCAGGGTTGGAATGATTGACAGAGACAGAGGACTACAACTTAGAGAAAACTGTGACGGGGATCAACATGACCTGCTCAAAGAGGTTTACAAAGACTCAACGAAAAAAGCGCTCTCGTTAAACTTTATTTGGAATTTGCAGCACAGTGCAATGGATGTCAGTGGTTCTTACACCCAATCACACATTAGAAACAGCTAAGGAAGAGTAAAAAATGCTGGCTCCAGGACTCCAACTCCAGGAACTCTGCTATACTTGGTCTGAGGAATGGGGAGACAGGGAAAGTTCCTCAAATGATTCTAAAATGAAACAAGTTAGTGAACTGTTGAGCCGTGGAATGTATGTATGTTCTGGCTTAATTTAACCCTCCAGATAGCACTGAGAGAGGAGTTTCACCCTTGTTTTACAGGCGAGGGCACAGAGGCTTAGTGAGAACAAGTGATTTCTCTGGAGGGGCTTCTGTGACTTGCTGGTGAGAAAATTCAAAGGACGAAAAGCTGGATTAGTGCTGAAGGGTTTGTGGGTAATTCTTAACAATGACATTATGATTATGGAAATAGAGTTCACTCATGCAGCAAATGTTTACCAGGTGCCTACTATGCCAGACTCTGTCCTAGGGACTGAGTATTAAAATGGTGCTCAAAGCAGACTTTAGGCTCCTTCTGATGAACTCAGGCTGGGGCAGGGGCTCATGGGGAGCACTCTTCTGCTTTCTCATGACCCCATCACCTCCCTGCCAAACACCTCATTCCCTAGTACCTTTGCACTGAGGATTTTTAGAGTAGGGATTTGGGGCAAGAGACACAGTCAGCCAGCCTTACTGAGAACTTACTGAGAACTCTGCAGCTTCTTTTATCATTATTAATATCATTTATTACAATGTATTAAATTTGTATCCCGGCTGTGGCCCCCTCCCTCATCTCCTCCCAATCCCACCCTCCTTACCTCTTCTGCCCCTATGTTGTTCCCCTAGTCCACTGATAAGGGAGGTCCTCCGCCCCTTCCATCTGACCCTAGCTTATCGGGTCTCATCAGGACTGGCTGCATTGTCTTCCTCTGTGGCCTGGTAAGGCTGCACTCCCCAGGGGGAGGTAATCAGAGAGCCTGTCACTGAGTTCATGTCAGAGACAGCCCCTGCTCCCCTTACTAGGGACCCCACTTGGATACTAGTCTAAATGAAGGGAGCCCAGGGGTTGTCAACAGAAACAAGCAATGCACAGCAAAGAGGAGTGCTCACAAGCCACGTCTAGAAATAGAAGCAGCAAGTATGGAGCTTGTGAAATCTGTGTTGTCTCAGAGTATGGGGCTAAACTTCTTGAGTGTGTTTGTGTTTATTATTAAAGCCCATAATGGTTTCAACAGCAGTTTTTCTGTGTATAAAATTAATTCTCAATTTATCGAATAAAGTGGGAGTCTCATTTTCTCTCCTTTTATAGAAATCATTTTTACAGATTATAGGGTAAATTCACAGAAAGGGGAGAATATGAATTACATCAGATTAAGGATATTTTTATAGAAAAAGGCAATTATGCTGGAGAGGGACTGTTACTTAATAAACAGAGAGCTGGGATGATGCAGAGTGTGCATGGCTGATTTTAGTAGCTAATGTCTGGCTCATTCCAAATACACACTGAATTTCAAATCTCTCTCCTCCCTTTCCTTCTCCTCCTCCCTCTCCTCCCACCTCCGGTTCCCTTTCACCTCCCTCCCCCCCTCTTTCCGTGTATGTGTGTTATATGTGAATGTGTTTAGGAGCCCCCACCCACTCTCCCACTTTAAGGAAAATCTTTGGATGAACACTGAAATAAGCTCTATTGTGGTGAAAGAGAAAGCAGATCCGGAATCTGCCTGTGGGAGTGTCCCCCCTCCCCCACCCCCTTTGCATTGTGTGGCCTCATGTTGGAGTTACCCTGCATGGACCCATAATCCAATTGCAGCCCATTGTTATTAGTGTCGGGGATAATTACACCATGCACGCTGATGGTTTTCCAGTCTTTGGAGGGCTTTCCCCTGTGCTACTCCTTATAATTTTGCTCTGCAAACACAAGAGTAAAGCAAGACAAGAATAATTTCCCTTTTCTTTACAAAGGAAGGCAGGTGAAACTTGCCAAAAATCTCACGGCTGATAAAATGGTGGCACCAGAACGAGAGCCCAAGGCATGTGATTCCTAAGCTGGGGCACTGCAGTTGATCTACCTAATATTGTACTGAGATTCTGACCACACATATCCAACATAATCTATAATGATCCTGCTGCGTATATCAGCAGAAATATGACGATATGGGACAATGAACCTGGGGCCAAATTAAGAGAAGGGAAGAAAATTTGCAGTTGGGGTGTCTTTCTACTAAGCAGCTGAATGACAGGAAGAAACAGAGCCCCCAAGTGGTAATCTTTATCAAGCCTTCTAGGGGCAGCATCCTGGGTGGCGAAGCAGAGTGTTCCCTCGGAAAAATAGGCGGTGGCTGATCCTGACAGAAACACTGTCCAGCTGGGAAAGTGATGGAAGTGTGCCCAGTGGCTGATTTCTGAGCGAATGCCTTGATTACCACTCCACACCCAGGCAGGTTGCTGAGGGGCCTACAAAACAGCCACGCTCCTCTGGGAATGTCCTCAGCCTCCTGCCGTCCTGACTCTCTACTATTAGCTCCTGAGAGCACACACCTCTTCTGTGCAACTCCTTTTTTTTTTTTCCTGATGATCGAAATATGTCAAGGCAGGGATGGAGCAATATCTGTCACCAAAAGCCTGATGGCTTTGCCCATGTCTCACACACACATACATGATAAGTGGAAAAATTAGGGCAAGTGAGAAGTGACTTGGGGACTCTTTTTCTCGTCTTAGTTTTTCTTTCCTTTCTTAAGCCAAAGACTTCTGCAAACATGCTGGCTGTGGTTTGAGAGCCTGCCAAAGCTTGCTCATGTCGAATGATCTCAGTTATTCCCAAACTTCAGTTTTATTTCTGCGTGTAATTACCTACAAAGTCCCACAGAGGCTCCCACGGCTCCCAGTGACTTGGATTCTCTAATTTCTTCCTTGTCCACGTCTAACTGGTGTGTTGACTGGATCACGGGAGAAACAGGTGCCAAGATGGCATTAAACACAACACGGAGGTTAAAATAACCATAAAAGACAGCGAGCAGCGAGCAAGCGGAAGGTGGAAAAAGAGAACCTTCTCCGCAAGGCAGATGTGTCAGCTGTCAAAGAGAAGAAAAAAAGAGAAATGGGTAGGCAGTGTCCTGGCTAGTGTGTTTTTCTCAACTTGACACCAGCTAGATTCATCAGAGAGAAAGCAGCCTCAGTTGAGAAAATGCCGCCATAAGATCGGGCTGTAGGCACGCCTGTGGGGCATTTCATTAATTAGTGTTTAATGGAGAAGGACCCAGCCCGTGGTGAGTGGTGCCATCCCTGAGCTGGTGGTCCTGGCTTCTATAAGAAATAAAGCTCAACAAACCACGAGGAGCAAGCCAGTGAGCAGCACCCCTCTGTGTCCTCTGCATCAGCTCCTGTCTCCAGGTCCCTGTCCTGCTTGAGTTCCTGTCCACACTTCCTTCATCGATGAACAGTAATACGGAAGTGTAAGCCAAGTAAATCTTTTCCTCCCAAACTTGCTTTTAGGTCATGGTATTTCATTGCAGCAGCAGCAATCCTAACTAAATCATGCCTTTATCAGATTGGCATATGGGCAACTCTGTTGGGGCGTTTTCCTGACTAAGGATGAATTTGGAAGGGACCAGCCCACTGTGGCAATTCCATCGCTGGGGAGGTGATTCTGGGTTGTATAAAAAAGTTAGCTGAATGAGCCAGAAAGCAGAGTTCTTTTATGGTCTTGATTTTCAGTTCCTGCCTCCAGGTTTTTGTCTTGACTTCTCAAATGTGACTTTCCTCCATGATGGACTGGGACAAAGAAATGTAAGATGAAATAAATAATTCCCTCCCCCAAGTTGCTTTTGGTTACGGTGTTTATCATTGCAACAGAAACCTAACTAAGACATAATAGGAATGATCCTAGATGCATCCTACATTGGCAGCTGCAATGCTGAGCCCTGTTCCTCACTGTGCTTGGTCATTGTTTGGTGTTGCCCGTGCGGTACACAGCCTCAGCCTGAATACTGACAGATTCTTAGGATTGCTGTAGCCAGAGACCAGAAACAGTTTCTCTCTTGAACATAGATCTGAGTTACACACTTGCTTAGTAGCAGGCAGAAGAACATGAATCCTTGCAGCAACGTAAGCACATTCTCACAGAGGCTCAAGCCTCTTGAACAAGAGCAGAGATGCCCATATTCCATGTGTCCATCTGTCGTCCATCCATTCATCTGTTCATTTGCTGCTTTAGATGATAGAAGAAAATCTTTTGAAGTGAGCTCCCCCATCTGAGACCAAGCCCCTAACTACACCCAAATTACAAGGAGCCTGCCATAGCTCCTGCCCGATGCTCACTAGTGCTTTGCGTTACTGTCAAATCCATGTTCTAACCTCTTTGATTCCATGTTCCAGGCACAGTAAATAATGAGGTTTAGCACAATGTCCTTGTGTTCAGGGTCAAAGATAGCAAGTAAGTTGCGGCAGAAGCGGCCAGCAGACTTGGCTATGTGCCTTCTAATTCCTAAGCCACTGAAGCTGTTTGCTTTCAAAAGTGACCCTGACCTTTGGTAATAATATTTCATAACAGCTCCTCCCCAACTTATATGGCAACCTGCCATGCACTGTGGAGTTCAGAGAAATCACGGACATTATTTTGAGAGCACATTATTGTGGAGACAAAAAGATGTTAGAAATGTGTAGGGCTTGGCAGGTAATAAAAATGGTTATTATTATTATTATTATCAGTTTATTATTAACAAACATTTCTGCCGATTAGAATGTATCGCTCCTTTAAATTAGGTGTTTGTAAAGTCCTTTCATTTCTTTCATTTCATTATGTAGTCAATCAAAGAATACATATCCACACAGTGGGAACCAATTCCCCTGCCACACATGTATACACTGCCCCCAACAGTGTTTATATTTTGGCAGGCTTTCTCTCAGGGGGCTTAAAGATTCACATGTTTGCAGGCATTTTATCAAGTAGTTTAAAGAGCATAAAACTTACAGTCATAATTTTGGGAGTAAATTTTATTGTTATGGCTTTAAAACACAATCAAATAAAAGCAAGAATTCCATTAGTAGTCAAATATTGTGATAATAGAGTTGAGAATAAATTTTACTGCTATAGGAACTATAAAATAGCAATAATAAAAACACTATTATTGTGAATAAATTGTATTGAGATGACTAACTAGAAAGCTATAAAACATGATGATAAGGGGTAATCTAATCACCAGGAAAGATGTGATAATAATTCACCCTTGTTATAGAAGAGCCTATGGTTCCAGCTCACTGGCCTTGAGGCTCTGGGTTACTGCCTGCATTCCATAAGGTTACAGAAAGATAATCTTTGGCCAGTGGGGTTGGCAGGAGACCACATATTATAGAAAAATTGTACAGGGTGATTGGGGAAAATCCAATTATCAGCGAGCGTTAGGAAAACCCTGTGTAGTAATGCCAAACGACCTCACAAGACATTTGGAGAAAAGATGCTTACAGGTTTTTACTGACAGCTTTTATGTATTATTTGACTGTGATTTCGTGTACATTATTTCAGAATAACTGAGTGGAGTTGCACTCTTGTTGGGCGTTGCTGCAAACTTGATCTTTATGGAAATTTCCTGTGCAGCTCTCTCCCCATGTGCATCTCCATCCCATCCCAGTGTGAACAAAATGGAAAAAAGACCCTCAAATCCTGGGTTCCATTAAAACCTGTGCTTCAGGATTCACAGCACCAAGGATCCTGCCCCATATCTCTCTTTGCGTGAAGAGAAGAGTGTTGTGGGTAAAATGTCTTCCACTACCTAAAAAATGATGTATGAGCCCATAATGGAGTTTTAAAAGTCAGTGTTCAAGTCTGTTTTTGCTGAAATGTCCTCCAACTTATCTTGACCTTTTGAACCAATATCTTAATGCGCTATCAACAACAATGATAACCTGGCTGAAGAGAGATTCTGAATTCTCTAGATCTTTCTGCAGAACAATGGAGCTTCTACCCTGGTCTTTTTGCCTTTTGGGTCTGCTGGTTCCTGTGTGACTAGGGCATGATAGGTGACTGGAACATATAAAGATGGGCCAACTTGTGATTTCAATTATTTAAGTGAAATTTTTCTTTATGATTAGTGGCACTGGTTCCTACCCCCTTCCTATCCATGTATATCACCTTGAAATGATAATATTTAGGAGCACTGAAGTTTTATCATTGAAACATTACTCTTAGAATCGTTAAATAAATTTCTAACAAGCATTTTCTAGCACAGTTTGTGGCAAATACCACTAGATATGTTATGTTTTGTGAGTGGGAAAAGGAAATTACAATAAAATTTTTATCTTTCTCATTTTCATAGTTTCTCAATTAGTAAATCATATTGCTCTAATTAAGAAAAATGTTTAAAATTACCAAATAATTTCACTTAGAGATAATCATTGTTAATGTTTCTGATAGATAGCTAATTGTGTTTAGAATACTATTGCTAGGATTTTTCAGTTAAATCATAGTAATTTTCCTATGACATCATTGATTCATTTGAAGTATATTGCAATTGTTAATAACATTCCGTCATTTAGTTAACTTCTATTTTCACAATTTTAGAAATAATGTCATGATGAATAGCCATCCAATTTCTTTCAAATATTTGAGTAGTACACTCTAGTATAAGCTATGGAAAGTGCAACTACAGGGTTAGAAACACGCATTTAAATATCTTGCTATAAAGAGGCCTGAATAAAGGCTGCACCAGTTTATACATTCAACAGCCATGTATGAGAGAATTTTATTTAATCAGTTGCCAACTTGATAGGTAAAAACTTCCCACTATTCACATTCTTTGCATTTCAATGGCTTATCATAAGTTAAACAGTTTATGTCCCTTATTACTCACTTTAGGATTTTATATATTTCCTGATCATACCATTTACCAGCCTTTTTGTGATGTTTTTCTATTCTTGAAAGACCACAACTTCTTTAAATTTATACTATACATTCAACTATGTGGTTTTTTTTTAAATACTTTTCTTATAAGGTACATCTTAACCTTTTTCATGCATAGCTCATTATTTCCCTCCTTGGTGTATTTTTTGTGAAATATGTGTGGTTTAACTGCTGTTCCTTCTTTTTGCTTCATGGTTAAAACTATCATGCAACAAATCTGCTCTCACTGACTAGAAAGATCTACTTTGAGTTCCACTCCAAACTGACTGCATGGCATAGGCTGCCCGTTGTAGAGATAAAGAATATCTGCCCAAATAAAGATTATCTGGGATCTGTATGATGTTCAACAGCCTGTGTAAAACTGTTTAGAAATTTCTTTCTTATTCTTTCCTTTTTGTTTGTGTGGCTTAATGGAAGTAGCCAACTTATCTTCCTTTCTGACAGTCTTCATCCATAAATTAGAAATAAAGACACATAAATATTTTACAGAGGAGATATGGAATAAAGAGGCTGCTTAAAAACATCAAGAGTTAGGACAGGGAAGGTGGCTCAGTAGGTAAAGTACTTACTGCTCCAACATGAGGACTCGAGCGATGGCTACCCAATACTGCTGTAAAAAGCTGGTGGTGGCATGTGTTTGTGGTCCTCTGATAGCAGGTGATGAGAAGCGCATCTCTGGATGTCACCAGTCACCAAGCCTGGCTGAGTGGCAAGCTCCAGGATCTGTGAGAGACTGTCTTAAAAAATAAGTGTAGTCATCACCTCTCATCAAGGAAATTAGCGTATCAGAGGAAGGCATTACAGAAAGACACGATCAATCAAATGCAGAGTTGTAGAGCCCAGTCCCGATGGATACATCTACAACACACTCTTTTTCTTTTCTTTTCTTTTCTTTTCTTTTTTAAGATTTATTTATTTTATTATGTCTACAGTGTTCTGCCTGCAGGCCACAAGAGGACACCAGATCTTGTTATAGATGGTTGTTCGCCACCATGTGGTTGCTGCAAATTGAACTCAGGACCTCTGAAAGAGTAAGTAGTGCTCTTAACCTCTGAGCCATCTCTCCGGCCCTACAACAGACTCTTAACACCCAGGGCTTAGGGAAATGATGAGGAAGAAGAGATGGAAAGACTCTGTAAGAGCAAGAGAGCATGAAGACGTTTGTTGTGAGATTGTGTCTCTTAAAATGTTAAAAGCTGCACCCATAAAATCTCACCAACATGACTGACTAAAAATGAGATGAACAAGGACAACACCAGTGCCAAAGTGGATGGGAGAATGCACGAGGCCTCAACCCTACACAAAGAACTACAGGCCAATGAAGGATTCTGAGAGCAGGAGAAATAAATACTCTTCCTCAAGGAGGAGCACAGCAATTAGTTATCCAATACCAAATACTCAGCTATGAAAACATATATATGAGTGACATTATAGAGACTGAGCAGGCTTAGGAATACCTATATATATATACATATATGCGTGTAGCAGCAATTAGTGAAAAAAGAGGCCAGAGATTTGAAAAAGAACAAGGAGAAGTATATGAAAGGGTTAAGAGGGAAGATAGAAATGATGTGATTATACTATGATCTCAAAAGTAAGAAAAAATAAGGTGGAGAGAAATTGAAAAAAGACAGTTGATATCAATGTCTGACCTCTATACATATGCACATACACCTATATGCATATCTTTATACACACAGAAACAGATACACACACACATATACCCTATACAGACATATAGCTACATGGTAGATAATATATAAATAGATGCTAAATAATAGATAGATACACACATACAAACATACATGGATATATGGATGATAGTTAGATAAGTGACAAGTAAATGATAGATTAAGAGCCTTGGCTCCTACACATCTTTTGACATAGGATCCTGCTTCTGGAAAACTACTGAGAAAATGAAATGTAGAATAGTTTTTAACATTTTAATACAGCTTTATTTGCAATATAAATATTATAGGATAGGAAATCAGTGTCCCATGTTAGGTTATATAAATATTCATATCGAATTTATGACACTCGCATATTGTGATAATTATTTTTTAATAACTCCTCTGAATTAAAAATCACAGTGGAAACACATCTCTGGGTGTGTCTCTGAAGGTGTTTCTAGGAACGTTTACCAGAAGAGAGGTTACCTCTGAGTGTGAGTGGCGCTATCCCATCGTGCCTGAAGCACATAAAGGGGGACACACTGAAGCACCACCACTCACCTGTCTCCACTTTCTGAGCGAGGTTGGGATGTGACCAGCTGCCTTCCTCTCCTGCCTTCGTCCGTCCTCCATCATAATGGACTCTACACCCAAGCTCAGGGTCAAAATGAAGCCGTCTCTCTGTCACGTGCTTGTGTCAGGCATTTTGCTACAACAATAAGAAAAACAACTAAGACAGATATTTACTCATTAAAATAATGACTGTGATTCTACAAAGTGAGTCCAGGGCAGTTCAGGCTACACGGAGAAACAACAACAATAAAATGACAATTATGAAAAACTTTAATAATATGGAAAAAATCATGTTTCACACTATAGGACAGATAACATAAAAGATAATGAAATACTTAGAAAAGTAAGAAGAAAAAATTATGCCAAAATGGTCATAACAACAGCTAGTTAATGATTTCCTTTCCTCTCTGTCTACTATTTTTCACAATTTACATTATTTTTCTACAATTAACATATGTAACACCTGTATTCAAGGAAAAGATTGCCTGCTATTTGGAAGGAATTAGACTCAGATAGTGGTGTCCAGTAGATGCATCTTCATGACTGTGTTTGAGAAAAACATTTCAAAGCTTCTTGACATTGTCCTTTAGGGTGTTTTATTTTCATAATTACTTGCTTATCTAAACTAGTACATAGAAACTAGATATGATGGGGTCCTCCTGTAAGTCAGGAGGCTGAAGATAGAGGGTCATATGTTTGAGGTCAGCCTGGGCTACATAGCAAGGCCCTGTCTGAAAAAAATGTTTAATAACACTTTTATTAAATCACTGATACTTTCATACAACATATTTTGATCATATTCACCCCTCCTCTAACTTCTCCCATATCTAGCCTGATTTAACCGCTCACCCAACTTTTAGTTGAGTCTTCATTTTTTTTCCCTTGAGTTCAGTTTATGTTGCACAACCAACTAACTCTCCAAGTGCTGTCAAACCCCTCTCCTAGTAGTATGATTCCATGTCTGCCTTTCTCCTGTATGCTGGGCTTTTGTCTCACTTGAGTTTGCCCAAGTCTTGTGCATATTGTCATAATCATTGTGAATAAATATGGGCAGCTACTGTTTCCTTGAAATTGTATACTGCCTCTTGCTCTTAGAATATTTCTGTCCCCCCTTTATGAGATTGCCGAGCTTTTGAAGGTTATATGTCCCATTTAGTGCCAACCACTGCACAATCTCTTATTCTCTGCACATTGACCAATTGAAGGTCTATATGTTAGTTGCCATCTACTGCAAAATGATGCTTCTCTGAAGACAGCTAAGAAATATGTTCATCTGTGGGTATAGCCATAAATCACTTTTAATACCATACCAGTTTGGCAGAATAATAGTATTAGGAGCTATGACCTAACTGGTCACAGGTTCTTGGCTCCATTGACAGAGCCAAGAATGGATTTTATTTCATGAACCAGGTCATCAAGTCAACCAGAAAGTGGTTGGCTTCTTCCTATTTGTGCCACCATCTCACCAGGGAGCCTATGTTGTCAGACCAGTCATTATGGTAGCTAGCAGTTTTCACAGCTGAGGGAGACTGCTGATTTCTCCATCAGTAGTGTGCATAGTCCCTTCCAGCACTATGAAATCTAGCCAGCAGGGATGAAACTTCCAGGTGAGTACCAGCTTGAGCTCTTCCTATTCTTTGACTCAAGTATGTGGTGTCTTCGGCAACAGGTTCAAGTTCTTGAGGGTAACCAAGAACATTGTCAATAGTCTGTAACGTTAAAGTGCCTGTGGGGCCACACTGGACAGCTCAGGAAGAGGTAACACTTTCCTAAAACTGGGTTTTTATTTGTCAGTATGATGTGTCATGCTCAGATCTTCAACTAAACATGTGTTTTTCTTTGAAAATTTTTTAGTTATTTTTTTAATTTTCTTTTTTATGCCTTAAGTGCCTCAAAACAGAGATTAGTATAATTTTTTAAACTCTGTTCTCTAGAATATACTAAACAACAGTTTAAAAGCCCTAAAAGTTAAATTTTCAAGCACAGTGTCTTTCTTTCTCTTTCTCTCTTCCTCTCTGTCTCTCTGTCTCTGTCTCTCTCTCTCTCAAAAGTACACATCTATTTTAAAAAATTGGGATTTTGTGATTTCAACCAAATGGCCTGAAAGTATTTTTCCTCTTTGACCTTTACTTTTCTTCCTGGGATGTGTTCAAGGAAATCATCAGAAATGAGAGAATACATTTACATAAGAAGTCATTCACCACAGGGTTGCTTACAATAGCTCCCACCCACCCACCACCCCCACAAAGAGAAACACTTCTATCCAGCACAGAAGAGTTTCAATAAACAATAGTAGATACTTATTCTCAAAGATTATATGGCCAATGAAATTAGCATTTTAAAAGAGTTTGCTGATGGAAAAATGTGCTCGGGTAGGCTATTGAATATAGTGGGGTGACTATATAAAGTTCTACATAAATGTAACCAGTTGAAATAGGTGCATTGACTAAAGACTGAAAGTGTTAACCAACGGTCAACACTAGTTAGCCCGGGAGCATGGGAGCACTGAGCATTAGCCTATCCTTTCAAAAAATATTTTCCTGTTCCTTTTTCTCCACACACTCTAATTTCTCCATTTTAAATATATGTTAATTTTATAAGAAAAAAATGAAAATACTTTACTACATAAAATATTCATGCTACTGTTTCTTCACTAAGTATTTAAAGTGTGAAATTTGCCTCAACATTTTTTTTTACTTCTTTATACATTCTAGTCAAAATCCCATCAGTCCCTCTTTGATCTTCGATGCTTATTAATAATGTACCCCCAAAGAGCATTTTCTCTGCTAAGCATTTGGTGAATGCCTGTTCAGAAAGAATACACAAAGCACAGCCATCTTTTCATTTGCTCAGTGAGATGAGAGTGGTGATAACTGTGAAGGGTGGGGGAGGGTAACCAACTTTTCCCTTCTTTGTTGACATGTGTTACGTATCACCCAAGAAGCTCACTGTTAAACTCTCACTCTGAGAGTTTCTGAGCTTTAAGTATTGAGTTTTAGTTTTGTTTCACATAAAAATCATAACTATTAATCAGTGACATTCACTGAGATCCCAGACCATTATGTTTTACATATTAAGCTGAACCCACCTGTTCAATGCTGGGTTCCAGAAGCAATAGATATTTGCTGACCTCAGTTGGCAGAAAGCCGATGTTTGAGCTAAAGGGGGTTCACTTGCCTTTATTCTAGGGAATAATTGTGTGTGCTGTGACCTTTCTAGAGGATTACAGTCACTCAAAGCACAGCTCAAGAGCAGTGTGAGTCCTGCTCTTTTTAGTGTACCTATGAATACATACAATGATCTTACTAACCCTATATTGAAAAGATCCAGTGTGCTAGCTAGTTTTATGTCAACTTGACACAAGTTGGAGTCATTTGGAAGAGGGAATCTCAGATGAAAAACTACTCCCACAGGACTGGCCTGTGAGCAGGCCTGTGGGTGCATTTTCTTGATTGATGATTGATGTTGAGGGCATCAGCTCCTGCCTCCAGGCTCCTGGCCTGCTTGAGTTTCTGTCCTAACATCCATGGATGATGAATTATAAAATAAAAGATGAAATATGAAATAAACCCTTTTTCTCCTCAGGTTGCTTTTGGCCATGGCGCTTTCTCACAACAACAGAAACCCTAGCTAAGACATCCATAAAAGAAAAACTCCTTTACACTAAGCATGTCTGAGAACATAAGAAGCACCATATAAGCTTTTTACATTGTATTTGGTGTTGCGGGTAATCCAAAGATGAGTTAAAGTGTTCAGGAGGAGATGGGAGGGTTATATGAAAGCACAATAGTGCCCTGTGACACACTCCTGGGACTAATCTCCATGGATACTCAGGGTTGGAGCCCTCTCTTCCTCCCCAAAAGAGCAATGACTGAGATAAGAAAAAGGCCAAACCTGAACTGTCTGAAGGGAGGATGGGCAGCCACCACCCATATTCCTGCTGCTATTGTAAAAGCACCCAAAGAGGTCCCCTTTCCTGGTGGGTCTCCACAGATGGGCTACATAGTGAGAAACAGGGGGAAGGAGGCCTGGAAGGATTTCTCTTCATTTGCCTCTCCTTCCCCATTCTAAAGAAAAATTGTTGTGTTTTTTTTTATATATAACTTCTTTGATACTGATCTTTACTGCTAATCTCTCTGTTGTTCAAATCAGCAGCAGCTATTTAGAAAATGTGTAACCTATGTAACTAAGTCTTCAGGAAAAATAAAGCACAGACAGCATTTCTTCTAGAGATCATTGTTATTTCAGGACAATAAATAGCATGCTATGAATATTGAGTTCCCAAAACAGCCCAGCCTACACAATTGCTTTAGAAGCACTGATTATTGTTTTTTTTTAATTTGAATTTATTTTTTTTTGTTTATTCACTTTACATCCCGATGGTAGCCCCCTCCCTGGTCTCCTCCGGATCCTACCCTCCTTCTCTTTCCCCCTCCCCATTCCCCTACCCTATTTCTCAGACAGAGGGAGCCCTTTTCCCCTACCCTCTGACCCCAGCCTATCATGTCTCATCAGGACTGCCTGCATCTTCTTATCCCAGTTCAAATTCTCCCTTCCCAGGCTTCAATACTCTTTGAATGCAATTAAGCTGGTAACCAGCCACTAGATTATCACACCTCACATTTTGTTATTTAAAGGCTCTGTCATTTGGCTTTTCATATGTGTGTGTATTAAAGAGATTTTAAAATCAAGAAATACATCTTTTTTTTATTATTACCTGTTACTGCTTTGTGAAAGTGGTTAGAACACATAGACATTGGACTATTGAATATATATATATATATTTATAAAATGCTACAAGATGCTAGCATAGAGTGTTCAATGAAGATTAACTTATGCTGTAACAAGATATTTGCTGACTAATAACATAGAATGTGTTTCTGAAAATGTATTGATATGAATTTAAACTCATTGAGGGATGTTTGCATTTTTCTTTATATAATGATAATGTTCCATAAAGCATTCCGTCTCCACATATGACTTGTATCAATATATATTTTATATTGCAAATTTTTACTCGGAGGTACTATTGCTTATGAAAAATACAATGCATGGTAAATATTATTTTTTTCTTTTTTTTAATTTATTTTTTGTTATCAATCACAGGTTAGGTACTTTGCATCCCAAGCGTAGCCCCCTTCCTCATTCCCTCCCCCCATCCCCAACCCTCCCTCATCTCCTCCCCGCCACCTCCAAGTCCACCAACGGGGGAGGACCTCCTCCCCTTCCATCCAACCCTAGCTCATCCTGTCTCCTCAGGGCTGGCTGCAATGTCCTCCCCTGGGATCTACCTAGTCTGTCACTCCCCGGCGTGTATGGGGGAGGGTCAAAGAGTCAGCCATCAAGTTCAAGACTGAAACAGTCCCTGTTTCCCTCATTAGGGTCTTTAGTCCTACACCGAGCTATCATGGGTCCCATCTGAACAGGGGTTCCAGGACACATCCACATGTGGTCCTTGGTTGTAGAAACCATCTCATACAAGACACCCTGTGCCCTGCTCAGTTTAGTCATTGTGGAGTTCTTGTTCTCCCCAAGTTTCACCAACCTCCTCCATTTCTATCATCACTTCTTGCCCTCTGCCAAAGGCTTGATCGCGAGTCTTAATATCTGCTCTGATACATCGCTACATTGACTCCCCCAGAGGTCCTCCTTGGCATACTCCTGTCCTGTTGCTTGTTTTCTCCTCCACTCAATGTCCATCCCATTTGTTCATCCAAACGAGCATTGATCATACCAACCTGGGTCCTCCTTCCTGTATATCCTCCCTAGGAGTGTAGATTTCAACTTGACCTTCCTATCCTATAGGTCAATATAAGTGAGTATATACAATATGTTTCTTTCTGCTTTTGGAATACCTCACTTAGGATGATCGTTGCCAGGTCCCACCATTTGCCTGCAAATTTCACGATTTCCTCATTTTT
>CM053751.1:43877712-44014372 GCA_028658305.1 Pachyuromys duprasi
TGATTGACTGTGTCTCCTATTTTGGTTGTTTCCTCTCTGTCTATCTTTAATTGTTCCTGTATGTGGGCAGTTAAATCCTTCTTAATTTCCTTGAGGGCCTTGTTCATTTCCTCTTTTTGTGCCTCCTTTTGTTCCTCTAATATCTGCATAATTATAGCTTTAATATAATTTTCCTGTGTCTCTGCTGCATTAAAATCTCCATTGCTTTTGGGTGTTTCTGGTGGGGCCATGGTGTCCTGACTTTTGTTGGGTGAGTTTTTTCGCCGATTTCTGGGCATTTGTATTATATTATATATAATCAGGGAGCTGTTTGTGCTTCAAGGCTGAACTTCAGACTGGAACTGCCCAGTGCAGCCCGAGGTATCTGGGTGAAACTCAGTCCGTCCGGGGTACCGTGTGCCCCCCGACCTAATGGCGGCTTAGGCGCACATCCGGGAGGGAGCCTGTCTCCCTCCGGAGTTTTTCCTGGGAATAGCTGGGTGTCCCTTGGACTTTTCCACTTGGTTTCCCCACCGTAGGAATTCCGCTCACCTGGCAGTCGCAAACGCTGGTCTTTTAGGTCCGAGATCTCAGTCTCCCGGTTGCTGTGCCTACACTACTGTCCTGCTCTTCAGACACAGTGTCCTCCTGGGGCAGCCATCTTGGATCCTCCGGTAAATATTCTTAAAAAAGCATGAAGAAATATATTGGTTCCCATCTATTACAATATATTAATTATTTTTAAACCTCATTTTTATTGTTTCAGGTAATTATTTTAACAACCTTATGAGATTCTCACTTGTTCTAGCAAAATATTACAAAATACACTCCACAATCTGATGAAACATTTATAATTTTGAAGTCAAGGAACTATTAAATTCAAAGATTAGTAGTTGTATCAATAATAATTAATGATAATAAAGTTATTAGGTACATAAACTGATTTCTCTTTGAGTAGCTGATTGTTGGTGTATGATCCTAAATAGCAATGAACCTTTGTTTCACTTGTTTATTTATTTATCTTTATCGTTTTTTATTTCAATTCAGGCTCTTTCTGGGTTGCCCAGGCTGGCTTTGAATGGGTGATATCCCTGCCTCAGTCTCTTGAGTGCTGGAATCATAGTTAAATTCCCAGAACCTAGCTAGAAATGCACCAGCTTGAAATGTGTGCTTTAATTAACTTATATTTTGTAATTGGGCATGGTGGTAAAGACAGGGAGATTTCTGTGAGTTCATGGCCAGCTTGGTCTACATAGTCAATTCCAGGACAGCCAGCTATTCAGAGAGGCCTTGTCTAAAAAATAAAATATAATAAAATAATGTGGTTTCACATTGTTTAAAAATATCAGTTGAATGACTAAGTTAGTCTTTGTGCTTTTTGTTTTTGATAATATTGTAGCTAAATAAGGCATTTGTTGTGCTTAATTTGGACTACTGTGTTTTTACTAGTTGTTAGGAGTTAACTACAATAAAAAAAAGTGTTCTTATTGCTAAACATGGATTAGCTTATTTAATTCTCATAAGGATCCTTTGAAAAGTGCTATTATTCTTCTCACTTTACAAATAAAGAAAGGGAGGCTCAAGAAAGAAAAGACACAATACCATAGATGTTCAAGAATGTGCGGAAATGATGAAAGTCACTGGAACACTAGTTAATTAGCTGTCTAGCAAGTTTCCATGCAATTCACTATCACTGTGCAGAAATTTGCATCACAGCATCTCCTAAAGCTGACACACCAGCACCATCAACAAGCTATTTTCTCATGCATATTTATTAGATAAATGGATTATCAGTGTGATCTCCAATGAATATTCAACCCCCCTGTCCTTTGTTAAATAAAGCCTTTAAGCTAGGAACATTCACTAAATGTTTTGTGGTTTAGAGTACTACTAACTCTATGACTTATTAACTACATAACTCTTTGCAAGTGACTTACTTTCTTCTCCTGGTCTGTTTTCTTGTTTGCCAAATATGGATCATTTTAACTCCATTGGGTTAAAATGAGAACTGAATTATAAACTGTACATGTGTTTGGTTTCTTGGGCAGCATTCTAGAATAACGCTTGGAATAAAGTATCAAATAGTATTAGTAAATTCTTTGCTGAAAGATAAATCCTAAGTAGACAGTTAAAACAACGCTATAGCTGTTAAAGAAACTGAAGCTATGATTAACCCATGGTAGAAAGCACCAGCCCCAGGGCAGCTTGCTGGTTCCTATCAAACATGTAAGGCAGAAATTATGCCAGTTCTCCACAAGAGAGAATTACTTCCTAACCCAGTCTGTGAAGACAGCATTTATCTAATACCCAAGTCAGACAAAGACATTACAAAGAAAGAAAATTACAGACTGGTAATAGCACTCATAAATTCAAAAGAATTCTCAAAAAATATTGGCAAAGGACGTGTAGCTTTGGATTAAAAGAACTGTGTAGATTGGCTAAGAGGGTTTATCCCAGTCACACATAGCTGGTTCAACATTCCATTGCATCCACAGGCCAAAGAAGAAAGGTTATAGTGTCATATCAACAGGTCTATAAAAAGATTTCACAGCATCCAACACACAGCTATGGTAAAGAAAAGGAACTTCCTCAGTGTGATGAGTGCTTTTTAAAGCTGCTATAATTAACATCATCCTCTTGTTTTAGTTTTATTTTTCGAGACACAGTTTCTCTGTGTAGCCTTGGCTGTCCTGGACGCGATTTATAGACCAGGATGCTCTCACACTCGCAGAGATCTGCCTGCCTCTGTCTTCCAAGGGCTGAGGTTAAAGGTGTGTGCCTCACACCACCACACCTGGCTGTTAACATCATCCTTAATGGCAAGAAACTGGAAGGTTTCTCAAGAAGTTCACCCATTTCAACAGTGTCTGTATTCACTACCATTTTCCAATACAGTTCTTATAGACCTAGCTAATATTATAAAACAAGAAAAGGTAATAAACAGTGTATAATTCAGGGAGGTATAAATAAAACTGTGTTTAAAAGGAAATGAATATACAGGGAGGAAAACAGAAAGATTAACAACAACCATCCAAGAACCCATCAAAGAAAACTGGATGACATAGGAAAGTCCATGGATCTCCTATACATAGCAAAGAAGTAGAACTTGAAATTTAAAAAAAAAATGCTAGTGTGCTCAAAATTATATATTTGTAAAATGTCTCTTCAGGGAAACATACGGAACACAAATGGAAGACATCAAAGACCTGAATGAATGGGGAAATATTTATGTTCACAGAAGGAAGACTCAATATTGTCAGGGTATCAGCTCTTCTGAATTTTATTTATAGACACAATGCAACCCCAAACAAAATCCTAGGGAGTTATTTTGTGGTTATTGACGAACTGATTCTTAAGATTTGTAGACAAATAAAAGACACTGAATAGCCAACACAGTATTGAAGGAGAATAAAGTCAGAGGACAGACATTACCTTATTTCAGATTTACTATACCCTTACAGTCATCAGACAGTGTGGTATTGGCAAAATAATAAACAAATAGATCAGTTTAAGAGAATAGGGAGCCCAGAAGTAGGCCCACATGCACATAGTCGATTGTTCTGGATAAAGGAGGAAAATAATACAAAAGAGAAAAAACATTCTTGCAGCAGATAGTGTTAGGACAAGTAGACATTCACATACAAATCTGAGAAAGCACAGATATTAACTCAAAAATATATCACCGCAGCCGGAGGCTGGCTTGGTCTGTGAAGTGCTTGCCATGAACAAGGACCTTAGTTTGAGCTGCAGAACCCAAAATGCTGGGATGGTGGCAAGCCCTTGTCATGCCAGCTCTGGGAAAACAGAGATGGACAGATCCCTGGAGCTTGCTTGCCAGCCTGCCTCTCCTAATTGGTAATCTCTAGGCCAATGACAGACCTTTCTCATCTCAAAGTAGGTGGACAGCATTATTGAGGATGACAGCCACGGTTGGCCTCTGACCTCCATGCACATGTGCTCTCATGTACATGAACACACATACATATATGAAAAGCCCTTTACCCAAATGTTAAATAAAAAACTATAAAATTCTAGAAGATGGGTTAGAAAGCCTGGATGACTCTGAGAGTGACATTGACATTTTAGACATAACGGGAAAGGCTCAATCCATTAAAAAAACAAAATCAAAACAACAAAAAAAATTGATATGCCAAAATTTAGTAAATGTATAAACTTCTAACTCTTTAAAAGAAAATATCAAGAAAACCAGAAACCAAGATAAAATGTTTATGAAAGACACATCTGAAGTAAGAATGTGATCCAAAAGAATCCTGACATTCAAACATTAATAAAAGTGCATGATAAATATATTGTGGGCAGATGACCCAAATGGATGTCTCACCAAAGAACAAGAAGAGGAACCCAGGAACAGATGCTCTTTCTCATATGTCACCAGAAATCTGTAAATTCCAACTACCAGATACACCACAGTCTGCTGCAGCAGCCCAGAAGACCAACCTCAAAGGCCAGTGCGGATGTAGAGAAGCAACCGGAATTCATTTGTCACTGGTGGACATGCAAAACTGTCTCCCCCAATTTTGAAAAGTGGTGTCAGTTTCTTACAGAACAAAACACATGTTTTTCATATGATTCAACAATTGTAATCCCTGGTTCTTACCCAAATGAACTAGGAACGTCTCTGCATGAAATCATTCACATGTGTTTATGACAGCTTTGTTCATAGCTGCCAATATAGGAAGCAACCAAGGTGTCTTTCAACATATGAATGGATAAACTGTGGCATAACCAGAGAAAAGACTATTACCCAGCAATGAGAAAGGAGCTGTGAAAAGACATGGAAGAAACTTAGTTACGTTGTAGTGATTTGAATGAGACTGGCTCCAAAGGCTCATATATGTGAATGCTTAATTCCTGGGTTGGTGGAACTTTTTGAGAAGGATTAGGAGGTGTGGACTTGTTGGAAAAGGTATGTCCTTGTTGGAGGAGGTATGTCAGTAGAGTTAGGTTTTCAGGCTTCAAAAGACTATGCCATTCCAGTTGGCTCACTCCCTGCCTCATAACTGTTGTCTCAACATGTAAGTTCTCCATTATTGCTCCAGTACCTTACCTGCCTGCCTGTTGCCATGACAGTCATGGATTCACCCTCTGAAACTGTAGGCAAGAGCCCAATTAAATGTTTTCTGTTATAAGTTGCCGTGGCTGCAGTGTCTCATCACAACAGAAAAGAAACTAAGACACATATTAATAAGTGAAAGAAACCAATCTGAAGGGCCATATAATGTTCTAGAACATGTAAAACTATGCAGATTGGTGATGGGAAGTAATTGCCAAGGGTTTGAAAATGGAGGGGTGGATGATCAGAGTCCAAAGACCAGTTAGGACACTAAAACTGTTCTGTGTGATACTAGGCCAGCTTATATGGGGCATCAAATGTCTGTTGGTCCCATAGAATATACACTAGGAATGAATCCTATATGACTTCAGGTGATGCTGTCTCACTGTGCAGTCACTAGTTGCAACTGTGGCAGAGGGCTTACTTCAGTCAGCTTGCCAGGGTTGGGGTCCAATAATACTTTCCCTGTGGTTTGGTTTCTTAATCTCTGAAAAGGAGATAAAGAGAAACCTATCTCAACAGTTTAGAGAGGCACAAATGAGATTTAAATTACTTAGAATAGTGTCTATCTCATAAAAAGTTTCAGCTCCATAAATCTTAGCTATTAGGTCTTTTACAAACTTACAAGCACTTTTTTTTTTAAATCTACGGTGCCTTATTGAGTTGTTCTAGTCCTTCTGCAAGCTTGACATTATTGTCCTCACTTTGTCGACAAAGAAATTCCATCTCCCAATGGCTAAATAGTGTCCCAAGGTGTCATTGGAGGTAAGTCACAAAATAATAACTTCAACACTGGCTTTGGGACTTTAAATCCTGTGTGCACTGCTCTCTGTGACCTTTGAAATTGTACCTATTTTGAAATTGTGTGTGCGTGTGTGTGTGTGTGTGTGAGAGAGAGAGAGAGAGAGAGAGAGAGAGAGAGAGGGAGGGAGGGAGAGAGGTCACAGAAGCCAGAAGAGGGTATCAGATTGCCTAGCAGTGGAGTTACATGGCAGCTCTGAGCTATCTGACATGAGTCCTGGCCACCGAACTCTGCTCTTTTGTAAGAAAATTAAATGCTTCTAACCTTACAGCAATCTACCCAGCCCCTTTGTGACCTTTTAAAGGTCACAACCTTCTAGGCTTCAGGAAGTCCTAATGTCTTCACGAGTTTACGTCTTTCTTTCTATTCCAGGTCCTCAGCACAGCACAGACAAAAGGTTGTCATCCACAGAGGAGCTATTTCTATGACAGACCATCTCATGGGGGAGGTGAGTGAGGACACACAGTATGAAGGCAACATTGCTGGAGGTCACAGCCTGCTTTAGGATACACCAGGGAAGTTGTACCGTGAACATGAGTGTTCACAAACTAGACTGGCTCACACTGTGAGGTGAAGATTTGCCTGTATGCTAAGTCAAAGGAACTTCCAAACATCTCCTTCTCCACCCTTAGCACCACTACAAAACCAGGTAATATGAAATAAAAGCGCAAATTAATAATATAAAGAAAGGGGGCAACAGCCCTATGAGCCTATCGTGAACAAGTCATAATTAACACTTCCGGGGGCGGGGGGTGGGTTGTCATATTCTTAGCAGACTTGAGCAGTGCAGGGTCGGTGCCTCTGTGAGTGTGAGACACAAGGAGAAAAGGCCCCTCAGTGAGTTCTGCTTAGCTGACAATGTAGTTTTTTTCTTGCTGGATAGGGGGTGGGGGTGGGACATGGGCGTGGTCAGCAGTAGTTCTTTGAAGGAAAAGCCTTCTGCAAAGAAGCATTTATAATTCGATGGAGATATTTAGTGGCTTCCAAAAGTAGCTTTTGTGTGTATGGGCTTATGTGATACCACACACAACTTTTTTTTTCTTTTTAAGGAATAAACGTCTAAAACCAGAATGGTTAGAATAAAGGACACGCACGTCTAAAGGTTGTATATAAGCACACAAATTGTCTTCCAAATACGCTTTACCAACTTATACTCTCTGCATTTGAAGATATAGTATTATTTTTCCCCGAATAATTTTTTCAGAATGCTAAAAAGAATTTATACTTTCCTCTGTAGATGTTACCTCAGTGAAGGGTCAGCTCCATGGCCTTGGACAAGATGCTGGAAGCCCACGGAAACCCAATAATCTGGTGTGGCAGTTCATGTTGTCAATGTGACAGGATCCAGAATCACCTAGAAGGCAGACAAGGTCAGCCTCTGGCATGCCTGTGAGGGGTTGTCTTGACTGCTTTTATTGAGGTGGGAGGATCCACTTTAAAGGAAGACAGCAGGTT
The DNA here is from genome assembly GCA_028658305.1 of Pachyuromys duprasi. Lineage (NCBI taxonomy): Eukaryota > Metazoa > Chordata > Mammalia > Rodentia > Muridae > Pachyuromys > Pachyuromys duprasi. The sequence continues at coordinate 43,885,023 of CM053751.1, forward strand.
TGGGTCCTGGACTTGGTGAAACAGGAAGGTAGCTGAGCACGTGAGGCCATCATTCTCTTCTTCCTGATTTTGGACGCAATGTAGCCAGCCTCCAAGCTCTGCAGCTTCTCTGTCATGATAGAATACACTTTCAAACTATGAGCCAAAGTAAGTCCTTTCTCCCTTAAATTGCTTTTGTCAGAGCTTTTTTTTTTTTGTATTTTTGTTTTATTTTGTTTTTAATCACAGTTACAGGAAGAGTAATGAAGATACCTGATTTCCACAACAGGATCACACCTGGCTTATATACTTGCTGGCCGGGTGACCTAGTTTCTTCATGTGTGAAACTAGAACAACAGTGCTTACTTCAAAGCATCGTGCTGACAATAAATAAAGTTGACTGCATTATCACTGATTAGGCAATAAGTAAATGTACACCTGCCACTTCCAGTTGCTGCTATTCATAGCTTTATTGAGTTTAAGCTATCTGCATCCTATTCTGTCCCATCACAGATGTTTACCTTACCTGTGTCATAAGACACTATTCTTTTGTAGTGGACTGACCGAATTGAAACTGCCTTTTGTTAAGTATTTATTAAGATATTGACAAGCTTTCTCAACAGGCTGCATGTCAATTAAGATTCAATTTTTAAAAATGATTTGTTTTCTTTAGTTAACTATTATTTCCTGTAATTCTGGGTTGTCCAATGTCAACTACATAGAAATTCAGGTGTCTTGAGCCCTGAGACATGCTGATGGCTACCATAATCAGTCTTCATTTTCACTGCATTTCCTCTTGTGAAACCCCAGTTATAGATTTATTAGTCATAGTATAAGGTTCCTTCTAAGTTAATACATATGATTTATAATTAAATCAGCATCTATTCAGGTCTGTTAAGTTTAATCAAAATTATTATCATGGGCCTGACCTAGAAGCTTCAGTAAGCAGATTCTGGAAAGGGCATACAAGGGTGTTGTCTAATCTTAGAGCATTAAGAAAGGATGCTCTTGGTGTATTAATCTACTTTTCATTACTGTAACTAAATACCCAAAGCAGATGAACTCTATAAAGAAAGGGAGTTTAATTAACTCGCAGCTAGGGAAGCTGGAAGTCCAAACAGTATGTGTCAGTCTTTGGTGAGGACCACCCACCTCAGCTGTAGCACCTCAGAGTGGATGGCAATGACATCATCAATCACAAAGCCAAAGGGAACTTCAGGGCGGGCTCAAAACCTTACCACAATTCACTCTCAAGAATATTCACTCCAAGGCACCAGTATTCCCTTTGTGACGTAGGAATCCAAATGACCTAAGTACCTTCCTCCTCCTCTTCCTCCTCCTCCTCCTCCTCCTCCACAACCACCACCACCACCACCACACATACTTCTTCAGAGCTCCTGTCCATCTGGAGCCCAGGGAGCTGTCTCTGATACAGCTCTGCTACTGTTATATCCCTTTTAGTATTCCAGGGATACAGCTCTCATAATTGGGGGATGTGGGTATAAGAGCTATATAAACCTTAGGGAAGTAAGCAAGGGTTTTCTGGGGAATGAACATCATTGGTTGGGGCTGAGGTGCTACGAATACTTCATATGTGTGGCGAGGAATTCCAGGTGCTAGGCTACCTAGAGAATTGCAAAGGTAGAGGTTCCAAGGCTACCTGGACATACAGGCACAGATCCCCTGCTGGTTTCAAGATGGAGATTTTTAGGGTTTGGATACTCTCATCCTCAGGCTGGTTTCCCCAATTACACTGTCCAGGTGTCCCACAGCCCCTCACATTGCTGTACTAGAAATCCAGCCAGATGAGCCTTTAGGGAATGAAGAACATCCAACCAGAGCTCTTAGGCAGATAAGGAGGAAAGAAGATCCTACAAAACAAACCTGGTCCAAAATCACTGCCCTTATTGTGTGACACACAAGAGCTAATTTCGATGGCTGTGTGAAGGACATACACAGTACACAGTCTCTGAAGTGCCACTGGCGGATTACCAAAACATGTTCCTTCTCAACTGCTTATTTGTAAAGGTCAAATGGGGGTGTCCTAAGACTTCCCCCAGGAGGTCTTGAAAGGAAGTGAGAGAGGGGAGGTAATAAATCATTGCTTCAGTTTTCTGTTTGGTTTGTCACATGGCTTTAGCAGAGTTCTGTGTCTTAGTGAAACAAGCAGTGATCTCAATCGGAGGCAATCAAGCAATCCGCCTAGCAACAGCACAGTCCTTTGGGTTGTTTTAAATCTATCAGCCGATGAGCCAGGTCAGTGAGAAGTATGCAGACGTGTTGACACAGCGTTTCCTGGGAATGACCTGTGAGACCCCGCCATGTACTACCTGAAGGTGAGTGTGCAGGCTGAGCCTGACCTTATGGCAGAATCTGCCCCGTCAGACTGCACACCAGCCAGAGGCTCTGTCAGAACCCTGGGAGGAGTTCAAAATGCAGTGCCTAAGTCTTTGCCTTTTCCATCCTAAACTGGGTTAACTGGGTTTCTGCATGTGCCTTCTTTTTATAAAGCTGGGCTTCTGAGGCAAAACAGGACCCAAACATGGAAGAACCCATGAGTGGATCGCCCCAATATGGATTCTTTACAAGCGGCTCACTTTTTAACTCTTCTGTGATTTGGTGGTGGTGGGGGGGTGCTTTTCTTTTCTTTTCTTCTCTTCTTTTCTCTTTCCTTCCCCTTCCCCTCCTTCCTTCCCTCATTCTTTTCTTTATTTCTTTCATATGTGCCTGAGTATACTTGGAGATGTCAGAGAAGAACTTGTAGAAGTGGGTTTTCTTCTTCCCTTATGTAAATTTTGGAGATCAAACTCAGTTGTCAGAGTTGGAGGCAAGTGTCTCTCTTCCTGCAGAGCCATCTTGTTAGTTCAAATGTTTTGATTTAAAAGGAGAAACTGCACTTCCCCTCCCCCCTAAGTGATCTAAAAACACAGAAAACCTTCACCTATTATTCTTTGGTTTTACCATGGAAGAAACAAACTCAGAGAAGTAAGGTGATTTATCCAAGGTCCAGCTCACATAACCAGACAATCGCATAACCAAAGAGGTAGTTTGAGCCCCAGTTTTCCTACCGTTTTTGCATGTAATATGGTAAAAAGTGTCTGAGGTCTGTCACTCATCCACAGGGCTGGGCCAGGGAGTGTCTATCCTGACTAGACATTAAGATCCCCTGTACAGTATGGCCAAATAATGATGTCTCAGTCCCTACCAAAGACACGGTGGCCTGATTATTTTAAGATGGGACAAGGCACGCTTGGAAAGCTCCAAGGTCAGTCTAGTACATGGTCAGAGTTGAAGACCACTGCACTACCACAGGACCCTTTCTTTTCCCTCTCTTCTTTACCCCTCCCCCTTTCTACCACACAGGAAACTGAGCTACAGCCCTACACACAATAAGCAAGCTGTCTACCACTGAGCTACATCCCCATACCTTTTCATTATTTTCTTTTTCATGTGCAACCCTAGGAAGCAAAACAGCAGTCTTCAAAAGGGTGGTCCTTAGCTCCCCTCTATCAGCAGCGTCTGGGAACATGTTACAAATGCTCGTTCTCAGGTCTCACTGCACACGTCTCCGATATCAGAAACTCTGGGGGTGTGCCTGGTACCCAGACATCTGTGTTTTAGCCTGCCTAATCTTGATAATTCTGATGTCTGCGCAAGATTCTTTTGCCAACAAGTTCCAGGTGTCAGTGACAGTATACATCATGTTGCCCTATACTACTGTGAGCACTCGTGTGGAAGGCAGAGGAAACCTCGAGTGAGTGAAGCTTGTGCATTTTGACATGGGCACGGCCATGATGAGGACAACAAGGCCTCAGCCCCTTGGGACAACTTGCCCAAGATCATGTCTATATTGGCTAGGCTCAAGGGGAATGCAAAGCTTTCCTTGGGAGCCTGAGTATTTACAAGGATTGATGGGTGTGTGCAAAGACTAGCAACTGCAGCTTCCTCCGGATGTTCCCAGCCTGAGATTGCTCACCTATAAAGACCTGCTGTGGAGCTTGGTCAACTCTCCTGCTATGCCGCACCATGCTAAAGTTCCAGGTTGCAGTGACTAGAGGCCTGATCCTGGCTTTCCTGCACATACATCTGTCTTTTCCTAATTCCCTCTCTGCTGCCCTACTCAGGGTTCCAGAATCCAAACCTCTGTGGGACTCGGAAGTTATGTTAATTTACAAGATGGAGCACCCAGTTTGAGAAGCTCTTAAAACTATGTCAAAAATTACTGCCTCAGACAAGGTATTTACTCAGAGATGGACTAATCTGTGATGAGCAGTGGGCACCAGTCAACGTGAGTCCTGATAGACACTCAAACTCTAAGCTAAGTCTGCCAAGATATCTCAACCTACTCTGCCCAGGGCCAGGATAAGTAAAAGAATAAGAACCTAATAAGAGGGTAGTAAAAACAAGCACAGAACTAACCCACATAGGATCATAAAATGGATAATTTTGGAAGAAAATTGGTGTAAGAAGGGGTCAGAAATTGTCCTTGAGAGGCAGGGGAAGCTACAGGAAGAAAGTCCATTGAATATGACAACCCCAGCCATGTCGTTGCCTCATCCTGTATCTTTTTTTTAATCTTTAAATTTAAATGTATGTGCTATAGATTATTTGCCAATAGCAGTAATTCTAAATTATTCAAACTTCTTCAAAGGCATTATTTTATAGAGTATGTGATAAATCATAACTTAATTTAATTAATTAACCTAGGTTAATTTAATTATCCTAGAGCACAGTGCTAGGCAATAGTTACTCCATCTTGAACCTCCAAGCCCACACAGTTTCCTCCCATTCAGATTTCCCACTTTATACTTGCTTTTAGTAATATCTTAGGTCCAGTTCATCTATTCTCCTGGTTCCAAGTCCTCCCCTGCGGATCTCTCCTTTTCAACCCTTCCACTCACTTCCTTCTCCTCCTCTCCAGACCAGGATGTACCACCCTATTCTCTCCATTGCTCAGCACTGGCTGGTTGTTTTATTGACAATACAGAGAACAAACGGTAGCATGCTTACATAAACTTGAGACAGGTCATGCTAAAAATAAGTATCACAATGCAAGGTCCAGATTGAAACAAGATAGTGGGATAGAGAAATCAGAATTTGAATGAACAAGGGTAAATTGTATACCACAAAACATTATACCAACATTTCCCCCTTAAATGGGGGAAATAAAAGGCTCCAATAAAAGGCTCATTTTCTTTCAGTTCTTGTAAGTATCTTATGTGAAGGAAAGAGCCTTCATCAGCTCATTTGCAAGGCTTTGGCAACCAGCGTGGTCTAGGCCATTAACAAATCCAAGACAGATACAACTGTTACCCCCTGGGACTGTTCAGAGTCCCTCCTCCACCAGAGAGAACCCACAATTGTCAGTGTTGCCACCCACCTCTAGGAAAAAAGAGAGCAGATTTCTTCCTGGAGAAAGGCTGGCTTCATGTCCAGGACTAACAAATGCGCAGGGAAGGAAGAAGACAGCGATGTCTTAATGGGTTGAGGAGTAATTGGAGAATCTAACAAGCATTGCGTGGGTGGGGGTGAGCCTTGATCTGTTCAGTTTCTGGCCATTTAACTGAAGGTTTGGTTCATGTTAAGATAGTTTGATTCTTGACCCTCACAGCTGATATGCTTGCCTCTCTGGGTATACTATGCATAAAGCCTGTAAACATATAGGTCATATATGCATTTTCAACTTGTGGGACAGTTGACTTGAACCTGAGGTCCCTTTGCCTCTGTCTTTCTCCAGAGTACTAGAATCAGAGACACATGCCACCACATTCAGCACAGTGTTTATCAGGTCTCTCAGATGATTCTATGTGTAATAAAGCTTGAGAGCCACCATACACTTTGCAACCATGGGATTAATTCAGGGTGCAGGAAAAAAGTGATTCTTTGGATGGGTATGCTGGGAAATCAGTGCACAGCGCTGATAACAGTTATCAAGGCAATGGGCAGGAGAGCAAGGTAGCAGAGTAAAGGACTTCATTGGTTCATGTCTCCACCAGCATCCTGGCCACCATCCCTGAACCTCAGAAGGAAGTAAGAAAGGGTACTGTAGGGAATTAAAACCTGGTAGCTTTGCATGGTGGCTTATACCTGGTGATCATTTGGTTCTGTAGCCTGAATGTTCCCTCTAGATCAGCAAACCATCCAACAATCCCAAGATCATTTGGATGGACTGTGGAATTCCTGCCAGGAAATGGATTGTCCTTGCTTTCTGCCAGTGATTTGTTAAAGAGGTGAAAGAGGCAAGTGTCTTCAGTTGCCTCATGATGCTAAATCATGCCATTGAGTACCTATCACTTCTGGGCTCTTTAGACAGATACTTCTTTCCTGTTAGCTGTAACTGTGCTGAATTAGCCCCTCACTTCAAGTGAAATGGAATTAGTAAGTAGCCTTGCCAAAAACTGAGTACCCTGACTTCATTCTACTGCATCCATAATCATTTTCATTGGAAAGGAAACTTACCCAAACATAAAAGAAGATGCATATTGGAAGTCAGAGATGATATTGAATCTTGTCAAATAGCATTGGGAAAAAAATTCAAACAATGAGAAAGATCTTACCTAGCTTCTCATCTGTTTCAGGAGCTTAGACATGACAACCCATTTGTCTGCTGTGTGGGTCAAGAGATTTCCCACATGGAAAAACACCTAGAGTGATGAGATTTCATATTTCCCCTCTCCTCTCTCCTTTAGGGAGTAGGACAATTTAAAAAAAACAACATGTTTCTGTAAGTCTTTTTAGAAACACAAATATAAACGATAACCCAGGAAGAGTCCTTCCTAAGAACAAGAGAAGAAATACCAACTGGAAGAAATACAAATTAGTTCCATCCCACACCTAGTGAGCTATAAACTTCCAAGGGACCAAGGAGAAGGACAGATACAGTGGGACAGTCAGTGTTTTGTTGTTTTTTGGGGGCAAAGTCTCACTATGTAGCCCAGTCTAGTCCCAAACTCATGTAGTCCATGAACTAGAGGTCTTCTTGCTTTGTTCTGTCTCCAGAGTGCAGGGACGACAGGTGAACCACCACACCCAGACGGGTGAGCTGTCAGGTGATACTACTTGCAATCAACTTTGAGAGCTGCTACTATAAAGACAGCCGAAGTTAAGGAGGACCTGCTGGCTGAAACTGTGATGGCAGCCAGCTCTTATAGTTAGGCTGAAATTTATGGAAAGTTAGAAGAGAAAGATTTCTTCCTAGAATCATTCCAGGTGTTTCTCTTTTAACTTCTAGACTCTACAGAATATAAAGACTGTGCAAGGCTTCAGCAGGCTCCTTAAGGAACTAGACTTCTATGTGCTTCCTGTCCTGTAATGGAAGTCTTGCTTTCTTTAAAAACTCAGTTATGTTATGTAAATATGTTTTTGTCTTAATCCCAAGTGTGGGATATGGGGCGGCCTTATCCTCAGCTGGTAACAGCCTCATGTGGCTCAGAGAGAGAGAGCTGCAGTTAGTAGAATTCTGAGGGCTCAGAAAGGGTATAAATGCCAGAGGCCAGAGAGAGAAAGGAGGCTTCAAGGAGACGGTTGGGGAGAAAGAACGCAGCTGGTTCATCCTGCTGCTGCATTTGCTGTTTGCTGATCTGCTGGATACCCTGACGACTGAGTATGGTATTGCTCCAAAGAAGCCAATGGCCCTAACCAGCTGAAAGTAGCCAAAGAGAACTCTGCTCCTTCTTCCCACTAGCCTTTCCTACATAGTTTGGGGGGACGGGGTTGGAAGGGAGGTGGAGATATAGGAAACCAATAAATTAGACAAAAAGTAAGTTATCACAGTCCTAAACATTGACAGTTATATTTACACTTGGACAATGGTGTGGACCCCATGTTTGGGCCAGGGTTATGTTCATGTACTGAAGATTGACTCAGTTCATCCCTTTGATGCCAGCCATTCTAGCTATGGGAATCTTTTCTAGCCATGTAAAAAAGAAGCCCCATTTGATAGCTTTTCATCAAAGTCAGTTTTAAGATATGGAAGCCTCACACCTTCTTAGAGTTGGAGCCTAGCGTGGTTTTATGGTGTTCCATCTTCCCAGTTCTCCATTTGGGCTTACTTGTTTTCTTCTGCCATCTTCTTGGTGTTTATGGCTTGCTCATTACCTGATTAGTACTGCATTGATATATGTTTCATATACTGACCTACATCCATCTACCTCAGATCAGTTCTAGACACATGTGGAGAAACAAATGATGTCAGAATACTAAACTAGCCTGTGGCTTTCAATGTGATCATTCAGAAGGTTAAATGTCCCAGATGGCTAATGTTGTAATAGCAGCAATGTTTATAAAGCACATCACTCCCCAAACAAGAGCCCCTCTTCTAGAGAGCACCTTTCTTCCTCTCTTTCATCACTTCCCAGAGTTTCCCATTTCTAGAAAGCACTTCCCCCTCTTCCATCCCTCCCTAAAGCTCTCTCCTAGGACCTCTTCTCTAGGACAGCCATTCTGGCCTCTTGCATGAATCAAGGCCTCTGTAAGCTTTCCTGGTAACACTTATCTTTATTCCCATTTCTAATAAGCAGTCTTCTTCCAACAGTGTGCAAAAAACAAACAAATGAAAATAAAAACAAGAAAACAACAAAATAAAAATCTCTAATACACCTGGGATGGCCTTTTCCATTTGCTGGGCTGTTTGCCTTGTGTCTTATATAACTGAATCCTAAACTCTAACCAAAGCTGTTATGAGTAAGTTCCTGGCTGAAGACCCAGCTCACTGCTTAAGAATGAAAAGCCAAAGTAGCCCTCAGTTGGATGGCTTATACATCTGTTTATTTTGGTTTGTACTGATGATGTTCCCACTGTTGGGTGTGGCCAGCCTCTTTGCAAAACTAAAATTTGCATATGCACATATTTTATAACGACAAATGCACGGTTCCCCCAGCCCCCGATAATTCTAGGAACTGTTTTCTATGTTCAAGGGCCACCTGTCATTGTTGACACTGATTTCTGAAGCCTCTGCATGTCCACACCCTGCGGTTCCTCTGTCTCAGGGTTCTCTCTGGAGGAGGTCCAGCTTATCCCATCATAACGGCACATGCTTTGAAACAGCTCTCCACCGGAATTTCAATGTCTCCCGGTGTAGCAAGTACCTGATCAGCAGGTAAACTGATGAACAACAACAATCACAACAATCACAGAGGTCTGAGATGCATGGTGGCTTACTAAACCTAACCATTTCTGAAAAATCCACTCCGTTTTTGGGGGCATGCTTACTGTTTTCTTTCTTTTAAAGAGATAGTATCATCTATACAGTGTTCAAGTACAGAACTCTTTTTGAATGAGATTGGCAAAACAGGGACAGAGTAGACCTAGGCTACTGTCTTAGTTAGGGTTTCTATTGCTGCAATAAAACACCATGGCTAAAAAAGCAAGTTAAGGAGGAAAAGGTTTATTTGACTTACGTTCCATCACTGTTCATCACCGAAGGAAGTCAGGACAGGAACTCAAACAGGGCAGGAACCTGGAAGCAGGAGCTGAGGCAGAGGCCATGGAGGGGTGCTGCTTACAGGCTTGCTCCCTTTGGCTTGCTCAGTCTGCTTTCTTACAGAACCCGGGACCACTACTCCAGATAGCACAACCCACAATGAGCTGGGCCCTCCCCATCAATCACTAATTAAGAAAATGCTCTCCAGGCTGGCCCACAGCCCAGTCTTAAGGAGACCTTTTCTTAATTGAGATTTCCTCCTATTAGATGGCTTTAGCTTGTGTCAAGTTGATGTAAAACCAGCCAGCACAAGTAGGATATGTTTTAAGCCGTCACTTGGTTTTAAAATATACAGCTTACCATCAAGGATATTAAAAACCAGAATCTTTTGGGTGTTTTTTACAGCAGGAATCAGACAGACAAAAGCAGAGTAAACATTTTTTTCTCTCCTCCAGGCAATTCCATGTCCCCAAATCTCAATATGCTCAAAGTGTTAGAAGCAAATGAAGGATCAGGGGTAGGTAAGAACACTACCACTCACTGCACGGTGAGGGTTACGGCACAGTCATTATGGCTTGGTGGTCTAGGAAAAAAGTGCTTCATCTTTCTGTTTTTCTTTTTTCTTATTTAAAACATTGACCGCACAATCCCACCTTATCCAAAGTCTATTATGTGTGTTAAATGTGATGCCACATAGGAAGAGCACTGACCTAGCATGTAAGGGGCTTTGTTATTAATGTGGGCAGACTATCTGGCTCCTAGGAAAATAACCCTGATCAGACACAAGCCAGCAAGAAAGACTGGAAGTGGAAACATGGCAGATACATCTGTAAGAATGTGCCTCAGGAATCTAATATCTGATTCCCAGTCCCCCACCTCTGAAGCCCCTTGGTTCAGCACAAGTTTAGGAAAGATTTCCACATTGCCATTCCATTTTACATTTTCTCTTCTGAGCCATAAAGGGACAGAGTTTGTGCATTTGAGTCTAGAGCTCCAGTCCATCCTTCATGCTTTTCCAAGCTCTGCATTGCGTGGCTACTTCAGTGACTCTGCAGTTGATTAACTGGCAAGACTGACAGCCAAGGACAAGCCTGAGCACCATGAACAAGGTTTGCTACTAACCCTCGCTCATTTATAAACGGACATCATGAAGTGTTTCCGTGACCTCCTGTATTTTCCAGGTATTAGGTGCCTCTACAAACAGCCAAGATCTAACATCCTGTGGGATAGAACCAATGTCCGAACCAGAGACTAAAGTGGTCTCAAGCCTTATAGAAAGCAAAAAAGAAAAAGAAAGAAAGAGAGAGAGGAAGAGAAAAAGAGAGAGAGAAAGATAGAAAAAGAAAAAGATGCCCATGCTTCCTGACCGTGCGGTCTTATGGGCAGCTCATGCTTATACCATATGGCTGCACCAAAAATAAACCAAGTAACTACAAAGAATTAGTGATCCCACAGTGCCAAGGCCTCTGGACAAACCTCCATAGGGCCATTGCCTTTCTTTCCCTGACTTTTGTTTCCAAGAGTTTCTGGCTCTATTCTCCACCCCATCCCCCACCGTACCCCATCCCTACCACCCTTATTTTCTTTTTCCTGCATTTTGTACCTTGCCAGATGCCTGCCAGGAACACTCTGGTTAAATGCTGCTTTACCTAAGTTAATTAACTACCTGTTTCATGAAGTGTCAAGTTGGGAGCCATCTTAGGTGTTCGGCTATAACATAAATGAGATGATTATGTTAATAGTCTGTAGGAATGCGCTCTCCTTTCTGTATGTTCTCCCGAAGCTCCATCCAGCAATTACAGCTTTTGAACCGTGCTTTAAAAACATGCCAGCTGTTACTGGAATATGGCACATCTAAAATAACGCAGCTAAATAATATCTGCTCTCTTTGCTGCTAAGCACAGCGCCCTGTTTTCTTCTACACTCTTCTTGAAGCGTTTGCCCAGTAATATTTGTAAGAGGAAGTGCCAGAGAAATACAAGCTAGGACAGGAAGCTTGTGCTTGGGTTTTTTTCTCTAGGTCCCTCTCCGAAGTTGTACTTGCCCAGGCTCTGGTGGGCACGCTTGCTGGAAAGAACTGGGCTCTTTGCCCTTTTGTGAATCCATGAACACTAATCACAAATCAAAGGAAGAATGAATGCAGAATTGTTGGAACAGTCATAGCTGAGGTTTTTTTTCCACTTTAATTGTGGTAAAATATAATCAGCATAAGCATACAATGGCAACTGTTTTTAGGTTTATAGTTTAGAATATCAGGGTTGTGAACCAAAATCCAGAATGGACTCACTGTGCATACCTGGTATTTATCACAAGACAGTTCCCCATTTTCCTCTATGCCCAGCTGTGACGAATGTCAGTTTTCTTTCTGCACCTATGGATACTATAGATACCTCACATCAAGGGAGTAATAAGGGCTTGTCGTTTTATGCTCGGCTTCCTCAACTCAGCATAATGCCTTCAGAGCATCTCTTGTAGAATGTGACAGTTTCCTTTCTCGTTCTTTTGCTTGTGAGCCTTGAATGACCAGACCGTCTCTCCAGATCAGTATTTCCTTCCTTTTTAAAGAGCAAGTAATATTCCACTGGGCGTATACACCATGTTTTGTTTATCTACCCCATCAGTGGACATTTGGGTTTATTCTTCCTTTCATGAGTTGTTAGTAACACAACTAAGAATATGGCTGTGCACACGTCTCTCCAAGCCTCCACTTTACTTCTTTTGGACATAGCTAGAAGCATAGTTTCTGGCTTATGTGATAATTCTATCTTTTTTAAAATTTGATTTACTGCTTTCCATTTTGGTTAAACTATTTAAAATATCTACCTATAGTGCACAAGCTCACACTTCCTCCCCGAGTCTTGCCAATGCTTGTTATTATTTAAAAAAAAACAACTTTTGATTTTTAAAAGCAGCTCCCTCTTGGGTGCAGATGATAGGGTGGATGAGAGTGGAGTCTTACCCTCTTCTTGATATCTAGAGGTGAGGTGACCTCTTGGCTATTCATGCCTCCTGTCCCCCACCCCCACTGAAGCATGACCCATTAAGTGCAAGCAGACGCTAAAAGATAATCCACTAAGGATATTTTGCTGAAGGGAGCCTTCCCCAGAAGTCAAAATTATCCCACACCCAAATATCTTTCTCTTTCTTTCTTTCTTTCTTTCTTTCTTTCTTTCTTTCTTTCTTTCTTTCTTTCTTTCTTTCTTTCTTTCTTTCTTTTGGCATCGTCAGTTTATTATAAACGGGAAGCGATGAAATTATTTACATGATGAAATAGTTCAGAACATCGGTGGAATGGGCAGCTTCATGTGACAGCATTTCAATAGTGATTTCAGTCCCCATACTTTCCAAGAATGTCACCATCTCTAAATAAGAAATAATCCTTGCCATCTAGAACTACTTTGGTTCCTCCATACTCTGGGAGAAGAACTTTGTCTCCAACCTTCACACCGACCGGATGAATCTGTCCACCCCTTCCTTTCGTGCCTGAACCCACAGCCACTGCTGTTGTTTGCAATGCTTTTCCTTGAGACTTTTCTGGAAGCATGATGCCACCTTTGGTCACAGTTTCGGCGGCACTCCTTTCAACGAATACTCGGTCAAAGAGCGGAAGGAACTTTCTAAAAGCTTGTCTAAAAGCTTGTCCGGACTCCGCACCCAGGCCGCCGCTGCAAGGAGAGTCCTGCGGGCTGGCTCAGGAAAAAACAAGCCCAAATATCTTTCTTGAGGCCACTTTTTCCTTTCACAGCTCTGAAAATTTACGCTATATGATCATTTTGCAATATGTAGAAGTAACTAAAATTTGCTTGGGTTATTACAACCAAAAACCGTTATCTCATTTGACTCTTGTGGTGACATAATAAACTCATTTGGAGTAAATACATAAAGAGAGTTAGCACTAGCTACCTTCCCAGAGTCCCCACAGGGAGAGCATGGTGGAGAGCAACCAGTCTGGATGTGTCCTCAGCATGATCAAAGCACTGTGTCATCTGCACAAAGCCGCTCTGTTTAGAAAGGGTTCTGACTTTTTGAAACCATTAGTCAATTTAGATCTCCGGTCAACCATGCTCTACTTCACTGTCCCTTATAATCCCGGGCATTTTTTCATTTAACTTGCAGAAATACAGGTATTAGTTATGAAGCCCAGAACTAGGCTCATTTCCCAGTTTGTGATAGTCACTATAGATTTCTTTTTTTCTTTGAGAAAACTGTTAACTAAGCCAGATGAAACTCCAGGGACATTGTAGGTCTTCAGTGGAAAGGTGTCTTCCACCAACTGAAAGGTCTTCATCAGAAGGTATCATCTTTCAATATAATACCTCAATGTTTCTCATGGGAATGTCATTCCTTCTGGTTCAGGAAGAGAGAGATATGTGATCTGTATTCAAATGTCAGAGGGTCTCTTGTTGCTGATTGTCTTTCTTGTTTGAGCCCTTTGACCATAGGCTCAGGAGTATAGAAGTTACTGAAAAATATTCGTAAATCATTGGTTCCATACAGAGGAACCAGTAAACTTTTCTGTGTCTTTTGCAGTCTTGGGTGCTGACGAGTAAGCACAAGCACTCATCCTCAGACTTTGACAGCAAGTATAAAAGTTTGGCACTTGAAACCTTGCAGTGTTTTGGGCTTCCTGGGGAGAAGCTATAGCACTGCGCACAACTGCACTGAACCCAGCCCCTTGTTCCAAGGAGATTTCCACTTCTAGATCTATTTACAGCAGTCCTATATTTACAAAGCTTTTTTGGAGCCATGGTAAATATACTGCATGAGGGACAACTTGAGAAACAGGAATATATATATATATATATATATATATATATATATATATATATATATGTGTGTGTGTGTGTGTGTGTGTGTGTGTGTGTGTGTGCGCATGCGCTCATTATAATAAATATATATTTTCCATACATATACACACATACATATACATATATGTGTGTGTGTATGTCCACTTTCTAAACTGCTCTTGAAATTAGAACAGCTATCAGCACTTTAATGTTTTATATACTAGAACTATTCACATTTGAACTCTTTTCATATCAGTCTCTGTACCCCAGTTCATATGTAAAAGCTATTTCTTCTTACACATGTCAGAACTTTTAACCAAAGTTTCTGCACGTCCACCTGTAAACATGTTCTTACAGGCCAGTGAAGGAGCTGCCGAGCAGGCTAGAGGGCTTTAGCAACATCTCATGATCCCCTGGAAAGGAGGTTTTATCATTTTCACTAGGAAGCACCTTTAAGTAGAAAAGATGGACACAGATATAACAACTCTATATGGCCCCGCAATGTAGTTCAGGAGGAAATTCTACTTAGGAGTTCTGCCCTCAGAGGAAGAGAATCTAAGGAGGACTCTGCCTTGTGGGCAGGCAGAGGCAGATGGATCTCTGAGAGTTCAAGGCTAGCTTGGTTCACAAAGAAAGTTTCAGGCCAACCAGAGCTATACAGTGAGACCCTGTCTCAAAAAGAAGTTTTTAACACAAATTAAACAAGACAGTGAGAAGAAATCTATGTAATTTCTATTCCATCTTCTCAGAAAGGACCAAATCTAGGCTGAGAATAACATTTCTCTTTTTTCTACTTCTTCATAGTAATTAATAATGAAAAATCCCAAGGCTGTTTTGTCAACAAAGAAGGGATAGACAGTCTGCTCTACCACCACTAAGATTTGAAGAAAATAAACTACAGAGAACAAAGCAAGTAAAGATTGGCCATGAATTAGTTGTTTGAGGTGAGCTTCAGAAATAGAAAAATGTGGTCTAGGACTGATTCATGTAACACAAATGGAGATAGGAGCTTCTCAGACCAGTTGGCATGGATTTCACCCAGAGAAAGCACAGGGACACTTGTGAATTGAAAATGTTTAGAAACAATTTATTTATTTGCCAGAAGACTTCCACATGTGAGTAGTTAGTGAATTGCTGGTCCTAGAACTGCTCTTAGTTTCACTGATGACACAAAACAGTTCCCTGAGCCTTTCCCAGGCCCGCTCTCATTTTCTTACCAGAATTTTCCTCCTTCCTGACTCTCCTTTTCACTTACAATGTCCTCCTTCCAGTGTGAATGGTGCAACTGCTTGACTCCTTGCATTTCCTCAGCTTTTGGTACCCCCTTTTCTCTGTTCTGGGCAACATAACTCCTAAGAACTGAGACAGACTCAGAATTGTTTTAGATGAAAAGAGAAAGAATAGGTGAGTGAGCAGGGATAGAATTCCCCGGCACTGAGGGGAGAAGAAGCAAGCAGTTTGCAGATGTGTTCACGTGTGTGTGTGTGTGTGTGTGTGTGTGTGTAGCATGTACAGAAAGTCCCAAGTGCCTAAAGGATGCTGCTCCCACCTCACTACCACCACTTGCAGCCTGCTTAATTTTCCCTTTGCAATTTCTCTGGGCTCCTCCCACCTCTGCCCAAGCACCATTCTGTTACATTTTAGCACCCATCTGTGGATTAAGGAAGAGAGAAAAAAGGTGGGGGTAGAGTGGATCTAAAAATGGGCCATTACTAGCTGAGAGAATCAGGGGATTTGATATACCTCTAAGCGCAATGTGGCTGCCTGGGAACAACACTACTGAACATCACAGTGTCGGCAGGAGTCACAAGGGGTTTTGACGGTGTCTATGTGGACTCTAAGCAGAAGCTCTGTGATGTAACATTTCGACAATAGACTATCATGTTGAAATGTCTGGATTCAGAATGTCTGGAATCAGAGGGTCTGTCAACAGACCTATTTGAAAAGATTTGTCAGGAGGTCAGTAAGTACAGGACTTAGCAGAAGTCCTAGAAAGACTCTGCAGAAAGGAAGGCTGAGCCTCAACAGATCATATGGTTCTGAAAGATTTCCTCTAGAATCAGGAGACAGAGAGTATCAAGGGATGCATCAAATACCCATGAGAAAAAACAAGAGGGTGAAACTATAAGGGACTATGAACAAAGACATGTGAAAGCGAAAAAGCAGGAAGAGAGAGAATTCAGTTGGGGAGATCGGGAACATACTGAGAAGTTGACATTCAAGAAAGTCCCTTGAGTTTGGGTAAATTCTGATAGGGAGAGATTCTAGGGAGAGGGGTCATCCTGAGAGAACAGGGAGAAGCTAAGGAGCGGTGAGGAGCAGTGAAGAAGCTAGAGTTTGACTATGATGTAGGGTGAATGCATAGGATGCAACATTGGAAAGGTGGATTAGGAACACGTTGCAGAGGATCTCAAAATTCAAACTAGGCAGTCTGTGTTTAATTCACTGGGCAACGAGGAGTTATTGAAAGCTTTTCAGCAGGATCATGGACATAGATATGTGCATCTGGAAGCCATGTGGGATGAACCAGTTTGGGATAAAGATTGATGGGAGGAAGAGAAATGTGTTAGAGGATGCAACAGACCAAGTCTGGGGTAATGGGTTTGACACGGAGTAATAGCAACAGAAATCCACATTGCTGACTTTGAGGGGAAAAAGAAGCTAAAGAAATCTACAGAATTCTACTTGTGTTGTAGTAGTATGCAAGAACAGAAATAGGAAACTCAGAACAGTTTCATTGGTGGAAGACATAATGAAAAGAAATGTGGGTCTGGTTACAACAGGGTATCTAACATAAATGCCCAATGGGAGGTTAGAGAGATAGTCTAAAACCTCAGGGATAGAGCTGTACAAAATATAAAACCCTTGGATTGTTGGATTTATTTTTAACACCAGCTCTCTCGACATTTCCCACCTACAGATTCAAGTTGGACAGAAGGCGGCAAATGCATTGAAAGCAAAGCATGGAACCAATTATAGAGTTGGATCAAGTGCAGATATTTTATGTAAGATACTTTTTTTTTTGCTTCTTTAATGGTATCTGAGGCACAGAAGAAATCAATGAAGTTTAGATGGTGAGATGGGCTGAAGAGCAGGAGTTCTTGGGACCCACAGAGAGCTGTATGAATCAAAATGACCAAGGATAAAAGGAAGTCTGTATGATTCAGTATTGTACTCTCTGGGGAGAAGGCATGAGTGCAAAGGAAAAACAATGATACACTGGCTCAAACCAGAATTTTCCCTGGCTTGAGTTTAAAAGAGCTGGCAAGTCAGAAGGCACAGGAGGCAACAGGAAGGGTATTGTCCTTTAAGCCTCCGTCAGTTGGTTACAGTCCCAGAGGGTCCGCCTGCCAGGAAAGCCAATCAGGGCAAGACTGGGGAAAAGACAAAGGACAGAAAGACAGGGGTTCAGCTGAAGGACTGTACAATGCTTCTCCAAGTCTGAGCATGGTCCCTCCCCAGCTCCCCAACCCCTCCATCGCCACCCGTAGCTCCTGGGGCCCGCCCAGCTAATATCTGCCTCATAATTTTCCTGTGATTCATCTGTCTGTTTGTCTGTTTAATTTCTTTGTGAAGATTAGTCCATTCATTCTTACCTTGCAAATTTGATGCTGCCTCTTTTTTTTTTTTTTGATCAACTGAGCAACTTTAACCAAGTCTCTGTTGTGTTCCACGCACAAGGAAGAGCAAGGAGCCAAATAAAACACAGGCTCCTTGGGGATTGTTTACCAAGGACAGACTGGTCCTCATCAGGAATGGCTCCTTCATTTCCTGGAAGCCTTTATTTCCCCTCCATACCCACCCCCTACCGCACAGGAATGGAACCCCGCCTTTCATAGTCTGATTTCTACATTTACCTTCCTGTTTTCATTTACAGATGCTATGTCAGGATCTCAAAAGACTGGTCTGGAGACATTGGGATGCCCTTATCCCACACATTTGAGCTAAGGGACAATGGTACCCATGGATTTGTACTGCCCAAAGTTCTGATCTAGCTCACCTGTGAGGAGACCCTGGAAGCCATGCCCTCACTGTTAGTATTCTGCAACAACCTTCTGGTTACCTAGCAACAATGACATCATGTATCGCCCAGCCAGGTGGCCACACCTGGGGGCGTGGTTATTACCTGACCTATAAAAGGACCACCAGACATGTGTTCACTCTCTTATTCCTCTACTCTCCTACTCCTCTACCCTCTTATTCCTCTCACCCTCTTACCCTCTCTATGGGGCGCCCTACCCCTCCTCCCCTTTCCTCCTCTCCCTCTCCCTTCCCCATCTTGGCCCACACCTGTTCCCCCTTCTCCCTTAATAAACCCCTTTCATAGTAAACCTGTTGTAAGCCTCATCTTATTTTTTATTTCTAATACTCACTCCCTGACAAGAGTTGCTGGCCCACCAACAGTGCTAGCAAGGTGACACAGTCTTGCCACTGGCCATGCTGTACTTCTTCACATCTCTCCTCTAAGAGCTTCCTATCCCAGCCTGCTTAATCCCCAGGGATGGGCATGTGTTTGGGGTGAAGGTATGTGTTGTACAGAAGCCAAACCATGGAACTAAAAAATGCTTTATATTCTAATAAAGAGTCACACTAACATCTTAAACATTTGTTTTGCTGGTAATTAATTTTTATTGCGCTATGAGAATATTGTATTACTTAGCTATTACAACTACAAAGCTATAAACTAAACCCTTCTAAAATTCAGTGGTGCGTGCACCTGTACACCAGTGAGAAAATTCTGCTGATCTCCATGGTGCTCGCTGATGCCCCTGAGCAGAGTGGCAAGCAGATGGTTGACCAGGCTCAGGCTGAGCTAGACTGAGGGGCTATATTCATGCTCCCTGTAGCTTTTTTTCCCTCGCAGGTTTGTCCTGACGAACAGGAGATCAAGTCCCAGCTTACTGTTCAAATCTCTGCCTAGAGATTATTAACATTATTAACATCCCATTTGTGCTGACCAGTTTTTATTTCAACTCAACACGTGGTAGAAAGATGAAATGTATTTGTTTGTTTGTTTTTCAAGGCAGGGATCTCTGCATAGCCTTGGCTGTCCTGGACTCACTTTTGGTCACATGTTCTATCACAGCAATAGAAACCTAGCCAAGATGCCATTGGCCACAGGAAGTCACTTGTCTTGAGTCAGGAGTCAAAGGGTGGGCCAGAGCACAATGTGCGGCATGCAGAGACTGGAGTGTTCGATGAAATTACTCTCCTTGGTGTTGAATGTCACACTGAGCCTTGAGATTTGGTGTTTGGCTTTGGAGATGAGAAGGCTCAGCAGAAAAATGTTCAGCTCTGATTGTTATCATTCTATGTGTATGTAGTAGAATCCCACTGTGCCTGGAATCTAATTAGAAACCAGATGATGAGGTTCTGACTTCTACGTACTCTTTTGAATTTATGATCCCATATTCACTAAGGAAAGGAAATGTGAATAAGTTCCTCAGGTCTAGTTTTAGTTGTTATCATCTAAACTCCTTAGAAATTTGCTTGTGTTTGATCCCTTTCACTCATTTAGAAAAATAAGTTATGTAATATGTCTATAAAGTTGCTGTTAGCTTTAAATATTTACCTAATTTTTATGTTATTATTACCTCCTAAGTAGTTGAATGGCTAGGAGTTCACAATGGTGCATAGACATAGTACACACATAGTATAGTACATAGTACATTGGATCTTATATTACAGTGTGTGAAATCCCAAAGAGCTGCCGTGAGTAATTGGAACCGACACAGTCTCTCATCCAAGGCAAATCCCAGCTTAGGGGAAGCCGTATAGCAAGAACACAAAGAAATAAACTAAATATTCCAAGCGCTCTACAAAACAAGAGTAGAGAGCTAAGCAGGGCCAGCCTGTGGCTCTCTAGACACTTAAGTCACTATCTCTGTCCATTAAATTTCAAGAGCTCTTCAAGCAGCCTCCAAGACTGTCATTTCCTATGTATCTCCATATGACACCTTGAAACGGTGCTAAGCACTTGACAGGCTTTGAACAAATGCAGCTGTGACTGGCTGACAGGGTGCCCCTAGTGTTTAGTCACCCGTTTCTAAATTTCCTTGTTGGCCATAGTCACAATACACTTCCTGGTTGTAACTCTTTTATTGCCCTTCTTTGTCCTCTTTATTTCGCCATGTTTTCCTAGTGTGTGGCTGATAAGGGTCAGAAAGGAAATGTCAGGGGCAATGGAGTTTAATGAATCAAGGAACAGAGATTTACATAAAAATGCCAACTCCACAATCACAGCATTGTTGGGGGGGAAAACCTGTTAGTTTTCATCAGTGGTCAGCCTGGAAGAGAAGAAAGCTGATGTGACCCTTCAATGCCACATTCAAGAGGCAAGCAGGCAGCCATGTTTATAATCTCGGGTCATGGCTGTTCATGTAGCCAGTGTATTAGTTCCAGGGCTTTTAAAAATAAAATGATTTGGATGCCTGCATACTATAGGATCCCTTGCCTAGAAAATTGAAATGACATTTGAGAGGGAAGCCTGGGAACCATGACCCGTTTTTTGCTTCTCCCTGAGGCTTTCACTTTAAGGATCCTAAGGATAAGTTTGGAAAGATGACAAATGGGTTTTCTTAAGGAAGAAAGTTCTTTTCAGACTCCTGGTCTAAAATGGTCATTATTTGAGAAATCTATTTAAAAAATGTAATGCCTACAATCTATAACCTTGAGAATATCCTGTACTATGTTATTTTTTGAGGCTGGGATTTGATTTTTACCCTACTTTAAAGTTAAGAAATTATTTTCATTAGTATTCGAGACCATGAAATTCCTGGGTCAAAGTCAAGGTTATTTTTTCTCACAGCCCATGAATGAACACAAACACCAGCACATTTACATCCATGCCCTGCACTCCCACACCTCAAAGGGATGATGCAGTGAAGTCCAGTGCGACATGCAGAGAGGTTTGCTATGAGAGACACACACTAAGCTTGGGTCCAAGCAGCCAGCAAGCCTGAGCTCCTTCCACAAAGAGATACTTCCTCATCACACTAATGGCTGGGTTGCTTGCTTGCTACAGACAGACAGCTGACCTGGTAAAGGGTGGTCCTTTCAGCATTCTTAGCATCATCAGCGCCAAAGAAAAAGAGGTCATTAAAGGACTGTCTCCCAAGAGGCTTCATGTATCAGGTTGAAGCACAGGAAATTGCTGTTTTCAAAGGGTTTAAAAGCTTGAGCATTGCTAATTTTATACAGTTCAACTTAATATCATGCCCATGCCAATAAAACAATTTCCTTCATGCCTTTTCTTCTTTTTTTCTAGGACATTTGACTGTACCACATTTCCTGTTTCCATTTCTTCCCACCAAACTCTGTCAGGAAGAAAGGTTCACATTTATGGATTAGTGAATTTTTTTTTGAAGTAGTTGGTATTGTGATGAGGTTTTGTGTAAAAACAGTAGCCATGTGAGCAGTTTTCTATTCTCCTGTAATTGAGATCATGTGGTATTTTCTTACTACTCTGAAAAAGGAGTTTTATTTCTAAAGATTAATTCATTTAAAATAACATCAATAAATAAAGACTTCTTTAGTGATAGATGTATAATCCCACCCTGTCAACATATTCGTTTCCCATAAAATCCCGGTTCCCACCAGGATTTTGTTTCGTTTTCACCTTTCTTTCATTTTTCTATTTTCACCCCCTAATTACCATCATTCATTCTTCTTCCTCTCACTCTCAAATTATTTTTCTCAACGAGTCCCCTCCTACTTTCATGTTCTTTTTCTTTAAACTTTATTTTTTTATGACCCATTGAGTTTAATTAGGCTTGCTTCCATGAGCATGAGTATGAGTTATTTATTGCCAGATGGGCAACTTGTCAGCCGTTACACCACTGAAGAAAATGACACCTTCTTCTTTCAGTAGCCAGTACATCAGTAGTTCCCCAGGGCGCACCAGGAGCCCTTCCTCCAACACAAGTAGATGTTGATGGGCCCAGTCTTGTTCAGGTGACCACAGTTCTGGTGACTTCATGAGTGCAGTGGCCGTGTCATATCTAGAAGTCATCATTTGTAGCACTGTTCTCTGTCCTCCAGTTTTTTTTTGTTATTGTTCTCTCTTCCACATTGTTCACTGAGGCTTGAAAGGAGTGAAATAGTCGTACCATTTAG
Source organism: Pachyuromys duprasi (assembly GCA_028658305.1). Taxonomy (NCBI): domain Eukaryota; kingdom Metazoa; phylum Chordata; class Mammalia; order Rodentia; family Muridae; genus Pachyuromys; species Pachyuromys duprasi. The sequence goes on from CM053751.1 coordinate 43,907,325, forward strand.
AGCTGAGCACTCAATAGTGACTTATTCTCTGCACAGCGACAACTTGTTAGTGTTTGCATTACCCAATGCCCACTGTTAAAAAGAGAAAAAAAGAGAGAGAGAGAACGGAGAAAAAAGAAGCTTTTCTGACCAAGGCCAAGAACAGTACTAATCTATGGAAGCCAACACAAACACATTACCATTTAGCAAATGAATAATTCAGTACACTATAATTTAAAACTAATATTATTAGTTCATGGCCCTTAGAGTCCTCTAGTCACTGGGTTTTGACTAGGTTTACAATACTAGGCATGACTTCCTTCCCATTGGGTGAACCTCAAATTCAATCAGAGAGTGGTTGGTTAACCCCATAATAATGACACTACTATTGCACCCGAAGGTACATATGCTCAGGTTGATATCGCATTTGCAGGGATTACAGCTGGGTAAGACTATTGATGACTTTTCGTCCTCAGCAGCTGACATAGCTCTGGCATCATGGAAGCTTGCCTACAGAGCATAGCCTTCCAGTTCAGTTCCAGCCAGACCTCTCTATTTCCTAAAACCAAGTGTGTGATAGCTTTAACAGTAGGGTCTTACCATCTGCTTGTGGTGTGCAACCAACAACAATGGCGCTCACCTTGTTGACAGGGGACTCTGCATCCTCCAGGCCCTCCATGACCAGCGACTCCTAGTAAGGACTCTCCTATCCAGCACTGGGATTTTTGTTCATCAGTCTATGGCTTCAGGCAGAGAATCATCCACCCATTTAGGGTACCTCCATTCAAACTTTAAAAAAAAATTATATTTAAAAATAAGTTCACCAAACAGTAGGTTCATATGGCATTTCAAAGCATCCGTAGCTTCCCCTACCCCTTGCTCTCCTCCAATCTCTTCCACCCCAATCTCCACTTAATCCTTTACATGCTTTATATTTTCCCTTACTTTCATGTTACATATATTCTACTATGTTCCTTCATTAAGGCCTCTTTTCCCCCTTCTTCCCCTAGTAGTCCTTTCCTAGCTTCCTGGCTACAGGAACTCCAAGTTAAATACAATGATCTAAGAATTTGAACCCATGATCTGCATATGAAAGAGAACATGTTGTTGACATACTTTTTAAATGCTTTTATTTATACTTTTTTATATCTCTTTCTCCCAACTCCACTCCAATCCATTCCAACACCCAACACCAGGTAAGAGAGAGAAAGGGTTAGTGGGAGAGGGAGCACAGTTCTCTTAGATGCTTTCTGCTGGTTAGGGTCGTCAGGTTCCTTGGAGCCCCTCCAGTCCTCATTTCAGGAGATCTCTAACTTCTTGTCTCACAGCAACCAGGAGCCACAGGGGAGGAAACAACAGCAGCAACAGTTCTTGCTTGGAGCTTCTCCACACTCTCTGGGCTCTGGTATTTATTCTTTCTCCAGATTCCTCAGATTTAAACTATCTGCTGCTGGCAAATAGCTCCTCTCAGAGCCCAAATGAGGCAAATAGTTTTCTGTTGTCCCACATCCCACACCTGGGATTAAAATAAAAACATGTTTAGATTCACAACAGGTTGTGTTTGGCTTTCTGGGCCCGAATTTCTTTACTCAGTATAGTATTCTCCAGTTCCATCCATTTTTCTGGTAAATGTTATGATTTTATTTGTCTTATAGCTAAGTACAATTCCATTGTGTATATGTACAACCATTATTCATTTATTGGTTGGTGATATCTAGGCAGCTTCCATTTCCTAGCTATTGTGAGTAGAACATCAATGAACAAAGGTATGCAAATATCCCCACACTGATAGAGATTCTTTGGGGTATATGCCAAGGAGTGTTATAGATGGGTCATATGGAAATTCCAGTTTTCCTTTTTAAGAAACCTCTACATTGATTTTCCACAGAGGCTGCACCAGTGTAGACTCCCACCAACAGTGAATAAGGGATCCCCTTTTCCTCACAACCTTACCAGTTTTTTTTGTTTTTTGTTAACTTTATGATAGTCATTGACAATGATAAATATGCAATCTGAAAAGTAGTTTTAATTTGTCTAAATGCCTAAAGGTGTTTAAACACTTAATTTTATTTTTTAGCCATTTCACCTCCTCTCTTTTGAGATCTCTCTTTAGTATTATATTCCATTGTTTTTACTTACTTGTTTGTTTTTACATACCTCAACTCATAAGTTGCATGAGGACTGAGTTCATCTTCCTCCCCTGTGGTCTGGTAGGGTTGTCCCATCAGTGGGAGGTGAACAAATGCAGACAACATAGTCCATGTCAGAGATCTCCCTCACTCCCCTAACTAGGGAGACCACATGAAGCCTAAGCTGCCCATCGTAAGGTCCCGTTTGTCAATTGTTGATCTTATTTTCTGCTGACTAGAGTCCTATTCAGAAAGTTTATACCAATGCTTATATCTTGATATGTACTGCTTAGCTACTTTTTCCTCTAGCATTTCAGGTCGTATGTTGAGGCCTTTGATTCATTTGCAGTTTATTTTTGTGCAGTGTGAGAGATGAGGATCTATTTTAATTTTTCCAGCTTTCTGAGGACCATTTGTTCATGACACTCTTTTCTCCAATGTGTAGTTTTGGCCTGTTTGTCAACAATCAGGTGGTTATAGCTATGTGGAGTTTTATCTGGATCCTCTATTCTACCCCATTTTTTTACCTCTCTGTTTTTGTGCCAGTGTTGTTGTTGTTGTTGTTATTATTATTATTACTATTATTATTATTATTAGTTACTATAGCTCTGTAGCACAAATTAAAATCAGGTATTTTAATACATCTAACATTATCCTCTTTGCTCAGCACTGCTTTGGCTTGGTGGTATCCTTTGTGTTTCCACATTAATTCTAAGAGTTTTTTTTTTTCCTTTGAAGTTTTGAACCCAGGTAAAAAGAATTTAGTCTGGCCATATGTGTCTATAATACCAGGGACAGAGACAAGTGGATTCTTGGAACTCACTGGTTAGGCTAGGCTCTATTCAAATAAGAGGATAGATTTCAAAAAATAAGGTGGACAGCAATTGAGGAAGACACCTAACATTGGTCTCTGACTTCCACACACATGTGCACATGTGTGTGTGTTGACCTGTCCACACACATGAATGTATCAATATACCACACACTCCTACACTATATAAATAAAGACGGGAGGGGGCGTTCAAGTCTCCCATCATTATTATATCAGGACCTCCCTGACATATCATGCCTTTTAGCCTCTTATAAAACTGGAATCAATCATCAACTTTCTATGCACAAGTATTTACAACTGTCATATTACTTGGTGAATTGCTCTGTTTACTAATATGTACTAGCCCTTTTTGTTTCTTCTAGTTTCCATTTGAATATCACTTTACCAGGTATGATCTCTCTCTCTCACTCTCTCTCACTTTTTGAGACAGGATTTCTCTGTGTAGCCCTGGCTATCCTGAAATTCGCTCTGTAGACTAGATTGGGCTCAAACTCAGAGATCCACATGTCTCTGCCTCCCGAGTGCTGGGATTAAAGGGAAAAGGGAGTCCAAAAAGTTAAATGTTATACTCTGTATACACAAAATGAGTGATACATAATTTGAACTGATGGCCATAAAAATAAAAACAAAGAGGGAGAAACCAAAAGAATTATTCAAAATGATTGAATGTGACATCCATCTGAAAATGGAAATGTGAAGAAAGAGTAGATATTACTAAGAAAAGTGTGCTGTTATAACATCAAGAGATCTTTGTTCCATCTCTGCCTGGGAAAAATATTAACATGCTTAAAACTGACTTATAAATGCAGGGAAGCCAGAAGGAGAGCAATATGTAAACACAAGGAGCCATCCGGCTTGAGACAGGAAGTAGGAAGCACGGAATTATCCAGTCAAAGTGCCAATTGAGACCCAGAATTGCTTTTCCTGTAGAAATCAGGTGTCAAAGTCATAAGTGACTTTCATTTCAACTTCATTTTCCAAATTTTATTCAATATGGAGACTTGGGGGGGGACCTTTAAAAAATCTAACAGCTACAATCACCACCAGCTTCTTCTTACACCCACGCTAATTTACCCTATGACATTTACTTTATAATTAGGTTTGCAAGTCTATCACTTTAAAGGTTGACTATTTTCTCCAAGGCTGTTACTTAAAAGATTTGTTTAGTAGAGAATTCTTATTTGAAATACATTTTTACCTTGAAGCATAGCATGTAAGTCAGAGAACACAGCTGCCCTGTCTGATTTGGGGAGAAGGCTGGGTGGTAAGTCTGGAGGGATGCACCAACCCTAGTTTTTCTGCAGTCCAGGAGACTTCACACGCACTGTGTGGCATGTGGACTGATATTGATGGTCTTAGCTCATAGTGTGTTGAATTCTTAACTGCTAGTTTCAAAAGAAAGTAGGAAAGAAAGAAAGAAGCAAGGAAAGAAAGTAAAAGATTCCTAGATAATTTGGTGCTCTTGACAATTTACATAGCCCCCGTGGTTTTCAGACTATATAAATACCCTGGAAAGCTTGTTAAAACACCTATCCTTGGCTACGTCAACAGGCCAGTGGTGAAGTCCGGAATTTCGTGTGTTTGACAAGCTCCTAAGGGTTGCTTAATGGTATCTAGACTCCTATGCACCAAGTAGCAAGGAGCTTGATCAATGAATTTCCACATTAGCAGGCATCAGAATCACTTGGAAGGTTTGTTCAAGTGTACTACATCCCATCTCAAAAATTTGATTCCCCAAATAGGACCTGAGAATCTGTATTGCCAGCAAGTTCTGGGATAAGACAAATTCAATTCCCCCAGGGAATGTGGTGTTGGAACTGGATTGTAATTATGATAAAGCTGACACTAGGTGTGCAGGGGAACATTTATGTATTTATTTATTTATTATTTATGTACTCATTGAGTAAAAAAAAGGGATAAAATACGAGACAAAAAGTCTCTTATTTTAGACTCTAGCTGAAAGTAAAGAAGAGGAAACAACATAATAAATACTGAAATCAAGGCTACATGCAAAGGACCGAGAAGAGCCCTAGGAGGCTGGGTGTAGGAGGGGGGTAGAGAGGGAGTCTCCTGGTTATGTTAGAACTTCAGCAGAATTTAAAAGTGGCCTGAATGCCAACGTGACCCATTGATCCATGCAAGATTTCCACAGTTTAGAATTCTGTTAACAGCTATGGGCTCGCTGATCAATGTAATAATTATATATATATAATGTATTATATATGATTATAGATAGATGGATGAATATCCATATATATCCACTTATATATGATATATTCATCCATATATTATATATTTATATACATTATATATTCATCTGTTATATATGTATATATTTTATTATAATATATATATATATATATATATATATATAACATTTATATATATATTGGGGAGGTTGAGAGTCCAGGGAGTTGTTGGTAGAGCATCAGAGGTAAAGATGAGCCTGGAATAACTTTTCTTCTACCCAGGGTTTTAGAGCTCAATCCAGAAATGCACGGTTATCTTTGGCTCTTCCAAGCCGCTGCTGTCCCCATGAGAGGCAGAAATCTTTACATCCCTGCTCTTAGAGGAACTGAGGTCCTCAGTTCAGCACTGAGAGATGTTCTTTCTTCCATGGACAAACAAATGCAACTGGGTAGAAGGATTTTGGAAATAATGAGTTGGAACCCAAAACAACTTGATTTAAACAGAAAAAGAAGAATGGACTTGGTTCATTTAGTTAAAATAAGCTTAGAGGAAATTCCAGAACAGAATGGTCCATAGGTTCTAGAGAACTTATAACGGTTTAGCAGGTTCCTATATTTATTTTGTAATAGCTTTTCCCTGGAAGGATTTACTTACACATGTTCTTTTTTGTGTGTATGGAAAAAAGGCAATAACCCCTTCAGCAACTTTGGGCCTTGATCTCATCTTCAGTATGATCCAAGGAAGAAGGCCATTCTCTTTTTCAGTGTTCTAATATAGTCCTCAAAGATGAGCTACATTGTCTTCTAAGGTTGAACTACAAAGCTGAAATATGCAACTGTCCTGGTCTGGGTCATGTGCTCACTTGCAGACTAACTCCCTGACCCACAGGCTGAGACAGGAAATTATATCAGGGTGTTCTTATTGGAAGAAGAGTGAGAATATACTGACCAATCAAAATTCAACAGAAAAAGAACAGGGCTTTCCACAGCCTCAGAATTCACACATTGAGATTCAGAATATCACATATTTTTTTTCTCAAAGAAAAAGAGCTAATTTGCTTTTCCGTGTGGGCTGGGCATATATCCAAAACCAGAATCAGAGTCCCCTGAAGAAAAGACATAGTGTGCCCTAACAAAGATTCTTCAAATAACTGTTTCATGGACCATGTGGGGGTTGCTTTTAAGAAGTGTAAAGAGTAAAATTCTGAAGAGAAGTTTTGCCTTAAACAGCATTGGGGGATATTAAACCAATTAACATTTGTAAAATATGTGTGCATATGTTTGCATACAACATGTGGAGGTCTGGATAATTTGTGCTGCTCTTCTCCCACCAAGTGGGTCCTGAGGGGCCAAATTCATGTCGTCAGGCTTGGCAAGCACCTTCACCTGTTGACCTCATCTCCAGACCTTGTAAAGTATGTTCAGTGATGCTGATGTTTCAAATCAGAGCTATTGAAGCAGTCTGGACCACCTCTCCAGTTCCCAGAATAAGGGTGTAATTAATATTGGTCATTAAGGCTATAATTTTTATTCCCTCCATCCTAGCTTTTGGAGGGAAGGTGCAATACAGGAAGGGAATTCTCACACTTACTTGAGAATAAAAAGAAAAAGGTCTCAGGAAACTGAGATACTTTCCATCCTTCCCCATGGTGACATACCTTATTGCAACTGATGTGATTTTTCGGTGACCAGATATTACCGACATTCACTCCTTTATCTCCCAGTCTCTCAGCACTCTGTTATTCTGTAGTTCATAATGTATCACCGAAAAGAACTTTGCCCCTCAAGAAAGACACATGGGATGCAAGGCTGGCACAAGGAAAATATCCAAGCGCAGATGAAGGAATCTCCACAAATATCACAGTGGTCCTCTACATCCTTGCTACCTGCTCAGCTTCCACACTCTCATTCAGAATCATTCTTTACCAGTGTCATGAGAAAGAGATAACATGTCTGCCCCTTGTTAGAACCCCTTTTGGCCTCCTCCCCACTGTTGCCTGCACTGAAATTTTCCTATGTTCATCTGTGGTGTTCTTGCAAGCTGGCTCTCCATTTCTCTCAGTAAACCGGGGTTTCTAAATAACACATGCGCACCTAGTATAAAGCAAGAGCGGGTTATCAGTGGCTTCTTAAATGTTATTTCAGATAAAGGGAAAAAGACACAGTGAGTAGGATCATTGTTTGAAGTTATTCAAATAAATCACAACCAAAGAGAGGATGAAAGTCACAAGTTATGGTCCAGCCAGAAGGCATTAGATGGCCTGGAGCTACTCATCTCTTTTTCAGAAGGACGCCTTCAAATCTTAACCAGATTCTCACTGGAGGATGACCTTTGGAGGTCATTCTTGACACAGGTCGCCATCCAGTGAAATTATGGTTGGCAGACACCAGAAATCTTGCTCTGGGTTGAGGTCCAAAGTTACAGGTGCAAAATGCTGCACCAATCACTAACTAAACTGCCTTTTACGTTCCCTAAAATAGAAAATAGATTATCCATGCCCTGGCAGGCAAAGGTGCCTAGTGTGTTCAGTTACCCACTGTTTCTCCATTTGCCTTTGTTATTTCTCTGAAAATCCATTTATCCTCAAAGGTCACTTTGAAATGTCATCCCCTTTCCTTCCGTGTCTTTCCCTGCTTTCTGAGTGTGACCCTGTCTCCCCGCTGCTCCCCTTGAGCACAGTGTTGGGGTGTGTGTAGTCTCAGGACGGCACCATCGTTTCTATCACGTAAAGTTAAACACGGTGTTATAACAAGACCCGTCGCCCCAGCTGTGACTTCAAAGTGGTTACGAATCTGAAATCATTTGGTGTGTGTCAATATCAACACCTCGGAAGGTGAAATGGGGAGTGTGTGTGTGTGTGTGGTGTGAAAAATACCATGTGAATTTGAGACTGTCATTTCCATCATTTTCCAATAGGAAGGCAAGAGTATGTTAGTGTCAAGGACACTCTGAAGTGGCTGAGGAAGAAGGGAGGCTGGCGGAGGTGGGGGAACTACTGTTTCTTCAGAAGCTCAAACCAGGAAATATCCGTGAGACCCTGTGGCCTCTTTTAACAGATTAGCTGGGGAACACAAAAGGCTTCCTTCCAGGAATTGATGATAAAGATGCAAAGAACCAAAAGCAAGAAAAGACATTTGTTAGGAACCTGGGCTCAAGCCTTGAATAAATCCCCAGTGCCCATACTTTACTGCTATTTTAATGTAGTCCATGCGATTCATCTCATTTTTTTTTATCATTCCTAGAGTTTCCGGGGAGAGCTGTGACTACCGCCATGATGGGGTCAGGACAGGCTGTGTCTGATCCTCCTGCCATAAGGGAGGAAGGCTGTGTTCCCCAAAAGCTTTCATTAGGATTTCTCCCCAGGGCTGTAGACAAAGGACACATCCAAACAGGTGCCATGGCAGGGCTCTGATTTTCTTTGTTTGTCTGGAGCCGGGCGGAAGCCAGGTGTTATCAGAGCTTTTCAGACGTGCACCTCTGACAAAGTCCAAGGTTTCTAAAGGATAAAAATGTAACTGTTTTAATATGAGGCCAGGGAAGAGTCATAGAAATACCCTGGCCACTCTGCGCACTGCCAAAAGCAGAGCTCTACTCATTTGCAGTGATTCCCCTGGTCTCTTCCTCCTGATGCCATTCAACCAAGAGACCCCAAAGTTAAGCCCAGGCCTGCAAACTATGATAGCTGCAAAGGGCAGCTTTAATTAAATGTCGTATCACAGTCACTTTGTTTTGGGTGAGATTGTAATGTGGCCCCACAGACCTTTTGCGCTTATTTATTTGGGGGCAAACATGTGCATGACACATGTCACAGTACATATGTGGAGGTCAGAGGGCAGCCTGTGGGAGCTGACTCCTACTACGTGGATTCCAAGGATTAAACCTTCAGAACATCAGGCTTGGCAGTAAACGCTTTTACGTGCTGAGCCATTTTGTCAGCACACCTCCTCAAATAATAGGAAAAATGTGAGTGCATTTCTGTAGAAAAGGAGTAATTTTCAGATTTTTATCTTTTTTTCCAAAGGATCTATATCCTTCCTTCCAAAAGACAGAAACTAATGACTCAAAGGGACACTAGTTGAATTTAAGCAACTTGCCTAATTAGTTGCGTTTAATTCAGTTAATGAGAATATTTGGTCTTTATGTGAGTAATTTTTGCTGTTGTTATTGCCAAGGAAAGCTGATAGAAAAATTTGTCACCCCATCGTTGTTTCATGCTAACCAGTCTAAGACCTTCTCAAATGTGTTCATTGGGGGGGGGGCAATTCTAGCCTCTAACCCTGTATAATTCTTCTTCTCCTTCTTCTTCCTCTTGGCTGTCCTGGACTTACTTTGTAGATCAGGCTAGCCTCTACCTCACTAACATCTGCCTGCCTCTGCCGCCCCAGCTGCTAGGATTATAGGCATGAGCTACCTCACCGAGCTCCCTCTATAATTCTTAGAACTTAGAGACAAAAGCTGGTCTTCAGATGCTGTAAGTTCAAACAGAATCCTTTGATGCTCATCTATTCTTCACTGCTTTCCGAAAGTAGATCATTATTTATCCCAACACACTCATAAGGTGGACCCAACCTACACAATTGTTCTAAGGACCAATAGACTCAGGGCTATCTTATCTCTGATGCTCTCTGCCTGTGCACACAGCCTTCTGGCCTGTGTCCTCTGCCCAGCCCTTCCTGGTGTAAATAAGGTTGGCGCCTCTTCCAGAGATCCCAAGGGTAGAATCCTACGGATGCCAGGCACTCATTACAGTCTGTTACCCACCTCGGGAGCAGAAGGCAAGCATAATGATAGCAGCTCTCTACACCAGCGGCCTCCCCAGCCTAGTTACTTATTTTTAATTAAGATGGTAGCACAACACCTTCTCATCTCCTTCAGGGATTGCTGTGTTCCAATTTGAAAGGGGCTGGAGAAGATGGCTCCATGCACCCGGATCTTTGCTTCTAAAGCTAGGAGGCCATGTCTGAGTTCCTGTTTCCTGGTCGGTGGTATTAGAGGAGGCACAAAGCGGTGTTTCCCAGGAGGTGGCAGTGCACTCTCAGGCAGGCTGTGCTTGCCTTCTCTATCACCCAAAGAATATTGTAATTGAGACATAGCATTATAATGCATTCCCGACCACGCAGCTGTGAGTGTCACCTCGGAATGCTTCTCACCAGTTTCAAAGTCACTGTGACCAGGGTAGGGAGATGGAAATATGGGGGGCACAAGGCAAACGTGGGAGGGGGCTCACGGAGACAAATCAGGGACACTCAGCTTTATTGTGAGTAGAGTTTCAACACGGAAAAGCCAGAGGCCACCCTGATACATATTTACGACTGTTCCCAGGTTCACCTCTGAAGACCAATAAAAGAAAACTGGAGGACTCTTGTATTGTCTGCATCTTAATTCAAGGTTTACAAGAAATATTTCATTACCCTAATTCAGAAATTGGGCATCCTTTCTTTTCAAATGAAATGTCTCCTTGTCCAGGGTGAAGAACGTGGTGAACCCACCTCTCCCTGAGAGGTAGGCGGGACGTGATGAGAGGAGGAAGAGCTTTGCCTGTGATACAGCCTGACCCTATGATTCCCAATGCCTGCTGTTCACATCTCAGGACCAATCCTGGGAGAGCAGGCCGAGGAAGGCACAAGAGGTCTTCTCCAGATTTGATCTATAGGTTCTGGTTTTCTAGGCTGCAATGACAAGAATAAACGAGCCTGATATGACCAGAGCAAGGGGCGTTGAGATGACCCTGCAGTGTCTCCACTTGGCTTCCTGGGTGTGTTCACAGCGTGGGAGGTTGACTTCCTCTCTTCACATTTCTTGTGTTTGTTTGTTTGTGTATTTGTTTGCTTATTGTTCTTGGAACCTTGTCAGAGACCCTGATATGAAATAGAGAACAATGAAGTCAGTTAGGTGAATTGCTTGCACAGTAAATTGATATTTAAAGAAAAATGAGCCTAGCCTTTACCTGCCTTTCAAATGTATCCTGAGGCTGCATTGTTCTAGTTGTGTTCTGTTGTCCCTGGCCCTTTCCCATTGAAACCTTGTTCTGTGTTCTTTGAAGTGGTCTTCTGGAAAACTTTCCCTACCCCAAATCCATACCTAGTTCTAAGAATAATCACAATGTACCAATTTGCAAAGTATTATTTGCGTGCTGTAATCATGGCCCTTGAAATATGTCTATCTTTTCATTGTTGTCTATTGCTTTATTTTGTATGCACGCTGGCATGTTTGTAGGCACACACATGTATGTATGTGAGGGTCTTGTAGAGGGCTGAGGTTGATGTTGGGAGTTTTCCTCAAATGCCCCACCTTATTCATTGAGGCAGGGTCTCTCACTTGAGCTTAGCGCTCACCTATAATGCTAGTTTGGCTAACCAGGTGGCTCCAGGGAGTCCATCTCTACATTGCAAACACCAGAATTACAAGTAGGCTGCCATACCCGCAAGGCAAATATAAAGTCAGAAAACAAAGCATATTAACATCTAATTAAAAGAAGAAAATTTGTTTTGATGGCTGGGTGATGTTCTTTCCCACACTCTTCCACTCTGCACTCAGTTTGCAGAGCATGAGAAACAATTTACCAAGTGTAGAACATGGCTGTAGAGCGGCATTAGTGGCAGATCAAAAAAGCCCATCAACAATCAACTGAGGGGGACTGGAACATTCCCAGACAGCAGGACATTCAGTGTGGAGCTGCTACAAGATGCAGGTGGAACAGGAAATCTCCTATGGGTAGCATATAGCACAGAATATCCAGAGCACTTAAAAGAATAATGATTGGGAGGAATGTAATACAAATCATGGAAGAGAATGAGTGGGGAAATCCATGAACACTGTGGAGTGATAACAAGGCCCAATGAGCCAGGCGAACTGACAGGTGGTAAGTCACAAAGGAAAGTACGCTAGCTCTCTTCAGCCTACGTGGTACATACGGGAGTCCTCAACAATACACAGGCAGAGCAGTAGGACAAGAACCCCACTAATGTGTCAGAGAGACTCATCCCAGTACGCAGCATGCATGCTCCACCTCCAGTGATTTCTTGTTTTATTCCTCTGTGTTGTTCTCTACCTCTTAGAAGGTTTATAAATCCCCTTGCAATTACATTATTTCCCCAAAATGGCTTCATATTTGAGTACTAATTCAAGAAATCAAGCATGTGTCTGATGCTCAACCATCCCAGGTAGTTCCTATTGGCCATCTGGCAGGCGTGTGATATCATTAGCTATATTTAAACTCATAAATATCAGCCAAGAAGATTGAGGAGGTGCCAGGATGACACAAATTATTCATGGAAAATGGTGTCTCCATTGTCCAGAAAAGAGCACAAACCTGAAAAGCATCTCATTCAAAGACAATTAGTGCATGTGACAATGTCCCTCCTCTCCAGCACAGAAAGAAGACTCAAGTGTGGGAGTCCCAGATAACAGAATTTCAGCATGTGAGCGAGCCTAAAGCTTTTTAACATGTGGATATTGAGAGCAAGTTCAGCTTCACAGCACAGCACAGGAAGAGTGGTGAGGGATACTGGGACACTCTCAGTGTGTCACTCCTCTGGATTTCCCTATGCTTCCTGTTGGTAATCTGTGTACTGTATTCAGTTCTAGATCTGTAGGAAACACTTCCCTGTTGCTTTCGAAGCTTAAAAGCATAGGCCGATGGGCGGCACCTGAACTTATCTTGTCCCGAACCTTGGTACTTCAGCAGTTGGGCAAAGTGCAGTGAAACATCATGAAGTTAGGTTATTAGCTTACAGGCAAAAGACATTAATGAGGTCGTCACAGAATAGGGGGATTAGCTCTTTCACTACTGAAGGAAGAATGGAATCATGGGGCTTAGCACATACAGGAAGCAGGAACTGAAGTGGCAATGACTGGCTCTCATTATTTCTTTTACTCTTGTAGTTACTACTCTGAGGATAAAAATGTAGGGAAGGGGAAATTGATTCCGCTTGAGTCATATGCTTGGTCGTACTTGGGTGGTAAGGTCTTCCAGTAAAAGAGTCAATAGCCCCTGTAGCTTGCAGTCAGGACATCTAAGAATACATTCAATCAGGAAGAAGTAAACCCAGCATGGAAATCAGGATGCTGCTTGAAAAGAAAAATGAGTGTGGAGAGTCCAAACTTCACCACACGACACACATACACACGCATGCACACAAACATGTACACACATGTACATTCATACACAGAGTGCTCAGACACATAGACAAACATACATGTACACACAAACCACTCAGACATACACAGTAATCAGACAAACATATACACTCATGTACACATATCCACAGACAAACACACACATACATACGGAGTGCTCAAACACACATGACACACATACATGTTCACACAGAGATATACACGCATTCCACACATAACTCCCTCCACATACAGAATTCTCAGACACACGTGGACACATTTACATGTACACACAGAGATATATACACACTCCACACATAGCCTACCCCTGCATACACAGTGCTCAGACACAAGTAGACACGAATGTATGTACAGACATATAGCACAGCACTCAGGCACATACCAGTGCAAACACACATACATATATGTGCACACACTCATATAGCACTCATACAGAGTGCTCAGATACAAATACATATACACACAGAACTTAGACATGGAGAGACAGTGTGAGTGAGACACACATAGAAATGCATGCATACACGACATATAGCACTGAGAAACACACAAGTGTTCATGCATACATATATGTACAAACACACATATAACACTTAGACACACAGTGTACTCAGAAACACATAGACACAAATACATGTGCGCACAGCACTCAGACATACACAAGTGCTCAGACCCATACAGACACACATGTATGTACACATAGACATACAGCACTCATATATACTAAAGTGCTCACACACATATATGTACACAGACATATAGCACTCAGACACACAGAAAGAGTGCTCAGACAGACACACGTGCCTGAATACACAGACACACAAGCTGCTCAGACACATACATACACGAATATACACATTCATGCACACACACTGCTGCCACCACATAAAACATAAAAGAACAAAGAATGAGGGAACACAGAGCCCCCTCCATTCTCACAACTGTAGCTAAGATACTCCAACAAGCAGAAGACTCACTAACTTAGCTCATCTTCTGGAAAGTTGATATGGTGACATCAGATTTCTTGATCTCCTAAAGTTTAGGAGAACGGCTACCACAATTTCCTTCAGATTTTTTCTGTTTTTTAAAATAAGTTTCACTATGTAGCCCAAGATGGCCTTAACCCTCCATCCTCCTTGCATCTCAATCTCCTTTATATTGAGATTACAGAAGTGTGCCTCCAAAACTGGCTGCTTCTGGGAATTCTTGATCATCAATCATACTTATAGCTCAAACATCAACCCTGACTGTTTACTGCCATCAAAATTCTGTCTTGGAAGATATTAGTATGTCCTAAACTTGTATGTCCTAAATCTACTAGAGAATCTAATGAGCCAACCTGTTTCTCACTTGTGCAGCTAGGTGTGAATGTAGCTGGCAGTGTGGGCAAGATGCACACCACTCAGCAAGAACATGTAAGAGCCGGTGTAAGTTAACCCTGCCCTTACACTGCTGAAGAATCTTGCCATCTCATGGGGAGATGAGCCCTTCGTCAGCAAGGGTGCCTGTGTGTGTCAACACAGCTCCTTTCCAACTCTGCTGGAGTTGTCAAGTTAAGCCACACCGATTTGGATATTGTTTATCTCCTCAGTCTAACCTAGCTGAGCCTTGCTAACACAGCTGCTTTGTTTCACCATTAGAAGCATAGCCAGTGTGTTACTACTTTAGCCCCTTACCCTCTAGGAGAAAAGTCCTACCTGGAATGACGGTGTGCTATGTTTGGCGAAGACTCCAAAGTTCATGGACTTAACTGGGCAGGAACTGAGACTTGGCAAATTAGTAAAATTGATATAGTAGTAAGCCTTGACCTAAACCAATCTCACTTTAAGGCAAGAATTTATTTAGCCACATTCCTATTGGAATTATAGGCACATGTTCCAATTCATATGCTTCAACTTATATATAAAATGAGATCATCTTCAGACATCAGAACCTTCTTTGTAAAGCAGGGGTAATAATTTGTTTCCAGTATTGCAAGATGGCTGTGAGAATTTGAGATATTGAATGTACATCACTCACCATGGAGCCTAAACTGTAGGCTCCATGTTCAACCCATAGTACTTAGTTTTGCTGGTAATGTATTGTGTACTCCTGGTACTTCCAGAGACTGTAGGCCAATTTCTTGGGGAGAAAGTCTATTCTATCACATATAACCTCCCTAATCCATATATCTGGTCTTTCTTTCTTCCTTCCTTCCTGCCTTTCTTTCTCTCTTTCCTTCTTTCTCAGTTGCACTTTTCTTTTCAAACAAGGTTTTGACAATTTTATACATGTTTATAGTGTGTTGTGAACACACTCACACCTGCCACCCTCTCTTATTATCTCCTACAAACCCTGGTCTTTTTCCCAATCGCCATCCCATACTCCTCCCTGTCTCTTTTTGTGTGCAGGCCTTTGCAGGTGGCCATAGCGACCGAGTGTTTATTGGTTCCTCAGCTGTGCCATATCCAGAGGACAGTGTCTCATAGAGCCTCTCCCCACACTCAAGCTCTTGCAATTTTCCCATCCCTTTTCTCATGATATTCCCTGGGTCTTAAAGGGCATGGTATAGATGTCCCATTTATGGCTAAGAACTCAGCAGTTATTTTTTTCTCAACATCTCAATGAGTTTTTGTATTCATTGTCACTCATTGTAAACAGAGTATCTCTGGACAAGGTGGATAGAAGTGCAAGTCTAAAGGTATAGCCTGAAATATTTACCAAATACTTTGACTATGTAGCCATTTCACTGTGACATTCCCAGCCATAGGCTTTTGTGAGGTTTATAATACCACGTACATATTTCTTTGTATTTCCAGGCAACCCATCCAACCATGGCCTGTATTTTCAAATCTCTCGGTCAGTATTGTCTAGCAACAAATAGGTGTGGTGCCTTCAATTCTTGTATCTTGGCCTTTAAGTTACAGCTTCTATAGTTGAACATACCTACAGCTAGGCAAGTACATAACACTGAAAAAAATGACCTTCTCCAGACTTCATACCTTCTACTCAGAACCGGACACCATACTCACAAATGCAAATGGAATGACCAAACCTTTGTTAGTAGTCAAGTTATAGAACAATCCACTTGTGAAATCCCCAGATTTTGTTTTTGAAACTAACTATTGTCAAGTCATGTTTCTCTCAAGCTATTATTATCAATTCAATGTTAATCTAGTTAAAGAGTCTTTATTAATCCTGTTACGTACAATTTTATTGCTTAGGGCACTGAGTCTACTAAAGTCTTTTAGTGTCCTTGCCCTGTCCCCCTGCACATCAGCTAGTCCTGCCAGTTGAAGTATCATTGTGAGGAAGTGGTCCATATGCTGCCGCCATCATTAGCAAACATGATGTTAAATAGAGGTGAAAATCTCCTTCAGGATGGTAGAGTTCGTGTATACTCCCTGGGCTTTTTCCATTTGTTATTGTGGTGGACACTCAGAATGCATTTGGAAAACCATCTCTCCTCTCTTACGTGACAACAAAATACCCACACCTTTGGGATGTGGTTGTAAAACGCTACATGAATGCTAAAGGTTTGCTCCTTGCCTAAAACTGATCGGCTCAAAATTTCCTTGGCACAAGTGAATCAATCAAAATTCCTTCTCTTGAATAAAAAGTTGGGATGCTGCAGTCCAGTCTAGTCTCCCAAGTGAAAGAGAGGAGGACTAATTATAATGTTCAAGAATACTAAATGTGTTATTCTTCTCTCCCAAAGCCCAGGGAATAGAGAAGGAACCTTGAAAGTGGCATGGAGGTGGCAGAAGAACCTATGTGCGTAGACGGCCTTAGTCTTCTGAGGCCTCCGCATCCTTTGTAGCACAGCCTGTACTTTATGCAAAGTCACCTTGGCAGAAATGATCATGACCTGAAGGCAGGAAGCCCAAATTAATTCAAGTACTTTCTAATTTCCATAGCCCTTTGGTTCATAAAGTCAAGTGACTCCTCCCTAACTCCTACTCCATTTGTTTTACTAGTTTGTGTGTTACTCCACTCTACCTAGAGGAATCTGTTTTGAGTCAGGTGTTTGCAGAACTTGAAGCCACAATAGATGTTCAGCAATGCATTGTTTGCGAAGACACTTATTCAGAAAGTTTTCTAGGAAGAGAAAATGAAAAGGGAGAGAAGTCTGAACAAGAAGGTAAAGCTTTAGGTGGTCTCAAGTTGGTAGGAGGTGCAGGAGTTTCTAGAGATAAACTACACCGTAGATGGATTTTTAAAGTGAAGGGAGGGGAATGGACTTTTGTGTCCCAGTTTTATGGCCAGGGCAGAAAGGAAGCCTAGGTAAGGTGCTTCATATCAGCCTATAGCAATTCCCTACAGAAAGGGTAAGGCTTTAAGTTGTGAGATACTAGTGTGACTAGCAGCTAGGGGAGTGCTTTGCAGCCACGGAAAGGTTGTGAATGGGGTATCAAGAGGGTCTACACCAGAGTTATTTATTTTAAGTATAGGCTGCCTTCCTTATTCTCTCCAAGGGCAGCCTATTAAACCTCATAAAACATGGAGGACCTGATAAACACCCTTTCCTGACTTTAGTAATTCCGTCTGTCTTAGAGTTTCTATTGCTGTAAAGTGACACCAGGACCACTTCAGCTCTTATAAAAGAAAACATTTAACTGGGTCTGGCCATGGTTCAGAGGTTTAGTCCATTATCATCATGGTGAGAAGTATGGCGGCACACAGGCAGACATTATGTTGGAGATGGAGCTGAGAGT
This sequence comes from Pachyuromys duprasi, assembly GCA_028658305.1. Lineage (NCBI taxonomy): Eukaryota > Metazoa > Chordata > Mammalia > Rodentia > Muridae > Pachyuromys > Pachyuromys duprasi. Next base: position 43,925,285 of record CM053751.1, read on the forward strand.
CCTACATCTTGGTTCCTAGGCAACAGACGGAGAATTTGTGCTACACTGGGCCTAGCTTGAGTATCTGAGACTTCAAAGCCTGCCCCACAGTGACACATTTCCTTCAATAAGGCCACACCTACTCCAAAAAAGGCTATACCACCACCAATGGGCGTTCAAGCACATGAGTTTATGGGGGACTTTCCCATTCAGACAATCACAGCACCAATCCTTGTGTTGCCCTGTAAAAACATGCTGAAGATGAGATAGGTCTACATAAACAGGGGTGGGTGACAGCATCTGCCATACTTCCATACCTTCTAGAGGGGACCTGTGACTTTGATGCCTCCATCCATGTCTCCTTCCCTGCCAACAACATGCTTGATTTCCCACTGGGGAAAGCCCTAATCCCTAGGACAGAGGCCATGCTTCCCCAAGACTGACTCCTATCACTTCCAGATGTTCACATTTCCACACCTCCAAGGATAGCCTTTGAAGTGAACACATGATTCAGTTCAGAGCAATAAATGCAGGAGATTCTTCCTAGGGGATTTAGTGCAAACTTCTTTCCTGGTCTTATTAAAGACCGGGAAAGATTCCCACTCTTCCTCACCTTCATTCTCCCCGCTTCTCTCTCTTCTCACTGACATTGGTGCTATCAGAGCTGTGAAGCCATTTCTGGAACCTGAGCCTAAGATCAGCCATGGAGGAAAGATTTAACTGCTCAAGTAGACAAAAGGCCCTCATAGCCATGTTAACCTCTCAGAACATGGTGAATCTCCGCCTTCAGCCATATCTGAAGTCATAGTCTTTTGAATCCATCTCTGTGTGAACCAAAAAATTCCACTATTTGCCTCAGCCATTTCAAATAAGGCTTTGTTTTTTAAAACATAAACTATCCTAAGTGATAGACTACAGGGTGTGGGAGGAGGAATGGATTACAGTCTGGGAATGTCACCACCCACTTGTTTTTGGCAAACTTTCATGTGCAAACCCTCCCCTAGAGTCCTGTAATTTTGTTCACATTCAAAAACAGGAACAGACAATACTGCATCCATGATAACAGCTCAAGCAGCCTCCTGACCTGGCTGCCAGTGCCTTGCCTTCCACTGGGTGTGTCTGACTTACGAATTTGGTGTCTGCAGTCACATTGGTTTCATTTGGAAGACCTCCACTTGTCAGCATAGCTTTGCAGAAATATCTCTTGACATGAAGAGAAAAATGACCTCTGGGGTGTGTGTGTGTGTTCCTTCTAAAGTTACTTAAAAAGCACTTTGTTGAAACTGCATTTACATCCTTCTGAACTCCTTTGAAAATAATCAAATCACCCAAGATAGTTTAGGAGTTAATTAAGAATCATTTTATGTCTCTCTCTCTCTCTCTCTCTCTCTCTCTCTCTCTCTCTCTCTCTCTCTCTCTCTCTAACACACACACACACACACACACACACACAAACACACACACACATTGTCTAAGAACTAACCTAGGAAGAGGCTGAATGTAAGAACCCATCCTGGCTATACAAAAGACACCAGAAGCCATTCAATCAATTTATCTTCATCTTCCTTCTTTCCCACAATTCTTCCAGAGGTCTCTTATAAGAAAGCTGTGGAATTTGACCACTCATGGAGGTTATTGTGCCCCTCCATGGATCTTTTAAAAATAATAATCTCAGTTATTATCATGGTTAGCTCTCTCTTTGTTCCTTTTCTTCATTTACAGTGCCTAATGCCATCTTTGACCAGATGGAGAATGCAATTAAAATAAATATAATGTAATATAAAAATAAAACAGAACATATTGCTTTTGCAGGGCAATCTGGGCCCAAGATTTTCTGCAGTGGAAATTACTGGCTAAATAAACCTATCTCCTCATTGACACAAAGCAGGGAGGAGAGGCAGGTTTCAACAAAAAGAGAAAGAAATGTGATTATTTCTTAAATCGAGGAAAGAAAAGTTTTGCCCAAATGGAAAATTATTGAAGTAGAAAACGTTTTTTTTTTTCTTTCTATCTTTATATAAACACCGTCAGAAAAGTCAATACCACAGTGCAGGTGCCACAGGGGGTGGGAAAATGGGCGCAGAATCATGTCCTCAGAGAATCTCTCAGTTCACTCGGGCAGAATCCACATTGGTAAAAAAGGAGCTGGAGCTGCACACCGAGCGACCTTGATTACAGAGACATCACAGGTGTATTCTGGCCAAGTCTTGCCCTGTGCCCCCATGTTGCCACACCTGAAATGTGTTCTTCCCAGCCAGATATTTCCAACACAGAGTGATTGCATGGTAGCCTCTGACACTCGGTCGTTACAAGCACTATCTCAATTAATGGATTTAAAAAAAAATATGCAAGCAACAAAGACTCAAAGGTGTGAGCAAGGATTGTTGGACGGATCCATCCTTTTCTCTCAGCACTTGACAGCCAAGCGCTCTTGGACAATAGGAAATAGACTCTGGAAACTGGGTCAGGACCTGCCTAGTCCTGTGGCTGTGGGTCTTTGGTTTTTACCTCTTTCTAGGCATCAGCTTTCTCTTTCTCTCACTTCCCCCTCATCTCTTTTCACGTAGTAGCCTTAAAGCTATGTCATTTCCCCAAAGGGAGATTCCCAAAGTAACTGAGTATCACCCAGGTCCAACATCCCAGCAGAGACTCTCAAATTGGGCCAGCTATCCATCTCTGACCTGTAAAGGGGCCTTTAGTTACTGTTAGTACAGTGTCAAGAATCCACCCATTTGAACAGGTGGAGCGTTCTCAGAAAAGGCATATCAAACCAAGCATGGTGGTGCACTCCTTTAATCCCAGCACTCAGGTACCAGAAACAGGTGAATCTTTATGAGTTCCAGTTCAGCCTGTTCTCCATGGCAAGCTCCTGGCCAGCTAGAACTGTGTAGAGAAACCCTGGAGTGGGGGTGGGGGTGGGGGAGAAATCTCTCGCATTACGAACTTGTTCCAATTAATTCAAGATATTCCAATTCACTGAATTTTTTTCACTCATGATCATATATGTGATTGCAAACCATAAACTGTATCTCTATCTTTTGCATTATCTCCTTCCCCTTTCCAAAAACTTGAAGGCATGGCTGACAGAGTATGTCGGAAAGTTTATATCCCGGGATGGGAGTGAGGGGTTTATTCTTTCCAAATCTTTCCTTTTTTGAAGCTCATGTACATACCCAAAGCAGAAGAGACAGACTTTACTTGAAGGATTTCTAATACTGGATAAGCAACGAACCTTGAGAAAGGTCGAAAAGCCATCTTACACCTGTTGCATGCCAAGAGGAATACCTGTAGCGTCATTTGAAAATGGGATAGAAAATGATGCTGTGAAGAAGTCCGAGTCAAAGGCACACTGCGATTGTGCATAGGAATTTCTACTGATGCTTCGATCACACAACTTTAGGTCTTTTTTGGGTTTTTTTTTTGCCTCTGTTGAATATTTTGAGCACTAATATGAGGAATTAGAATAATCTATCTCGTAAACATTTAATATATACAAATCGTTTTGTGAAATGTAAAATTAGCCATTTAGTCCTTGGACTCATCTCATGAGTTATTATTATTTTTCAGGTGGAAGATCTAAAGCCAAGGGAAGTTATGTGACCATAGACGCACAGCTGGTGAGCCCACAAGTACAAATTACCTAGCTCTGACCACTACCCACAGTTTGTCCTCATATTAACATTTCCGCAAGACTCAGATACATTGTACTCGGTTTGATGGCTGCACCTCACTGAGAGAATAGCAAGGTACACACAGGTTCTGGGTCTTATCTATGTACTGAGTAGATCTACAATCTTTAGGAAATCCATCCACCTTTGGGCAGCCATTTTCCTCACTGCTGATAGTGGGAGCCATACATTAAAAAAACAAAACAAACAAACAAAAAAAAACCTTTCTGCCCTGAGGTTTCATGCCAAAGCAAGTGAGAAGTTTTATGTAGAGCTAACCTGATATCTTTAATTTCCCCTATGTTCTGCCACTAGTCATTACGGAACTAACCAGTGAAGTAGAGTAAGATCTTGTTTCCCTTGTCTTCTAGTCCCCAAAGGCAACTTGGAAATGTCGACGAAAGTTTGGGTGACACAGAAGAAGCTAGCTCCAATTTTAATGGCTGGTATTTTGGCTCACAATTGACTCATCACCACTCTCGCACCGCCAGCCCCTGCTTCCTGCGTGCCTCGCTCTACCCTGCTTCTGCAGCCAGAAGCTGATGTGGGGTCACCTTCTGAGTAGACCCCAGAGTCTTCCCCAGCCAAAGCATCCTTATGTCATCAAAAAAAAAAACATGGCTCAAGACTGGTTGTGTAGTCTCGACTGCGCTGTTACCCAGATAGCAGCTCTGCCCTTCGGTTGCTCTCTCTATAAGATGATAGGGCTGGAGAAGAATATCTACTGGGCCCTTTCCAGCTTTAACGCTCATCCCCCAGAGTGAGAAGAGACAGGATTTCTCGAGGTTTTCCCAGTCTTCTCATCTGAGCCTTTTCCGTGGCTGTATTTTTGGCAGAGAGAACACGAAAAGGGTTTTCTGTGTGCCCCAGTCTTTTCCTGCTTTCTAGGGCTAACAGATGTGAGGTTAATACTTGGCCAGAGATGCAAAGTCAGGAAGAAAACAGCCACTGAGATCCACTTCCCACGTGCTTTGCACATTCCAGTGTGACATTTGGTGGCTTATTCTGAATGCTTTACTCACTTCTACTCTAAAAAGACGTATACTTTAAGGGGCTCCCTCTCGTAGTGAACACTTGAGTGAGCAAGGCCCACATGCTTTGCCGGCTCCAGGTAAGGAACTCTTTTAGATCCTGCAGGCTGGGGCGCCAGCGGGTGGGCTGTCTGCAGCTGACTTTGATGTGGCCTCTGTCCTCATTACGCTCCAGGGATCAGAGGACACAACCTGGCCAGCACTTTAGGAACTTTCAGTTCAGATATTTGAGATTCCAGCTTTATTACTTATTTGCCATTTGATCCTGGGCAATGTTTCGAACCCCCATGTGCCTTACTTTCTCATCTGTAGCAAGAGGATAACATACATTTCTGCTTCAGAGGGTAGTGGGTAAGTGAAATGCCCCTGTTCGCATAAAATGCAAAACAAGGTGCCTTCTTCGGAGCATGTATTCAAAACATGGTAGCTGATATCATTATTCTTCAAAAATAATTATTCACACACAGTAAATTCAAGAAAAATCAGTCTTGATTGTAAAACCCAAAGGCCAATATCCCTATTACATAAACAAAACAATTATGGTTTTCCATTTCTTTGAGTTTTCAAGCAAAACTATGGGTCTAAAATTCAGAGCAGAGCCAAATTGAGTTTCCAGGAAAGTGATATCTACGAAGCTTTTAAGCAAGGGGGAGGTTTGCTTGCTCAAAGGCGTAAACACATCTTACCCCAGGAAGCCGAACGGGAGCAGACAGCATGACTGGCCTTTTACCACTTATTGGAGAACTTCCACCTACATAAAGGCAGAAGGCACTGGTCAAAATTTACCTCCATTCCATGACTCTGCTCTCTGTTTCTTTACCTCTTTCCTCAATGAGATATCTGCATTCCCAGAAGGCAACTGGCTGAAACTGGGTGCTGTTGTAGAATACATCAATGGTGGAGAATGAAACAGTGATGAGTTAATAGCTTTTATACATGCTGCCTTGGTGTATTTACCAGCACACAGGGGCCACAGACAGAAGTAGCTATCAGAATCCGATAGCCAACAAATTCAAAGCAAATGGACTACCTCGGACTTCAGTGACTATGCAACACACATCCACTGCGCTGTATCTTCCCATTTTACAAAACAAGTACAAAGTATAGACCTTTAGCTCAAATACTCAGCTTTTTATCAGTGGAAATCTGTGTATTAAAAAAAAACATGGAAGACCATAGAGTCCAAGTCTCATGGACACTCAACTCAGGACTTGTCGGTGAGGTTGTCTTTGGAGAATTTAGAAAAGGAAAAGGAGCAGCAGACTTCAGTCCCCAGTGCATCTGGAAGGAACAAAAAGCTTTCAAATTTGTGCTTTCTGGAGAATAGCTGATACTGAACCAGCTCTTCCCCACAGTCAAGGATAATCATAATAAAACTACTGAAGGCCTCCATTTTCAGGCATTACACAGTAGGTGAATCCCAGAGAGTGGGGAAGTACTACAGGATTTCACAGATAGATGAATGAAACTTCCCTTCCATGGAATAGGAAGTTGGATCTCAAATGGAAGTGTTGTCTTGCTGAATTTACAGGGTTCAGAGTAGAGCTCTAAGTTGCAGAAATGTCTGTAATTCACTGGCCAGGGTGTCAACAATGAGAGCCTTTCAAAAGGTGATACATATCCAAAATCTGTTTAGGAATTGATCATTGATTCTCAGTGAGTTAGGCTGGCATTCTTCATGACAGAATGTAATAAGGTCCAGCGAAGAGTAAGTGCTATGGGTCTGAGACCTAAATGGAAAGGACAGGAAGGAGGTGGAGCTGTGCTAGGAAATGCTGGAGCTTTGGCACACCTAGAAAGAACTCATGGATAACAGATGATCAAGTGATAGCTGACACTTTATAAAGTAGCCTATGCTAATGGAAATCGGGGAGTGCTGGCATATACAGTGTTTGGGACACAGCAGGAAAGCATTCCCTGAAACACTGTCACAAACAGTTTTGAATGGAGATGAGGCAGGTATTTTTTTGGGGGGGGGAAGTCATCCACCTGTACACTTATGTGGATTCTTTGAGTGTTGAGGTTACATATTTTATTTTACAAATAAAAATACTTGTATGCATAGGTTAAAGTAGATAAGAAAAAAGGAAGGAAAGAAGGAAGGAAGGAAGGAAGGAAGGGAGGAAGGAAGGAAGGAAGGAAGAAAGAAAGAAAGAAGACTCCACAGGGTATTTGGACATCCAAGAAGAGAACCCTGAAAAGTCGCAGTTGGGGAATTAGAAGCTCATCCTAGAAAAGGACCACACTAGAAGATTACAGCCAAAACTAAAATAGACAAAACTAAAATTATTGCCTTAAGTCAATTAGTCATCAATCAATAGCCAATCAATCAATAATCCTGATGGAACTTCACCCACTCTCTAGTTACTTAACTGTTTCTCAGAACACAATTTAACACATTTGTAATATGATGTAATTCTGGTCCCTGCATCCTATCATTCACAAGACCCATGATGCAAAAGAAAATTAATAGACATTGGAAAAGGAAGGAAACGTGACTCATGATAAAGAGCAAAAATGATAATTAGCTTAGACGAGAGAGACAGGAACATGAAAACAACTATCACAACCTTGCTCAGAGACATAAGGAAATTGTGGTCATGATCACTGTGCTGTTGGAAACAATCAGCAGAAAAGCAAAAGCTGTAAAAAGAATGAGTGAAATTCTGCAAGTGAAAAGTGCAACTGAAAATGAAATTTTCATCATATAGGCTAAACAGCACATTGGAAATTGTAGAATGTTGGTATAATGTTCTTGCGGAATGTATACAATTTACCCTTGTTCATTCAAATGCTGATTTCTCTACCCCACTATCTGGTTTCAATCTGGACATTGCATTGTGATGCTTATTCTAAGTATCACCTGCCTCAAGTTTGTGTAAACATGCCACCGTTTGTTCTCTATATTTTCAATAAAACAACCAGCCAGTGCTGAGTAATGGAGAGAATAGGGTGGGACATCGTGGTCTGGAGGAGAAAGAAGCGAGTAGGAGGAGGTGAGCAAAGATCTCAGGATGAGAGGACTTGGAACCACGTGGAGAGATGAACTGGACCTAAGATATAACTAAAAGCAAGTATAATAGGTAAAAATCTGAATGGGAGGAAACTGTGTGGGCTTGGAGGTTTAGGAAGGAGTAATCATTGCCCAGCATTGTACTCTTAGGTTAACTAAATACATCCTAGTCTCTGTGTGGTGATTTGGATATACAGCTGGTTTAGGAATAACTGCCACTTAAGATAAATCGATAATAAATAGTAATAATCAACAATAGCAGAAGAAAGGTTGATTATAAAGATGGGTCAAGAGATAAGAACCTGGAAAACCTGAAGAAATATGAGCAAAAATTTATGATTTGGAGGGCTTCATGTAGTCCATGAGATGTGCATAAATGGAGAGTCAAAAGAAAGAGAATGAGAAAGAAAAAATACGTACATGAGTTAATGCAGAGGGTTACCTCAATTTGGATAAATAAGTGTAAGAAACCTGGCACACTCAAGAAAGACAAACACCCCATGATCTAATTCATAAGTGGGCTTTTTAGTGAGCTGCTTGCTTAGAAGCTGAGGCCAGAACCATGACTCCCAGAGATGGGGAGATTCTCAAAGAGTGGGTGATGTCACTGTTTGGGCACTGGATTACAATGGTGTTCCATAAATGCTTGAATTCAACACATCATAGAACTCAAAAGAGAGGAGAGGCATTTGTATTTATTCACCATGAAGAAGTGATGAAACTTTAAGGAAAATGCATCCATTAAGTACCGTGGGCTGATAATTAAGCGGTATATACAGGAGTCCGTGATATCACATTGTTTCTCATAAATATGTATAATTATCATGCCAGTCAAAGTAAATAAATACATAAATACATCATAGCAAGTGACTGAGACCAAAGATGAGAAAGAAAAAGAAACGAAGACATTAAAATTCAATAGAAAAATGAAATGGGAAAATGGTGTTTTTCTTGCCAGAAACAACTTGGGTGAAAGACAATGTGAGGCCATCTCAAAAGTGCTCAGAACCAGTTGAATGGTGCTTTCCAGTAAGTCTATACACTGTGAAAACGCCATTTTAGAAAGTGAGGCTGAAACACATGTTTTCAGACAAGTGAAATCGAGGGAACTCCAACATATGGACACTCTAAGGAATGATAAAGAATTCTCTTCTGAATCTGAATCGATCCATATCCTTATCTATAGAAAGAAAGAAAAACATATACAATTACACATGGTATCAATTATAAAATATAATTTTTACTTTTTAACTTTGTTATAAGCAGCGCACTCAAAATAGGAAGAAGCTTTTTGACTTTCACTGTAATGGATATGGAAACAATAGGAGAAAAATGTGGTTAAAACAGAACTTTGTTGCTACGGCACTCCCAAGTCATGTGAAAAATTAGAATATTAATTCTAAAAAGTTTAAGATGAACGAAGGACACATGTTTTCATCTCTGGAAATCCTCCAAATTGAGATTATGTATAGAAAGTAATGGTGTCATATATTAACCCGTTAAAACACAAGGCTTGGTCCACATTTATATCCGTTTGTAGCTATGCATGTCTGTATTACAAGTTGGTGTTCACATATGAGGGAGACATGCCATTTTTATCTTTGGGTTGCCTCACTTAAGGGGGGCAGTAGAAAGGCACACATAACACGAAAGCGAGAAGGAGGGAGGTTCTGGTGCAGGTGGGGCATTCAGAATATGGGGAAGACAATGAGGAAAAAAAAAGACTCTGTTGGAAAATGCCATAATGATTTTTAATACTCTGCATGCGAATTTTAAAAATAAATTATTTTTTTAAATGTGAATTATCAGTCTTTTCTCAAACTGCATAGTTTGGTAGCTCTGGGTAATAAGGCCACAAACTGATTTACGATGGCTTGGGTTACCTTCAGAATCACTGGCTTAGAGCAACAAGAAACAAACCCCAACTGATGAAGACATATATTAATAAGGAAGCTAAGAGGCACAAATACCAGTGTAGCTCTGATATGAACATCTATCAAAAGACCTTAGTTATAAGACAATTGTAGGTCAATAGCTTGAAAACCCTTAACAGAATATTAGCAAGAATTCAGGGGAACATAAAAACTATATCGTGGTTTGGCTCAGGGATATTGAAAACCAATTAATGTAACAACACATCATGAAAAACAAGAATAAATATGGTCATTAGATGTGGGAAAATATTTTACAAAATTCAGCATTCATGTGTTATAAGTATTTTCAATAAGCTAGAAATACAGGGGAATTGGTCTCAACTCAGTGAGATCTACAAAAAATCAGTTGCTATAATTATTAGCAGTGAGCGACTGGCTTTTTCTCTATGGTATTGGGAGTAATGCAGATTCTCACCACATTTAAATTGTATTAGAAGCCTTAATACAAAAAACAAAAAGAAGAAAAGAAAGAAAAAGAAGGAGCACAAAGACTCTGAAAGGAAGAAAATCAAAAGTAATTTTACTCATATATGCATATGGTTATGTATAAAATTCTCAATATATTTCTATATACTAGTAGAAAATGAGAACAAAAATTTAATGTTGTGACTGCTTCAAAACCTATCAAGAATGCAAAAATAAATATAATTTTATATTAGAAAGTGAATTAAATTTGTCTGAAGATATGAACAAACATACCATGTTTATACCATGTCAGAAAAGTCACTATTACTAAGATAACTCTCCCTAAGTTTCTAAGGATGCTACACAAACTCAGAGTCTGGGCTGACTTTTCTTTGTGAAAATCAACAGCTTATAAAATGACAGAGACTTCAAAGATCTTGGGATAAAGCAACTTTGGGAAACTTGGCAAGTATGTCTTTAGAGCTTGCAGTACAGGTTCCGTAATCAACACTGTGGAACTGCCATCAGGGCTGAGCATTATGGAATCCAGAAACAGACGCACACAGCCTCAACTGACTACTTTTCCTGGTTTAAGAAGGAAAGGATCTTTTAAACAAATGTTGATGAACAAAGAAATCAAAACACTATGAACTTTGCTCTCAACATACCAAAAAAAAAAAAAATCTAAAAAGTCTCTGTATCCAAATTAAAGGGCCCAAGCTACATGATTCTAGAAACAAACAAACAAACAAACCAGAAAAGAATCAGAGCCTTGAGGCTGCCTATGTTTTTTTTGAGACAAAACTCAAAAGTATCGCTCAGAAAAATAATTTCAAAATGGAAATTCTCAAATTCATATTTATCTCTTCCTCCAAAAATACAATTAAGTAAATGAAAGCCAAGGTTCAGAAAAACATACTTATGTTAATTTTATTTGACAGAGTTCAAATTCATAATTTGGAAAGAACTTCTAGAAAGCCGCAATTAAAAGATGAGTAAAATTTAAAATCTATTTAAAACAGACATTTCATGAAAGGATGCATGGAGGATGGCCAACACGAAGGCGGAAAGTGGTTGATATTCTTAGTCACAAGGTAAGGCCTCTGGAGAGTTGTCCAGTGTGATGGAAACACTCTTAGTCTAGCCTAGGGTGTCACCTACATGTGTGTGCAATTTGACATAAGTCTCCACATTTTCTAAGACTCAGACCTCATTGTGGGTGTACGTTACAAAACTTTAATGGTGGGCCCACAGCTTGTCTTTTTCGTGCCAGCTTGTTGTTATCTGGATATTTGTTCTTGAGTGTCTATTTGTCTCTAAGCTGTTGACCATTTGTCATTTATTTTTGTCTTTCACTCATTCCCTTGTTTATTCATCACTATGTACAATGCTTTGGGTTTTCCATTAGTCTGAAGATGACTGGGAAACATGGGAGAGTGGAAAGTAATGTATTCCAGTCAATTTAGGCAATTATAGCAATGGTAGAAGAGAAAATCCTGAGACCCCAACTGAGCAGGGCTGATTACACTCAGCTCTGCAGAGGAGGACTCACAGGAGGAGAAATAAGAAAGTAATTCTAGGCTCCTACTGCAGAGTCAGAAAGGCCTTGACAATCTGTCACTCATATTAAGGGTCACACTGATACTTTGAGAACAAAAGACAGGTTAACAAGAAAAAGGAATAGCAGACTTACAGGTTCAAAGCTTGATGACGATGGAGTTTTCAGCGATGAAGATCCAATGATCCTAGGAAAACTGGCAATTTTATGTTTAAATTCAATGGTCAGTTGTGTGGTATTATTAAGTAGGCAAAGAGAATATGATTTAAGGATGACAGGCTGGGAGGGAAATCCAGGAACCTGCTGGGGTTCTTTTTCTTGGCCTTTGGTGTGGCGTTCCTTCCTCCTTGGGCATGAAATAGGGCTCTCTGGAACAAGAGTCTTCAAGAGAACAGAGCAACTTCTCTGGGGGCCCTAATTTGCTATGAGAAAGAAGAGTTTTATTACTGTCTAGGCCCTGCCAAGATGCAGAATTCTGGTTGCTATGATGGACAGAAAAAAGGGATGGGAGACAGACAGGAAGAGAAATCCAGAGAGACCATACTGTCTTCTCCCTTGAAAGCATTGTGGCCAGGCTATTCCCTGACCTAATTACTCCATATTGTGTAGAACTGGTTTCTTGCTTTTCAGACTGTGTTTGTCTCTGGGATGCTCCAATTCACGAGCAGCTTTCGAGTCCTTCTTAAGAACGGGGGATGACTCTGTACTTTGCTGGACACATGGCTGACACCATTTGTCTGGCACCACATATCAGGTACAGACTGATAAATAACACGTTCCTGGAAGTAATAGACTATCATCATATACCTTTATCAAGGCCATAAGAGCACCTGGGCATATTAAAACCATACCAGGAAGACAGGGCTCGAGAATCTACCAGACATATTAGACCAGGGAAGGGGTGCAATTCCCCAACCTTGTCCTGTAAACAGATACACACCTGACAGCGCAGTCTAAGCAGCCCCTACTGCCCTGTATCCGACCACCCAGTATGTACATCAGGGACCAAGAGTCAGAGAGTTTCCAACTGTTCCAGGAGCTTGCTGTCAGCCTGTCTTCCTATTTGCATATCTGGAAATGCTGTTCATCTCTTTGGCCATTTGTCTGGATCAGGTCCTTCCCTTCCACTTCTGTAGCTGGACTTCACGCTGGAACTCTGCTTAAATCTGGGGCAGGGAAGGAGTGCAGGTGATGGCTGACTAAAGGTGATGAGTTCTTTTGTGCAGAAAAGAACCTAAGTGAACCCAGAAAGGGAGTTCAGATTGGAGAATGATACCCAAATTGACACTGGTGAATAATATCCAGATCCCTGAATCTAAGTTCTGTAGGAGAAACTTGGGTTGGTTCCTACATTTTTTTTCTTTCTTCCTTTTTTAAATCTCATCCACAAAATCAGCTCATTTGTTCTGACCCCTACTTTTAAATTATTTGAAAGTAAGGGCCAAAGCTATGACTTGGTTTGTGTTTTGAAACTGGCCATTCCTAAACCCGGGTCATACTCCATTGTGTCTGGTCATGGTGTGATGAAAGAGCCTGTGTGTTTGTGGTCAGGCTGACCTAAATTCTAATCCTTGTTCTAACATGTGGAAGCCTTGTTGTGAGATATTATGCCAGAGACAACCCAAAGTTAACCCAAATTGCTTAACATATACTCTACATCAGCAGCCTCGTTTTCAGATAAGGAAGGGAGGGAGTTTCACCAGCTAAGCAGTGCTGGATAAAATCGTGAATGAAACAGGCTCTGTTTCCCTCTTTGCTCTCCTCAAAGCCCAAGCCTTCTTTTTTCATCATCAAATCCACTCTCAGGAGAGGACATGACATCAGCCCACGGAGTCCCTTTGCTAAGGAGGTTACGCCATCCCCTTCCTTGTCTGCCTGGGGAGACTTCACGTTGCAGACCTTCTGTGTAACAACAGAAGGAATGGCGCTAGTTCTGGCTGCAGGCTTTGTGAGCTTGCTAGAAGGTGACAGTGCACGGAAGGGCCCTTCCTAGGGAAAATGGAATCCTAACCCACATAGCACTTATCTCTCTTCCACTATGGTCTCTGAGCCTGCAGCTGAAAGCAGAAGAGAATTGACCACACTGAGTGTGTGCGTGGCCTCAGCCAGCTCTCAGGACTGCATTCTCCCTTCCTCCTTGAAGAATTTCCTCCTCCCCCAAGCTATGTGGTCTTATTTTGGATTTTAATTATTTTATTATTAGTAATGGTTATTCTCCATAAGAGACAAATGGGAAGAAGGGGAGTATTTGTCTTTTATTTACTATTCTTTAGGTTAAATGAGCACAGGTTAATTAAATTGAAAAGTGTCCCTCCAGGGATGTGTAAGGTCCCTGGTGGTCCAAGAAGGTAATAAAACCATGGTGAAACTGAAAGCATTTATTGCATGCTGCTTTATTCTCAGTGGCAGCAGCAGCGTCCAGATACAAATTTAGTTAATTATTGGGTGATTCAGAACAGGTTTTCTGGGAATTTAATTATCAGAATGGTCTGTGTGGTACTACTGTCGCTGTGGGGCAAACTTGGAGCTGTCCAAGGGCCAATGGCCTCGTGTCCTGACTAAGCACACCCACCCAAGAAGAGAATGTGGAACAAGGGATTCTGCTGTGCTTTTATCAAAGAATCTGTCTATCACAGCAGCAAACTCTTTCAGAAGTGTGTGTGTGTCCATTTTCTTCACCCCTTCGCCTCTCTCCCATTAATTCATTAATTTTGTAAGTCTCTACCAGAGTCTTAAATTCTCCCCAACAATAAGGGTAGACATCCTCAGGATCCAAGCAGCAATGAAATCAATAAAGACTTTGCAGGGAGGCAAGAAGAATAGCACGTGGTAATAGCAATTATTCACTGCAAGCAACCTAACCCATTTTTAATTTAATTTGGAGTGCCATTATTTCAGGATTCCAAACACTAAGGTCATTTTAATCATGCAGATTCCATGTCTTATTGAATTGTTGCAGAGAATTACTTTGTGTGTGTGTGTGTGTGTGTGTGACCCTGAGTTTGCAAGGACATGCTGGGCAAACAGCCAAGGTGCTATGCGCTCAATAATAATAATAATCTATACCTGAAGTTAGTGTGATGGCCATTAGTCATTGGTGATCCACAGAAGAGGAGCACCTCCTCTTCAGACCCTGGAACCGTTTGAATTAGCACTTCAGTGAATGAGAAACACCAAATAAACGGTCTCTCATGTACGGTACGAAATAGGGCATAAGACAGACAACAGAGTAATAAAGCTATGAAGTAATTAAATGCACAAAGGAGAGGGGGAAGGGAGGATGATGAAGAGCGATGAAGAGACTCTGATTTTGCAACGAAAGAGAAACATCCTTGCTGGAGGGAAGGCTTAGGGTGAGTGATGAATAAGGACCTATTTTGCTTTCCACGGAAAAAGTAGGAAGCTGGAGATCTACCCGGTAAACAGAGGTTTTAATCTTCATCTTTCATTCTCTTTCCTGATAGCTATAATGTCTTAAATTCACACGGCATGCCAAAAAACTCACAGACCTTTGCATACATCAGCAGCATTTACTTTTTACCACAAAGCCTGAAATATACATTTACTTACTTCTATACATGGAAAAAACTAGGGCTTTAAAAAGAAATGTGTGATTTGTTCTCAGATAGCAAAACACAGAGCAGAAATTTTCAACCTAGTGTTTTTAAGCACCCCGCTTTTCATCCTGCATCACCAGATATTTTCAACAACTGCAGAGACTCTTTATTGGTGATGAGGAGAGTTTGTTTTAACAAATAATTCTGGGGGGAAGAGTTAGGAATGTAGTTCAGGGTCATTGTCTTGGCCTAGTGTACACAAAGCTCTTGGTTCAATCCTCAGCACTGGCTAAAACAGAAACAAAATGGACGCACAGGAGCCAGGCATGGTGACTTAAGCCTGTAATCCTTGCACTTGGGGAGCTGATGAGAGAGATTGCCTCAAGTTCAAGGCCATCCTGAGCTACAGAGTGAGAGCACACCCCTGTCTTCAACAAAACAAGCAACCAAAGTATGCAAACACTACACTTTGCATGACTTCGATGGCTTTCATGGTTCTTAGGAAAAGACTGCTCTGCCAAGTCACTCACCTTCTCTTCAGAACACGTTAAACATTTAAGTGAGTTTTAAAGGTTTGACTTGTTCTAATGAGACCCTCTGCCCAGGTGGAAAAAGTGGGATCTCTCCAAAGGTTTTAACAAGGAGCTGCAGGAGGATGGAGACGATCAAGTAACAGACGCTGTGCCTATGCTGGTGCTGTGCTCAAAGAGACTACAGGCATGATGAAGCTGGCTTGCTTGAATGCTCTACGACATTCAAAGCCCTTATCTTTCTTTCCTAGAAAGCCTCTAGCCTCCTAGAAAGTGTAGCTTGTCATTCTGGTCACTAATCTCGTGTGGCAAAATAGTCAAGATTAAGAAAACAGAACTAGTAATACTAATTGTTAGAAAGACATACACAAGGTAATTTCTTAAACTACTTCAAAAACATTAATTTCTCCAATTTGCCTCCTAGGGAATGAAGACACAGATGATCAATAATTCAAATGCCCCGGCAAAATGAGAGCATATTATTGACCCCAGAGAACACAAAGGTTAATTTCTTTGGAAAAATTACCTCTTGCCTCTGCTCTGGGTGGAAAAGAAATTACATTAAACCTTGTGAGAAAATAGTTTCCTCCTTCCCACACCTCAACATCTCTGCCGTGTATTGAAAAGGAGCTTGCTTCTAGTGAAGCTATGATAGATGTTTGAGCCATGCTCCTTATAAATCTAAACATGTGTGTCTTCTTAGTTTATCCAAAAGAGAAGCCATGGGGGCGCTAGAGGAGTATCAGTAAGAGTAGGTGATAGCAATCACGTTTTACAGGATAGGAAGACTGGGGGGGGGAGCTGTCTGTTTATCTATTTACTGTCTGTGATTTGCAAAGCTGAGAAATTTGAATTATGCAGTGTTAATTGTGAAGCTGGTTAACGGAGAAGCCCAGAAGGTCAACTTGTCCACTGTTTTTAACTACTACCCATCATCTATACCTGAAATAGGTTTTTCAAAGGCATTACTCCCATCTTCAGCCAATCTGTAGATACCATGACATTTTCTCAAATCATTTCCAATAATTCAAATAAAAGGATACTAAATTTAAGTCATGACATATTAATATTCGATCTGAAGCATGATTTTGGACTCGTTAAAAATAATTTTGATGCAAATAGTTTTGCTTCTTTAATTCTATTTTAGGATGATATACAATATGGTGGACAAAATTTTTCTTTCTATGATTACTTGAAATGTACCTGATAATGAATCTTTCAGTAGGAGAATAAAATTTTCGTTAGGGAAGTGTACCTCCTCTAGCTGTATAAGCTCTGGTGGGCTTTCTGCTAGATTAACGTTATAAACTCTACCGGGTCAGCTGGAGCTTCCTTTCTGTGTGCTTGAGCAGGCTGCTCACCCATCCTCCCAGCAGAGCCTGGTGAAAGCCTAGCTACGCCTTTGAAAAAAGGAAATGAAAAATTCTAAAGCAGTTGACCTCTTTTATTGTCCTTACTTCTTTTCCTTGGTTTTTCTTTCACACCTCTGCACCAACCTTGCTGTTTCCCTCCCAGCCACACATCCCTCCATCCTTTATAGATTCTCACTTTGGATACGTTAAGTGAAATCCAGTCTTGACCCTTGCAGTACTCTGACTTTCTGTTTTAAAGAAACTAAGGTGACCAGGAAGCAGACATGTTAAGATCAAGGTCTGAGGGGAACGGCCAGATGACACACAGGACTAGCTAGTTCAGGCAGTGACTCCATTTCTCCTTTGTGTTGTTTTAAGAAGCATCCAGGGCAGAAAATAAACAGCCATGGAATCTCTCAATGAGTCACCCGATCTCTTGAAGAAGGAGTCAATGTTTAACCTTGTCTAGTATTTACCTTTTTGTGTTCTGAACCCTGGATGGCAGTCTGAGTATCCCAGCCAATTCTGTTGTTAAAAAATTAGTAATGTTTATCACTTGCCACCAAAAATGAAGCCTAGATTGCATTTCCAATTGGCATTTGCTATCAGTGTCCCCTTAAAAAATGAAACTTTGGGAAATTATGAATGAAATAAATGTTGATTTCTGTATCAGACCACATCAGTTCCTTAGCTGACCAGACCCAAAATCTGTTTCCAAATTAGATATTTTATAAGCTTTAATGTATTTTCTAGGCTGCATTTTGTAATTTGGGTTCATTCATAATTTACTCTTCAAGAAATTATTCTATGAATAACAGCTGGAGAAGATCACCCTGTCTGCTCTGTTCTAAGAACTGAGATCATAACAGCAAGTTAACAGGCTCTCTCGTTTGCTCAGCGTGTAAGCTACTTGAGTCACACAGTGGTTGAAACCTCAAAGAAGGGAAAGGAAAAAAAACGCAGTTGATATTTATTGAATATAAACTCTGCCAAGCATTATGCTAGGAATTTATCATACTTATTTTAAGAGAAAGAAATTAAGGTTTTGAGAGGCTAAATAATTTTTATTTACTATGCATTTATTGAAAATTAACTATGTACCAAAAACTGGGCTATACCCTGGATATACAAAGATGACTAAGCTGTTAGAATAAATGGCAGAGCTGTAAATTAAAGCCAAGCACATTCATTCATGAACCTCAGACTAGAATCAATGTCTTTCTCAGAACATCCTCCATACCAAGTTTCACCTCCCTTGACTTGAAGACAAGACTGAGAATTCACACAGAATTTGTTTCTTCAATGTTTTACTAAGAACCAAGGCAATAGTTTCTTTATCTGTACAATTGTTATTGGTTAATTTTAAGTTAGTAGAATTTTAAGGGGAAAAATAGATTTACACATGATTTTTTAGAAAAGATTGTACACGAAGCTATGTAATACAACATCATTGTATTATCTAGCTTTTTGCCACTGTAGCACAGTCCTGGAGATAAATAACCTAACATGGGTCAGAGGTTTGTGTCCATAGCTGCTTTCCTCCCACTGTTGTGGTCCTGTAGAACAAGGGCATGCTGAAACAAAGTTGTTCACTTCAGGGTGGTTATGAAGGACAAAGAAAGCTGGAAAAACAGAATATGCTTTTAAAGGACATATCTTCAGTGACCTATGTCCCTCACTGAATCCAGCTTCTCACAATTCATTCCATCTCCCAGTACTCAGCCATGGGTCTAGCAGCAGATCAATCTATTGATGAATTTAGAGACACCATGTTCCAATCATCTCTGAGCACTGCTACGCTGGGGACCAAGCCTTCAACACATGAAATCTTGGGGAATATTCCAGATTCAAATTACCATAATAATTTTCTAGAAAGAGTAATATTGCTCTTCCGGTCCCTTTGGCCTTGGCGGCAGAAGTAAGATGATGAAGGGAACGTCATCCTTTGGAAAGCGTTGTGCCGCCTATGTGGCTGTAAGGCCTACCACCTTCAGAAGTCAATGTGTGGCAAATGTGGCTACCCTGCCAAGCCCAAGAGGAAGTATAAATGGAGTGCCAAGGCTAAAAGGCGAAACACTACCAGGACTGGTCAGATGAGGCACCTAAAAATTGTCTGTAGCAGATTCAGGCATAGATTCCGTGAAGGAACAACAACTAATCCCAAGAGGGCAGCTGTTGCAACATCCAGTCCATCTTGAGGATTTCAATCAGTTATAGAATAAACACTCTGGTTTCAAAGAAAAAAAAAAGAGTAATATCTGTATTTTTTCAATAACCTGTTCATTTTAAAAGACAGACAAAAAGCACATTAATTTGGCTGGAGAAACGTGACAGTGGTATCATAACGAGGGTTACCAAGATAAAATACAACAGGGAACAGGATAGAAAGAATGGAGGAAGCGAGAAAGGAAGTGAGGAAGAAAGAGCGCCAGTTAACTGTTGCTGTTATAATGCCACCTAATAATCTTTAGAGTTTACAAAACCAAATGTCTGTTTCTCACACAGAGTTAGGCCATCTTGGAATTGGCAAATCTAGACCGAGAACTTTGTCACAAGCTACAGATGGGTTCAGGAGCATACCATGTTTCTTATTCATCTTAGCCCAGAAGAAGCTTCTGGGGTGAACAGGAGCTCAAATGGATGAACCCAACTATGCTAATGGAATGGTATTAGTGTCCCACTGGCCAAAACAGGTCAAGTGACTAGAGGAATATGTCTACTCACCAGAAGACTGTGCATGAGTATGGGTATATAATACATAATATCACTGCGAGAAAGTTAAATATTTGTCATCAATAGCTCCATCTACGATAACGGGTAGGTAGAAAAATCCAGGTTTAGTGTGTGCCTATGGATATAGCTAGATAGACACAGGCAGCAATGAAAATAAGAAGCTCATGCATAAGTGAATACTGACAATGCAAAATAAAGAGGGGGGTATGATTAAGCAATCTCCCACATCCAAATTCCAAAAGAAAACAATAACAAACAATAGCATTAATACAAGGGAGCCATAAGCAAGCAGAAAGCCAGAGTGGTAAAGTGAATGATTTTAATTAGTCACTTCCACATTCATTATAGAAAACAAGAGTTTAAAAAGAACATATTTCCCTCTTTGTCTGAAACCCTGATCAGGGCAGAGTGTGTTTTTTTTTAGACAAAGATAAGTGAAACCTACAGTATGAGTAGAGTTATGAAGAGTTTCTCCTCTAAGTAATAGTGCATATATGTACATAACTATATAAATATGACCTTCTGATTCTTTGTAGTGTTGTCTATACGTATCTGATTTTGGGACTGACCACCTGTTATTGGATAACAGGTTAGGAGCCCATCCCAGGGAAGCACCAATTTTTCCTCTCTCAGCAATCGTTAGTTGCCTGTAGTTCTTTGTCTAGGGTCGGGATCCTTTGAGATTTCCACCTTCCAAGTTAGCATATTTATTGGTTTGGTCATTATTCAAGTCTTATTAAGGCAGCCATATTACTACAATATCATGGGTATAGCTTCCCTGTTGTTTATAGGAGACACATTCTCATACCAAACTTTCCAGTCCTCTGACTCTTAAGCCCCTCTTCTTTAATGTTCCTTGAGCCTTAGGTGAAGGAGTTGTGTTCTAGACATAGCAATTGGAGCCAAGCACCCCACAATCAGTTGTTCTCTGTATGCCCCGTTGTAGTTTTCTGTAATGGTCTCAGCTTGCTGTAAGAAGTTTCTCTGACGAGGAATGAGAGCTACACATATCTATGGGTATTAGATAAGTATTTAGAATGCAGTTAGGAATTGTGTGGTTCAAGCAAAGAAGTACTTGCAGGTTCTCCAGTAAGGCTCATAAATTCACTAGCTTTTGGTAGTTGACTAGGTTTCCATTATGAGGTATGAGTCCCCTACTGTGTAGTGGGCCTTAAGTGTGAATTAAACAGCTGTGGCTTCTCCCAACAGTGAGTGCCTCTATTGTACCTTGTCAAGCTTGCTATCAGTGTGTTTCATTGGTTTCATATCTGGGTAGTACTATTTATTGTTTCCCTCTTTGGGAGCTTGCATAGCACCTTCTAGTACCATGAAACAGAGTCCTCAGGAAGGAAGCTCTTGGGTCAGATTCTAGGTCAAATCCTCTGGGTTCTGTGTCTGAAGTACATGTGTCTTCAGCAATAAGGACTTACATTCAACCTCTATTATATTGAGTGAGGTAACCCAGACCCAGAAAGTCAAATACTCCATGTTCTCTCTCATCTGAGGTCCCTAGCTCCAAATCTTCCAGTGTGAGTATACAACCTGGAGTATATAAAGAAACAAGGAAAATAAAAATAAGACCATAGCAGGAGGCAAGCTATAGAGAAGTGAACAGCAAAATACTAGTGATATGAAGAAGTAAATGAGAAAAAATGGGAAAGGAATTTAATTGAAACAGGGAGGGAGGTCAGCACAGAAGGAGAGGGGGGAGGAGGTGTGAATAACACTGAAGATATTTGGCTAAACATTAAGAAAACATACTACTTTATATTTACCTAAAATTATATATAGCACATATAAGCGTGTGTGCACATAGCCATATAGACATAGGTGAAATAAAATTATGGTGCTTGAGATGACAGTGTTCCCCCCCAAGAGCCACAGACCATCCAACAGAAACACACCAGGCATGAGGCACCTCATTTCATGATGTTGGTTCAGTAAGTGTAAGAGACTCCCAAAACAATGTAGGCTGTTACTGTTGCATTTTTGCTGTGTTTCTTAATGTACTGAAGTTATCCCTTTAATACTAGATGTATAATTGGCACGCAGAAGAAAGTCAGACAAGGAATTTGCATGAGGGCTATTTATGGAAACATATGAATAAAAAAATAGAGGCTTGGAAACACATCTAGACAAAAGACTCAGGTTTATCCATAAACAAATCAGCAAAATATTAAGGAAAGATTGTAACAAAGCAATGTGGAATTGATCTCTAAACCACACAGAGAACTTCATAAACAAGCAAGTAAAGGAAAGGAAACCCAAACAACAATAAAAAAAAGGGCAAAAACATGAACAGGCAATTGACAGATGGGGAAATTGAAACAGCTTCCATGTACATAAAAGATACACAAACTCATTAGTAATGAGAGAATTAAAGAATGTTGTTTGTTTTTTACAAAGTGAGATACCATTTTTGCAAAACACACCCAGCCAATTGACAAAAGTCAGAAACTGCTGACAGGGATGTAGGGAAATTTTTATCTTTACTGATGGTGAATTATAAATTGGTGAAAATAGCCTGTCGAGCATTTAGTGAAATGAAATACGAGCACACCCTTATGACTCAGAAATTCTCCAGGGTGTTTCTTCTAGAGACTTCTCAGATCCACCAGGAAGCAGAGCCAAAGAGAATTATTCTTACATTATCAAAGTACCATAACACCGGAAGCACTTAAGTATTCATAGCAAATCTGGGCAGCCTTAGACATCCACAGGGTGGTGAATGCACTACGTGAGCAAGTCCGAAACACAACATACATGTCGCACCAGTCTGCAAGACTCCGAAGCAGCACACTAAAGTTCACTGAAAAAAATGTATAGATCTCAAAAGTATGATTGTGGATAAAAATGTAAGTTTAAAAGAGAAAGGAGAGAGATCTAGCACATTACTCTTCATAGCTTTCTCTTCTCTCTCTTTCTCTCTCTGTGTGTGGGGAGGGGGTAAAGTGAAATGTTAGGAACCATCATTCTCCACCCTTTTAGAGACAGCCTCTCACTGAATCTGAAGTTCACCGTTTCTAGCTAGCTGGCAGATTTCCAGGATCCCCCCACCCCCCTTCCCCACAATGCCTTGGTTACGGATAGGCATGCCAATGCCAGGTTTTATGTGAGCTTTGGGGATTTGAATTCAGGTATTGCTTTCCTAGCAAATGCTCTTACCCACTGAGCCTTCTCCCAAATCCCCATCTTCACAACTTTGTGAAACATATAAAACAATAATATACACTTCTCTATACAAATGAAATAAATGCACTGGAGGTAAATTGAAAAGATCTGTGATGCATTATTGATGGACCTGCCAGAGGGTATTGAGGCTAGTGACCAACAGAGAGACATGTTTTAATGTCACGTACTCTTGTAGCTTCATGGCTCCCAGATGATGGTATGGTTTCAGAAAGTTGTGTGAGGCAGAGCCTTGCTTTGGAAGTGGCTGGGTCACTGAAGGTAGTCTTGAAGTCTCTTAGTCCACCCACTTCCTAGCCACTGAGCACAGAGTAAGGATGCAATGTCACAAGCTGCCTCAAGATCTGCTTTCTCAACTACCGCAGTTCTTGCTACCATTGCTTCCTCTACCCTCCCCCCATGATAGGAACCAAACTCCAAACCATGAGCCAAAATAATCCTCCCTCAAGTCGCTTTCACCAAACACTATGTCACATCAATGAGAAGAATTACTAATACAGTCACCAAAATAAACCAGAGCCTTCCGAGGATAGCAGCGTCCTATAAACCTTTGGGACTAGGTGTGTATGCTGATAAACAACAGCTGTCTCCCACACACAGTTCTCTCTATGGCTTTAAAAAGTGTCCTGATTAGAAACTTTGTTCCCAAGTTCCCAGAGAAGTACACCAGCAGCAAGCACACAAGAATCCAGGAAAACAAGGCCATTTATAGATTTTTCTTGGCTCGCCGTTCATTTATATGCAGCAATAGGACAGTGCAGATCTAGAAGAATATTCTACTGGTTTTAACAAGTCTGGTGCAGATGAGTGACTGAACAATGGCATTTGTGTAAGTGAAATTGTTTCCTCTTTGTTCTCATTCAGTGGCCATGATGTGAGGATTAAACACTCTATCAAATAACTACGTTTTTTTTGCCAAATAGCTGATTGCCAGGAAATGAGCAGCTTAAAAACATTCATACACAAGTCCGGCAGCTCCAGATCTCTCTCTGTCTCCTTTTTAAAGTAATAGAGCTATTAAGAAGGGCATGAACTTTCAGCAAGTAGTAAGTTCAGGCGAAACATCGGAGGTGGCACTTCAGCTAATTGTAAGGAGTCATTTTCCTATGCACTATTGGCAATGGGCTTATATGTTCCTGTTTATTTTAAACCTGTCACTATGTTGCTTGTTAACAAAGATAAAAAGTCACCTGTAAAGTGATGCTCTTCCAAGCAGAGATCCAACAGAGACAATATCTAATGCTCTGAAGTTTGGGGTTCTCTCTCTCTCTTTCTCTCTGTCTCTGTCTCTCTCTGTGTCTGTCTGTCTGTCTCCAGTATTACAGAGTTAATCCAGGGTCCCATGGGTTCCTCTCTCTCTCTCTCTCTCTCTCTCTCTCTCTCTTTCTCTCTCTCTCTCTCTCTCCAGTGTTAAAGAGTTAATCCAGTATCCCATACAAGCTAGTTACCTTTTAGGTACTCCTTACCCCCTGCTCTGGGGTGCTAACACAGCACAAGGAGACACACACATCTGGCTGTCTTCTATTCTGGGCTGTTTCATGTACCAGCGCCAGCTCTTTGCCACAAGATGTATATTTAGCATATTGGAAGGAAAACCACAAACAAGGATTTTACATAGGAGTTAATCTGATAATTACATGGATATCTGAAAGCCAGACAGGAAAAGATAATGAAAACAATATAATTAAATAACTCAGATGAGGCGGAAAAACTGAAGGAGAGAACCAGAGAACCAGTGCAACATTTCATCAAAGAAGAGATTCAAAGAGAAACTTGATAACGGATCACATTCTCCTTCAAAAGACCGATGGGAGTTAATCTCTAAGCCTCCCTTAACCCAGTGCTCAGGTTCAGGTAGAATCAGATTCTTACTGAAAAAAGAACAGTGAGAAGTAATTTTGGCACCCTCCCAGGTCAACCCATCCGGTTCCCAGGGCTTGGGAATGAAGATAAGCCATGAGAAATGTGGACTCCCTAAGAATACTATTCTATGAACATCAATTATTTTCAGTTAACTGGTGTCAATGTAGCATTTCTACTTGCCAAGCCCTTCTAAGATATTTCAAAGGCCACTAAAATGATGCTTTGAGAGAACAGGCATAGTTTCCTGGAGGTCCCAGATGGTGAGGTTGAGGGGTTAAGTGAGTCGCCTCAGGCCACATACTTCATTTTGAGGTATCAGGTGCCAACATGGGATTATCTCTCCGAGAGTGACTCTTTGTATGGCAAACAAACCTTCCTGAGGTAAAATACATCATATGGCACCTGCTGTTTATACAGTATGAAGGCCTCTCCTGAGGAGTCTAGGCCTTCTGAAATTCACCCTTACAGATGCCCAGAACATATTTATCTAGGACTCCCCTGCAGAGTGTGGGGTTCTCATCATGTTTATTCAGCAGCAAGTACAGGAGGCTTGTTTAAAGCACGAGTGTGAAGCAGCACCAGCCACTAGATGGAGAATGCCAGAAGCAAACACACGCATTTGTAAAAAGGTAACTTGTCATTTAAGAAGCTGAAGAAACTTCTCCCCATGTGGAAAAGGTAGTGTGATGGGAACTGGAAGACGAAGTGAATGAACATCATATTAGACGCGTTTTGACCCTTGAACTCCCCCACTCACTAGCCCAGTGAATTTGAGCCATGGTTTTCTTCTCTGTGAAGAAAAGAAAGTGTTTATTGGGTAGTGTCTGTGTGTTATAAGCTGAATTGTATTCTTACTTCTACCCTCAAAGGTCCAAACCCACAGTACCTCAGTTTGTGACCTTGTTTAGAAATACAATCTTTTGTTTGTTTGTTTGTTTGTTCGTCTTGTTTTTTGAGACAGGGTTCTCTATATAGCCCTGGCTGTCCTGGATTCACTCTGTAGACCAGCCTGGCCTTGAACTCTTAGAGATGCACCTGCCTCTGCCTCCTGAGTGCTGCGATTAAAGGCGTGCCCCACCACTGCCAGCTTTGGAAATAGAATCTTTATATACATAGGTACATTAAGAGAGGGTCTTTCCATAGGTCATATTTTAATATATCTGCAATAATGAGAAGAAATTAGGCTGTGGCTACAGTTCAGAGATAGAGTGCTTAGCTAGCAGGCACAGGGACCTAGGTTCAGGCCCCTACAACTAAATAAACAGAGTATAGGACACAAGCATGAGTGGAAAATGACATAGAGACACAGAAACATGTCTTATTAAAAAAAGAAGTTAAAGGAATGACTCTACAAGCCACAGAATGACAAAGATTGTCAGTAAGCCACAAGAATTTGGAGAGAGGCATGCAAAAGTCCTTCCCCCAAAGTTTCAAAAAGAACAATGTCTTGCAATGTTCTTGACTGTAGACTCACAGAACAATAAATATGTGTGTTCTAAGCCATCTGGTTCTCAATACTTGGCTACAGTAACCCTAGAAAATCACTGCGCCATCAGTATTAGAAGCAATGGCCTACATGAGGTACAAAGCAGTACTTCAATCGTTGCATGTCATTTTTTCAGTGAAAAAATTAGGTATGCAAACAACTCCCATTTACTTTCCATCTTGAACCCTGATCCACTGCTGAGCAAATGGGTCTTTGCTCATCCTGGAGCAGGCATGCATTCTCCAGATGTGTGTCGGAGATTCCCTGATCCCCAGGGGAATCTCTGGGTTAAGACTGAGAGACTGAGCCAAAATTCCAAGGTCTCAACTAGACCAGATGAAGCCCTCGAACTGCTATTTATTAGAAAGAGCTGAGATGTCCTTCTTCAAGGGACACTAGGGCATAGTGTCAGTCAGGCCTGGTCTAATCCCTCACCCTGGATTCCTCCTGCCCCACCAAGGAGACTTTCTTCCTCTCTTTTACAGGACCAGCCATGGCCCAGGTTCTAGTATGCTAGAGTCCTTAAAAGGTGTAGAGAGGTTGTGTTCTGAGAAGCTGTTTGGAGCAGTGGCTGAGAAGGGCCCTGAAGCCAGATAGGAATGTCATTTCCTAAGTCTTGGTTTCCTCCTTTGAAAAATGATTTTGAGCATGAAGTCATCCTACTTGCTGCTGGATTTGTCGCACTAACCTAGCCAAAGCTGGAGCTTGCATCTGAAGTCACGGATGGTTCCACATGTCTCATGTACCTGCTCCTTCTTTCACTGTGGCTGTATAAGTGGTTCTCCAGCACTGGCAGCTGGATTTCTAACCTGTCTTGACTGCTTGCCTAATAGTTTCTCTAGAACAAGGACTTGGATGAGGCTTTCACTGCCTTCTCCCATTTTTGTCAGGGAGGGAACCTGTGTCTGGGGCCCAATTTCTTCCCAATGATGCGCTTGACGTGATCCAGCTGGCAGAACGTGCAGAGTTCTGAGCTCTCCTCCCTAGGGTCCACCTTCTCATGGTGTTCTTCTCTGCCTCTCTTTTTCCCTCCCCCCTTCCATAGTATATGTATGTCTCTGTGTGTGCACATGCATGTATGGTACACGTGCACATGTGTAAATGTAGAAGCCAGAGGTCAATGTCAATTCTTTTCCTCTATCACTTTATTTTTTGACATAGACTCTTCCACTGAGACTGAAACTCACTGGTTTGGCGAGACTAGCTAACCACAGACTCCAACGCCGCTGTTTCCACCTCCTTGCTGCTAGGATTACAAGTGTACACCAACAGGCTGGGGATTTTTACAGGCTTGATGAGAACCCAAACCTGAGTCCTCACTCCTCCGTGGCCCACCCTTTACCAACTAAGCTATCTGCTCAGCCCTTCATAGAGTCACCTTTGACCCTCTGCCTTAACTTCTCCAGTGACGGCAAGCAGTAGGGCTATCACCTGCTGCAGCCAGCTACAATTATGTGCTTTATATCAGCAGATAAACTTTCCCTGAAAAATAGTCAAGAACATATGCAAGCGAGACTCTGGCTCCTCTTTGTTGCTCCAGCTTTCTGCCAGGAGCTTATAACTATATGGGACAGCATCCTGTCTTGATTCCACTAAAATGGATTTCCTCATTTTGACTACAAAATGGCCGAAACACTAAAAACCTGTGGGACTACACAGATCCTTGAAAATATTCATTTTATAACGTCAAACCCACCACCTATATTGTGTTGTACTAGGTTCCATGATGTGGTGTTCTTTTATTTCAAACAGAATCCGGTATCAACAAAGAAGAGAACAGGTTCCCCCTCCTTTCAGCTTGTTACCTCAGTTTCCATTAGCTGCTCTCACTCAAGCTTCAGTGGGTGCTATTCAGAGGAAACATCAACAACACGTCATTAAAAACAAACAAACAAAAAGAGTCAGCCACATTTTACCCCTTATTTCCCCCCAGATTATCTTGGATTGTTTGCTTTTCTCATTGCTCTGACAAAACACATGGAAAAGGAAACTTAGACAGGAAGGATTTATCTGTGTCCATTTGAGAGAATATGGACCATGGTGACTGGGAAGGCGTGGTGCGATGTAGCTGCATCATTATGTATCAGCAGTCAGGAAGAAGAGAGAGAGAGGGGGGCAGCACTTGGCTGCCTTCCTTCTGTTCCCTCCTTTTCCAGGCTGGGTCTACAGCCCAAAAGGTGATGCCATCCACATTAAAGATCGCTCTTTCTTCTCAGGTAAGACTCTCTGTAAATGCCCTCAAAAACATGGCCGGAGGCACATCACTTAGGTGACTCCAATACCAGTCAGGTTGTCAATGAATAGTAACCATCACATACATGATATGACTGGACAACTGAAAAGCCAGATGGGTAGAGAGAAAGCTGTTCAACTAACCTTAGCTAAATACTAATTATATTTCATGCTCTGTAAACGGATCATACAAGTGACATGATGGAGTCCTCATAATAAGTTTGCAAGTTAGATATTAATTGCATCCTTTCTGTTTATAGATGAAGGAACGAAACTTGACTAATGTTCAAACATCTACCCATGCTGTGATTTGAGCCTAAGTCAAAGACAAGCCCTTGCACAATAAGAAATAAAATTCTTATATTGTCTCTTTCCTTTTTTTTTTCCCAGTTAATTTTGGTTCCTATAGCACCAAACCACACTTGCAGCTGTACTCTGACATTTGCCTGTGTCAGCCAGCCAACACTACCCTCATTGTCCCCAGCATAGTGCAGAGTCACCGTGACCTTGGGAAGGAGGCTGAAGGAACTTTGTTTCAGTTCCATTACCCAACCTTGAGAGAGGCTGGGGCAAGGGAACATTAGAACTGGCCTGTCAGCCTGAGGCGTGAGCAGAAGCCGAGAGCTCACCTCTGGGAGGAGACCAGCTCTGCAGTCTAGGAACTTTGATGAAAATTTTAAGAATGTAGGTAGAAAATAAATGGCAAAAACTTCTCCATCCCGCACCCCAATCAGAGAAAATGGCTTTAGGAAGCTGAGCCTCGACCCCTGTTCCTGTTTCTGCCTTGTAAATCTACCCTAGGTAACCTTTGCGGGATTAGAGTGCTTGGGTTTCTCCCTGGCAATAACGGGAATTCCATCTGCAGGCCAATTAGAACACACCCAGACTTGCCAGGAAAGTGTTTCGCTCATTTGACTTTATTGGTTTCATAAAGCAAGTGAAAGTAATCAGCAAGCGTGCACCATCCTGGCCAAGATGCAAGCATCTTCAGGAAGGAGAAGGGGGGCGGCTGCACAGGCTCCTGGCGGCCGTCCTTACCCTAGCACACCTTAGCTAACACCCACCAGTACAGCACCCTGTAGCCTCAGGAACATTCCAGCTGGGGATGCAGACCTCAGATTTAGTCTCTGCAACCCTGAACGTGTGACCTGTGTGCCTGGACAACTCATACTGCTATTCTGTCTGTCAGTTTCAGGCTAGGCCCCTTCATAAAAACTTGGATGTACATAATTTAAAGGAAGCCAAATATGCAAATATGCAAAGGATCGCCTTCACTCCTTCCTCACTCCCCACATTACACTCCCGGGTTGGTGTTTAAGCCTGAACATAAATTATCTCTGCTATTATTAACTCTTTATTGCAAGAGGAGGAGAGGGAGGGGGAATAGGGTGGAAAAGAGGGAGGGGAAATGGGGAAGAAAAGAGAGTAGAGGGCGGGAGAGAGGGAGGGGAGGAGAGAGAGAGGAAGGAGACAACATGTGTTTCTAGCATGCCTTTTCTTTCTGTGTCACTTCTCAACGTTTCCGGGAAAGGACCCCCCTCCCCGCCCCCTCCCCGCCCCGCCCCCACACCGCGGCTAGACACAGACACTTACTACCACCTCCTCTTGTTCCTGCCCCATCCTCATCAGGTTAGTCGACAATGTGAAAGCTGCCCAGTGAGGGATTCCAGTATTTGCCTGCCCTTCCCCAGGCAGTGGGTTCTCCAGGGGCTTTTCTGAACCTGTCCTCAGCCCTCCTGGCCAATCAGCTTGGTGGACTGATGTGGTTCAAGGCCTAGGGCGGACCCAACTCTCCTTCCCAGAAAACAAAAAAAAAAGGTGTCTTTCTCCCACATTGTGTTCATTGCCCCAAACAATGACTGATAGTAATTAGCCATCCAGAATAACAAGGGCATTATCTTTTCCTCAGCTGTACTGTGACGGCGCAGGAGCAAAGCGTGTTGTGTCTGAGCACAATCATAGCCATTTGAAAATCCCCTGTGCGGACTCGTGGAAAACACGACCCTTCCCACTTCCCTCTAACCGGCAGAACCAACCCCTGTTTGTTAAACTGGAATTTCCTTTGGGGCACAGTTCAAAAGTGGCAAGAAAACTTGTGCTTAAGAAAACTGTCACTTTGTTCGTAATTTTTGACAATCTTACTGCTTAATGGGGCATTTTACCACAGGCTGGTTCTCCTGTATGCACTTCTTGGATTTTAAGGCTTCCCAAGGCCTTGATGCTGTCAAGATTGGAACAAAACCAAACAAACATGAAACAGGGAAAGCTAAAGGGTGAGAAGCTACCACTTTTTAAACCTCGGGAGAGGTTGGAAAGCCAACTTACCAAAATAGCAGTACAAAAAAGAATTTATTTTTTTTTGAAAAACAAATTCACCACCAAACAGTTTCTCCTGCTCCATTTATTTCAACTAGTGTGGTATTAATAGAACGCCTAACAGCAGGGAGTAGGGAAATAAATGTATTCTCACTCACAAGGGAATGACTAAATGACTCACAAATGCAAAAATAAATAAATGGCTCCCCGTGAAAACCTGAAACTGTATTACCCCCTCCGAAACAACAGAGCTTTTTAACTGTAACCTAACATGCTAAATCCAATCAGTTTTATTTGAGGCCATAGATACATCGAGCCATCAATCTCCATTATGCCTGGTTCTTTTTCATCTTCATAGTGCTATTTTTCTTCCTCCAAGACATTTCAGTTCATTTCCTCAAGCCTTCCTCAGTTTAATGGCTGGTTTTTCCCACCAGAAAAAAAAAATAAAAAAATAATCCCACTTCCTCTAGAGGGAACAAAAGGAAAAAGAGGGCCAAGAAGAAAGTTTTAGAACGATGTGTCTTGAGACTATTCGGTGAAGAGGAAGCAACCCGGGGTGAGGAAAGAGATAACAGGTAGATAAATACTGTGTACCCCAGCTTCTTTCAAACGTTCTGTCAAATGTTAACAGGTGCTGCCTCCTGACACTATAAAAAGATCAACTTTTTTTTTTTTGTCTCCTTTATAATTTGTGAACAGGTAGGCCCTAAGGACCTGAATGAGGTCATGCCAATTAACTCATCGGTTCCTGCAATCAGGGTGATAATGGCATCCTTAGCAACCATGCTGTCACTATGGCGCCACCCACTGCTGTGAGAGCCTTCTTCACCTAAGCGGATTGGAGGTTGCCTGGCCAAAGCTGTGAGCCTAAACCCTGCAGGGTGAGGGTTACACTAGCCCCTCCCCCACCCCCAATATCACCCAGACACAAAAGAGGAGCAAGGAAAAAAAAGCCTTCACTGTCCCTAGAAGCTGGGGACTGGGGCTTTCCCTGTACTCCATACACATCTTTAGCTGGCTCTTTAGGATCATCTTAGTCACAGCAATGAGTGAACTCTGCCTTCAAGCCTTGCCCGGCCTGCACTGCACACACATACCCTGGGCCTAAAGACTCCTTGTAACCAGGCTGCCTTTGCCAGTGGAAGCTCACAGTTACTTCATGGGATGAGACTCCATATCCTGAAGGCAGTGGAACAGAAGGCATTGCAATGTCCAGGACTAAAAGTACTTTCAAAATTCAGCTTCTTGGAGACACACTGAATATGTAAGACAACCAGGAGAGCAATTGAGAATACATCACAGAAGTGGACAAACTTACCTCAACAAACTTAAGCTCTAGACATTTCAGTTTGCGTCAATACTTATTACATGAAACATCTACCTGCCTTTTGGTATGTTACCTAAGCTATAAAAAATTATTTTAAAAAAAAGTGAGACAAATTAATCTATCCTTATTTTCAAGGAAGTTGAAATCTATCTGGGAAGAAGGCAGGAGGAAGAGGTGAGAAGGGAGAGAACTACCCCCAAGCCCCCCAAAAAACAATTGAGAAAGGAGTCTTTACTGTGTGGAGTTTTTATGGCTATAGACTTCCTTGAACTACCCGGTCAGGACACTTAGATAAGTATTCAAATGAAATGCAGGGTGGGAGGAAGGAAAACAGAAGCACTCAGCCTAAGAAGCACAGAGGAGCAGCTAGAATCCCCCAAGAAAGCAGAGAACACAGTTAAGTCGGTATTAGCCACTTGCCTGAGGCTTCACTTCCCGATAGCTTCAGGTATCCGCTGTCAATCATGATCGGAAATTATTAAGCAGAAAGTTCTGGCAGTAAGTGATGTGTAACTTTTGAACTGTGTTTGTGATAAAGTCTCATACTGTCTTTGCTCTTCTTGCCTAAATGACACCATGGTCCGGCAAACCTAAAGGTGTGTGTGCTACCTATCCATTAGTGTCTTGGGAGCCGTCTCAGTCATCACTCTGACTGTCCTGGGTAACACAGGGCTTATGTTCAAGGACATTTTATTTCATTTAATATGACCCCAAAGAACTAGAGTAATGTAGCTGGCAGTTCTATTGTAGTCCATTGTTTTAATTGTTCTCGTAGTGTTAGTTCCTATCATTAATCTCTTGCTCTGCCTAATTTATGAATTAAGGCTTATCGTAGATATGTACACATATGCAAACTATATATACAGTGTGTATATTTATGTGTACAGACACAACTACAGATAGTATTTACACAAACACAAACAGGAAAGACACAATGTACCAGGGGCTTGGTCCCACCTGTAGTTTCCGGTACCCTCCGAGTATTTTCAAATACCTCCCCCTGGATAAGGGGGAAGGAACTCTTGCACATTTCAGGTCTTTCCATTTTGGTTCTACTGTATGGAAGACTCTACCAAAAATTTCGATGAAAATGTTTTACTTTGGGCTGGAGAGATGGCTCAGTGGTTAAGAGCACTGGCTGCTCTTCCAAAGGTCATGAGTTCAATTCCCAGCAACCACATGGTGGCTTACAACCATCTATAATGTGAACTGATTCCCGCTTCTGGCAGGTGTAAATGCAGATAGAACACTCATATCCATAAAATAAATAAATCTTAAAAAAATTAAAAAAAAAGAAAATGTTTTACTTTGTGGTTTTTATTTTTTATAACCTTCTTCCTTTTCCAACAGAGTTTGCCTAATCTAAAGTAACAGTGCTAGTATGGGGTAGCTTCTCTACAAATGTCTAAAGAAAGGGTGAAGAGAAGGGAGAAAGGAAAGATGAAAAGGAAGAGGGAAGGAGGAAGAGGGAAGGAGAGAGAGAGGAAGTAAGAAGTAAGAAAGGGAGGGAGAGAAGGAAAGGAAGGAAAAAGGAGGAAGAGGAGACAAGAGACGAAAGAAAAGAGGGAGAGACAGAGGAAGGCAAAAAGAGAAAAATGAAGAAAGAAGGAAGGAGTAAAGACAGAAGGGAATGAAGGGGGAGGAGGAGAATGTGCAAACGGGTCGTATTTCTGATTAGCCATCACAGGGCCACCTACACTGTCGGTTTACTTCCAAGTGTGTTTCAGATAGTGCTGTTCCCAGATAGGCAGATGATCACTGTAATTTCTGGACGAAGGGAGAAGGGAATGGGGAAAGGGAAGAGGAAGGGAGGCGGTAGTTAGTTGTGCAGGATGGAGTGTGTGTGGAATGAACAGTGCGCGGCAGGCAGAGCTGAAGTTGTGCTGCATTCCCAGCCTGAGCCCGTGCACACACATGGATGGCAGTGTTATGACAGGCCGATGACTTCAGAAGTGATTTGCAGACCCAGCGTTATCCATAATGTCAGCCGTTACCATATGTTTCTCATTGGAGGCTATCAATTCTCTGTTTTTCTAATTGATTCCAGTAACACAGATAGCCCGAATGCTGTATACCACACACTGATTGCTGGGCAAACATTATTGAAGTGTCAATATTTGTTT
This sequence comes from Pachyuromys duprasi, assembly GCA_028658305.1. Lineage (NCBI taxonomy): Eukaryota > Metazoa > Chordata > Mammalia > Rodentia > Muridae > Pachyuromys > Pachyuromys duprasi. Next base: position 43,959,584 of record CM053751.1, read on the forward strand.
TTTTCCCCCTAGAACATCATTGGCAATGGCTGAAATTCATTTGGGGGCACATCTCTTATACTTAATGCATGGAGGGGGTCAATAAAAGCTAAATCTTCATTTTATTATTTTTCATGCTTTCTCTGGTCATGGGCCTGGCTAACTTACCAGCCATCATTGCTGTTGAGATATGTTCCCCATAGTTCCTTCCACCAACATCTGCTACAGGAGGCAGCCTCTATCTGTTCTCATAAGCCTTAAGAGAGACAACCTAGAGTATCATTGGCCACTGACAGTCAAGGTCCATGTTCCTCTTCTTAGTGCATTAGAAATGGCAGCTCATTTTGCTGTCTCACCGCTTGGCCCCCAGTCTCATTTAACTTGAATAGAACATCCATCAAAAGCCCTACCAGCCATCACATGGCTTTGTTATTGTGATGGTAACCACATACAACATACATTGAGACAATCTTGTTTCCATGACAAGGGAGTGTGCAATCTCTTTCTCAGTGTGTTTGTTTTGCCTTAGAAAGAAGGGACCTTGTCTTGGCAGAGTTGGTGACCTTACACTAGGACATTTTCCACGATTCATCTGGAAAGATTTCCCCCCACCCTTTTTGCAGGTACATGAACAGCTGGGCTCTAGTTTGGTTCTTCTGCAAAAGCTTACCTGTCTTCATTTCTTGAAGCGTGTGTCCTGCTATCTCATTAAGTTACCATGTATTGTTCTGAACGTGAGTGGTCCCATTTTTCAGATTATTTTCCTGTTCCCACTGGGAAAGAATTCTTGGCTTGGAGTTAGACTCAGATATGATGTGACGCGTCAGCTGGTCACACTCCTGATGAGCTGTCCCAGGGCCACCTTCACTTGCAGTTTATTTCCAACTGTGTTTCAGATAGTGCTATTCCCAGTTAGGCAGATGATTGCTGTAATTTCTGGTAATGAAATGGCTAGGGAGCCCATCCTGTGCCGGGAAGAGGGCCAGAGCCCAGCTCTTTGTGAGAAATAGTGTTATGGTTTAGGACAGAGAGAGGAAGCCAAGGTGCTCGTTGGGCAGTTACAGTAGAGATTGCCTTGAATCTTGATCCACTGCCTGCATTGATACTTAAGACTGATAACATTTTGCAAAGACAGCTGTCCATGAAGGCAACACTGTACAGAAGGCAAAGATGCTTGCTGTTTTCTTCTTTAATGCACCAAAGAACCACTGTTGGGCTTCCACAAAGGCAATATTACTTTCTTTCACCATGGACAGTAATGACTCGATCAAAACCCTGTGCAGCCAGCAGGGGCGAGTAAAGAATAGAGCCTTTGGGCAAGGCTGGGATTCCATGACTGGAATCCAACACATCCCATCACGAACTTATGTTAATTTACATGTTTGGTCCTCAGGTGGTGGCACTATTTTCGGAGGTTCTGGAAATTTGAGGGAGGAGTTCTTTGAAAGTTGTACCTGGGTCCCTACCTCTTTCTTAGCTTCTGGGTCCAGAGATGTGAATAGAACATCAAAGACTTTCATAACCATGAACTGAGAAGATCTTCCATGATGGACTAAAACCCTAGGAAACTGTGAGCCAAAGCCAATCCTGTATATTTTAAATTATGTTAGTCACAGCAAAGCAGTTATTACTGTGATTGTTTTGATTCATGTATGGTAATTCACATATTTTAATTCACGATGGCACATAAGAACTCTCTAAAATGAAGGGGAGAAAAAGAAGTGTCACATGGTAACATGTACCTCACACATAATCACAAATTGATTTGAAGTTTTATTTCTATAGACAGTCCAGCAGAAACCTGAAACCCAGATCCAAGTGACCTCCTTCCGGCATCTTAAGCATGTGACCTAGTGTGTCACTCGACCTCGTAGCTGTGAAGAGCTTCAAGGTTGTAACTCCTTTCTGTTGAGCTTGCTGATGCTGAGGAGGCAGCACAGGTTTCCTCTACCTCACTATCAGCAGACTACAGGGTAGGCTCAGTCAACCAGAGACATGCCAGGGCTAGAAGAATGGAGGGCCCTGGGTCATTCTGTCTGCCGTAGCTCGCAGTCTCCATTAACGGTCATGTGTCTTCTGTGGCTCCAGCTGCCTTCCTGTAGTCCCTTGCTAGATGCCATAGCATTGCCTTCCCCTAGGCTTCTCCAGGCCTAAGCGGGGCAGCAGCCTCTGCTCTTGTTAATTTCTGAGTTACACCACCACTTCCTGTGTGGCTTCTTTCTTCCACCCTGTGCACTGAGAATTCTGGTGCTAACTACCCTCTAAGATCTTCGAGGGGATTCAAGTTTTCTAAATTGACCCTATCACAGCCTATACTTTGACATAGATCGAGATTAAATCTTTAGTCAAATTTCAAGCCAGCTCATCAAAAAGTAAAATTACTAGTAGTGAGACAATCAGAATAGCATCTGTAAGTCTTCAGCTGTGCTTTGGGAGGTCAGAACTGCAGCCAGCAGCAATAACCAAGCACACCGCTCATTTTAGCCCGTCGAATTCTCTCAAAGCATTCTGAGCTAAGCATCACAATTATTAACCTCCCTTCCCAAACTTCATTACATGTTGATTGTAAAAAAAAAAAAAAAAAAGTGGGTCCATTCATTTTTTTTTGTTTGACTAGATTAATTGTACCATATCACAATTATGACATTTTCAGACATATGCATTGGGCACTCTGATTATACTTAGGTCCTCCCACTGCTGTCTCTTATTCCATTCTGTCTGGGGAGATTGAGACTGAGCGAGCTTAAGTAACTTGTCCATGGTCATATAGGTAGCAAATGTCAGCCCATTGCTTTGAAAGCATGCTCATTTAGTGCCCTTAGCTTATAACCCTGCTGTTCTAGTTTGCTTTTTGCTGCTGTGATAAAACTGGTTTTATTACACCTTGTTGGTAACTGAGAGAAGCCAAGTCAACAGTTTAAGGCAAGAACCTGGAAGCAGGAACTGAAGCAGAGACTATGGTGGGACACAGCTCTCTTGTTTGCTCTCCATGGCTTGCTCGGTTCGTTTTCTTATAGCACCCAGGACCACCTAGCCCAGGGGTAAACTACTCATAGTAGGATGCCCCTACAGACTTGCCTACTGGCGCTCTGATGGAAGTAATCATTCCGTATTGGTTCTCTCTTTCAGGTGACTCTAGCTGGTGTCAATCTGACAAAAAGACCTGTCAGCACACCCGTGTCATACCGCCCCTGAAGATTGTGACGACAACCCGCACCAGTACTGAGCAGGCGCGGCAGGGAGTGACCGCGAGGACTCCAGTGTGTTTGGGGATAACGCAGTCCTCTCTAAGCCTTTGAGGGCACCCTTTCTACTTGAGGCATTAAAATGTGTACTTTCCACATTCAAATACACACAGGAAAAAAACCAATGCCTGCTGCTAAGGAGACAAGTAGCTTTCCTGGGATTCTGTGAGGGATGGGAAACCTGCCTTCTGTGAAAGCCTTCCGCACAGATTGTGTGGCCTGGAGGCGGCAGTGCGCTCTGGGCTCATGAGCTCTGTGTCAGCTGGTGCCGCAGAGCAGTCTCTGGAAACGGTGGCGGCTTTAAAGGCGGTGGCGAGAAAATTAATAAGAGCAAAGGAAGAAACCCTAACTGGAGGAAGGATATTACTTCAAACAAAGGGAAATTTCTAGATCCAAGTGAAATCCTTCCCACTGGCTTCTCTTTTCTTTTCCATTAAGTTCCCCCCCCCCCCATATATAGGGATATATACATATATGGGAACTCTGTGGTTTGCCTTTGAGACCCATTGATTTAAAACAAAAAGGGTCTGAGTGTGAACCATTTCCATAGCATTGGAAGCTAAGGCAACACTCAGAGACCCACTGGGGAGAGTACCATCAAGAAAGGGGTTAGGACCCTCAGTGTGCATTAGAACTTGATTCAAGGCACGAATCTTGCTTATGTTCCTCTCAATATCTGGTTTTGAGAAAACAAGATGACAATTTGCCAAGCACATGATCTAAGATGGTAACATCTTAGTATATTAACATGCTACGAGGGCCTCTGGGAACAGGTGTAAGGGAGAGCCCGCATGCTCCCTAGTTGCTGGGCAGTGTGGGAACAGCCTCTGGTCCTTCAGTCTAAGGGTGTGTCCAGAAAGAAAGGATGGTCAACTGTTGATTGCCCCAGGGACAGCCTACCCAGTTTGTGGTTGATGAAATTCTTTGCATTTGAAAAAAAACGCATTTCTTCCATTTGCTCCTTGCTGTCAATGCTGTCCATAAAGGGGGGCCATGAGCAGGCGCTCCGAACCCCAGCAGCCTAGCCTGTTCCTACTTTGTAAGCAACACTGAGGTGATTTACTTAGGTGTTCTTTGTATTGTGTTTTATATTGCGTGCACACACCAAAAAAATGCTTTTAAATATTTTTAAAAAACTCATGAGATTTGGTGAGCTTTCTAATTAAATTCTGTTTATGCCTGTATCTGATAGGTTTTTTATGCCTGTGTCTGATAGGTGCTGCATTTTTCATTTTGCCCTGTAAAGGGGGTGGGGGTGAGTCTTCTTATTTCTCTTTTTATACAAACTGGTGACTGTCCTTCCCTCTGCTAGCTCTGTGTAGTCACATCTTTTTGCACCCAGAGCCAGCAAACGTGGTCCTGATGCAATGCTGCAACCGCACCGCTAAGAGCTTTTGGGGATGGAGGTTTTATTTAAAAGTGTTGGGGGGATCCTGTGCGGGTAAACACCACCACCCTCTAAAATGAGAAGGGAAAGCTATCTAAAGAAAAGCCCTACGAGCCAGAAGTGCCTGCGACTTTAATTATTATTTAAAAAAACGAAAAAGAAGAATAGCAGATGGGGAAAGCAGAAGGCTCCCAGGCATGGTCTGAAAGACAAAGGAAGGGGGGCGGTGGTAAATGATGTCTTAACACGCAGAGCCTCACCTCAGCTGCAATCATCACGGGCGGATTCTGCCCTGACAGCGGAGACACTGGCTTGATGCAAACGGAGAGCTTTTTCGTTTTTACTTCCTAGAGTTTGTGAATAACCGGCTTTCCAAGTGTCAGTTAACTCCGCTTCCTCCAAGCAGGATTCCCCACTCCTCCATCACAGCCCTAGCACTTAAGGAATAAAACCCACCGCATCCTCTGCAGCTTCCTTCTTCCTCTGCTTTGGTGGGTCTAGAGTTAGGAGGTGGGAAACTGGAAGAGAAGGGCTTCGGCTAACAAGAAATTTTCGTTTCAGAGTTGAGCAACCCTCCAGCCCTACCTGAGACTAAACCATACTCCCATGCTGCCTTGCTCTGTAAGCCTCCCAAACAAAGACCTACACAAAGGGACACATGTTCCCTTAGCCACTTCAGACCTACTAGAATACCTGATGATGGACACACAAAGAGGCTCCAGGCATAGGAGAACCCCTGACCTATGGGAAGGCAGAATCTGGCTTCAGGGCCTTCAGGGCCTCCAGGAGGGCATTCACTGTAGAGTGCCAGCATCTCCTTTCACTTAAACCCGTTCCCAAGAGAGCCAGAGACTCCATCAAAAATGATTTCTCAGGCTGAAGGAAAACCATGGCTTGCATTTGTGCTGTGGAGCAGCCCAAGGAGGCACATTTTTTATGAAGACTAACCAAGCCTTTTTCCCCTCTTGAAAGTCCAGGATACAGGGAAAGCTCCTATAATTGGTCATAAACAGCTGAGTATGAGTGGCTGGGCTCAGATTATGAGCCTATACTCATGTTTTAACAAAATAACATATATAGGTCACTTCTGTGAAGTTGAAGGAATATTGGGATGACTGTGAAAGTTACAGAAATAGAGGACCACACACCTGTACCAAATGGATTTGTCTAAGTATGATAGTTCACAATGGTATGGATGAGAGTTAGTCATGGAAAGCCCCTAGGAGGAGGCAGGGTTTGATTTGGAAAGTCAGCCAAAATAGAACTAAGGTGTTGAAATCACCCAGCTTCCTCTTTGTTCCCCCTTTGGGGACTTTTCTCTACGGGGACAATATCATCTGAGCTAGCACCTTTCGCAAGCCAGTTGAACCGTTTGGCTCACATAACTAGGATTGCTGGTGCTCTCCCAGGTTGTCCAACCAATCACTCCTAGAAAGAGCAGCACAGATCTAAAACTCCAACTGGGTCTTCCTGTGGCTTCCCATCAGTTTTAGAGGAAACAAGCATATGTCTGCGCACGCACACACACACACACACACACACACACACACACACACACACACATAGAGACTTGCATGCACTCAGCACACAAATGCATTCAGACCCATACTCAAACACACAGTTTACAAAATGCCGTTTTTCCAGTCCCAACTCTCTTCCTCCCCAAACCTGACTCCCTCCTAGCCTCGAACAAGAACTTACCCCCTGCAAAACTCCTTCATCACACCACAAACTGAAAATTTCCTTTCTCAATTAAGCATGATTTCTTTTAGGAAGCTAATCTGACCACCCTCCCTACACACACAGACTAGCTTCCTTCCTGCCATGTGTCAGCGCTGTTCTGCACTCTGACAATCACGCTGGCAAGTGAGTCACGGTCACTGAACTCTTGGACATCCAGTTTGGTGGGACGAGACGAGAACCCAGCAAGCATGTGCACAACATTAAGCGCGCCTGCAGGGACTGTGATGGAAATAAACAGTGAGCTGACAGACCCTAAGGGCAGTGGGAGTAGTGAGCAGGCAGGCATGAAGCCCTTTTCACAAATGTCCTATATCCTGCCCTTCCCCACCACAGGCAACTACAAACAAGTGATAAGAGCATGTAGGCCTCTGCCTTCCAGGTGGGATTATAAATCTATCCATTTCCTCATCCTCCCCCCTTGCTGTTTAACTTGGTGTCTAGAATACATTGCTTGAGAAATATTTGTTTGGCAAATGAGAGGTTAAAGGAAGAAAGGGCCAAGTTTAAAGATCATCACATTAGCCAAGTTAGAGGTGATAAGCGATCATGGTTTAGGGGTTGGGTCTGTGAGGCTGGATGGGGGAGGGCATGATTGGCTGGCAAGAGAGGGAGCTCAAAAGAGAGGAATCCCCTTCATGGCCTTAACGCAGATTTCAGGGAAACTTGGAGACCAGCCACCACTCATTAAAACCCTCCTGGCCCCCAGTGAAGTAACATTAGATAGCTTCTTGCTAGGAGGTTGTGTGACCAAATTTAGCCAGTGTAATGTAGACACAATGCTGTGTGTCACTGTCCAGCCTGACCCGTGCACTTCTCAGTGAACTGTACCCTCTTGCTCTTGGATGTCAGCACCTGAATTTTCAGAGGAAGTGGGAAGTGGGAAAAACTTTCCCAGAGCGGGGATGACATGGACAGATATAGGTATCATTTGGAGCGGTGGGAGAGCGGTGGGAACAGATGAAACAGCCAGCAGGGGAGAGAAGTGGGAAGGACTTCTGCAAATCACAGCACCTAGAGGCCAGGAAGAGGAACGGATCCGGAAGAGCAGTGGAGCAGAGAGAGAAGGCCGACATGGCAGACAGCAAGACACTAGGAAGCCAGCATTTCACATCCATGGCAAGGCCAGATGAGCTGAGAACTATCAGGGATACTGACCGTGCTGAGGCCAGGGCCAGAGCACAGGGAGAGCAGAAGTCAGATTGTTGTGAAAAGACACGGAGGCAGTGAGAACAGAAGCCTTCTTGTTTCCTTCCAAAAGATACTGCTGCAGAAAGCTGAAGATGCTGCTCTCACGTGGGTCTGGCAGGGAAGTGAGTGTCCGTGGGATGACCCTGGAGGAGCATTTGAACAGTCTGAAGGCTGTGGCTAGGGATGCATCTCACCAGCACAGGGAACCTTTTTCAGACGGGGTATCATCGAATGAGAACATAAGTGCTTTGGCTTCATAAGGGTCAAGATGTGGAAAAAGAGGAAAGGTTCCGGACAGAGGGGCAGATGGCAAAGGTGTGTCCCCCACCCCCCACCCCCACCCCCAGCCCCCCGAGAACCAGAGCTGCCATTCAGGCAACCTACTCATAAGGACCCCTGCCAGCCTGTAGTTCTCATTCTATTTGAAACCTCTGTTCATTTTAGGATTTCATGTCTCCAGTTCTGCTTACTCCCACACCACCCCACCCCCAAATCTTAAGACTGTGTCTGCTGTCATCAGCTTAGGACCTGGATGGTGCTTGGGTGCTTGAAACAGATGTGACAATCCATCTCGATTGTGTGAAAGCTAAACGGAGACGCGTTTTCTTCACCCAGAGACAGGACTCATAGGGGTCTGGTACTGGGAGGAGAGCTGAGTTATAAATTCTCAGGCACCTGAACCGCTGGGAACGGAAGATCTACTTTCTAGCCCTAGCATAGACTCTGCAAGATAACCCTGGCACATCAAATGAGAGCAGCTTTCGTTGATATCAGCATGAGCAATTCTCCCACGACAGGGATGTGTTCATCCCCCAAAGCATTACTACTGACTCTAAAGCTGCAGCTGGAACCCAGGACCTTCATGACATGGATGCTGAGGGAGCAGGGTGGAGAGAGGAGCAGGATGAAGACCACTGGGATTCCCACCAGCAAAGGGAAAGATGTGGTCTTCACTGCACTTTCATCCTTTCTCCAGGTGAGGCGGTAGCCTTCATTCGGTCCCGGTAAGACCGAAAGAAAGCCATCATGCACACAGACAACCTCCAGCTTACATTCCGTTTCCCACCGCACAACTGATGGCTTCCAAAGATTGCTATTTTCGTGAATCTTTTCATTATCTTGTGATATTAAACCGTACTGCGATTTATACTCGTAGAGACACAGGTTACAGTATCCAAAATGTGCTTACGTACTTGTGTAATTTTGAAGCTCTATTTTCACTTTTTGTTTTTGTTTTTGTTTTTTAATTAGATGGGAGCCCCTATAAGTTAGAAATGAGGCTGCCTGCCCCCCACCCCGCCCCTGATCTTTCCAAGCTTAGTGACTTTTAACCACAGGAGCATGTTCAAATTACCCGAAGAATCTTGGAAAAGGAAGCTCAGTCTGACCCAAGATTATCATTCAGGAAGTCTGGGTTATACTTGGGACCCGTGTCTATGCTGAAATGCCCTCGGGTGTTCTGGTGCACGGTTCTGATTAAGATCCGCTCATACAGCGGATCTCATCTCTCCTGCCTTCGCATCTGGGGCTCCACCCTCGGGTTCGCAGCCTGCGTGTCATTTACAAACATATGCCCTGCCTCGAAGGGCCTGGGGCAGGTGCATATGCTCTTTCTCAGTACGGGCAAGTGACTGGCCTGTTTCTCGTCTTATTAGATCGGAGCCCTGCAGCCAGACATCAGTGCGGTGTTTCTTTTTTCTTTTTCTTTTACATTTTTATTTTATATTAATCACAGGTTATGTACTTTGTATCCCAGCCGTAGCCCCCTCCCTCATTCCCTCCCTATCCTTCCCATCCCTCCCTCATCTCCTCCCTGCCCTTCTCCAAGTCCGCTGATACCTCCTCCCCTTCCATCTAACTCTAGCTTATCAGGTCTCTTCAGGAATGGCTGCAATGTCCTCTTCTGTGGCCTAGCAAGGCTGCTCCTCCCTCTGGGGGCGAGGGAGTCAAAGAGCCAGCCATTGTGTTCATGTCCGAAATAGTCCCTCTTCCCCTTACTAGGGCATCCACTTGGATATTGAGCTACCATTTGCTACATTCAAGCAGGGGTTCTAGGTTATATCCATACATGGTCCTTGGTTGGAGAAACAGTCTCATAAAAGACCCCTGTGCCCTGATATATTTGGATCTTGCGGAGCTCCTGTCCTCTTCAGGTCATACTAACTACCCCTTCTTTCATATGATTCCCTGCACTCTGCCAAAGGGTTGGTTATCCTGAGTGAGGTATCCCAAAAGCAGAAAGACACACATGATATATATTCACTTATATAGACCTATAAAATAGGATAAGCATACTGAAATCTATACACCTAAAGAAGATAAACAAGAAAGAGGACCTGGGGTAAGAAGATTAATCCTCACTTAGAAAGACAAATGGGATGGACATTGGATATAGGAGAAAACAAGTAGCAGGACAAGAGCTTACCACAGAGGGCCTCAGAAAGACTCTACCTAGCAGTGTATCAAAGCAAATATTAAGACACATAACCAACCCAGTGCAGTGTTTCTAAAACACCATGTGAATTTGCTTTTAGAAACTGTTTCTGTATTTTTTCCCCCAAAGAGCCATCTCTCTCTCCTTCCTTCTCTCTTTTGAAGTTTGGTGTGGAAAGCACACGGCCTCCAACTTGATGTGCTAGTGAACAGAGATGCTTGTTGCATGGGTCAGACTTGTGTCCCCACAGCGCTTGATGTGGAAATATGTTCCCCAAATCCCTGCTTTCTTAGACCAGTACCCCACCCAGGCCATGTGCACTCAGCATCCCGGAGCTGTGTGCCTTACACCAGAGTTTAGAGGCCTTACTCTCTCCTCTAGGACATGCAGGGCATCAGAGATACAGCTGTGTCTCTCAGACGCTCCAGGAAAAGATCGAGCGACTGCTGATGTATGCGCCTGATCCTCCTGAGTGACACTGTGGAACACAGATGCTCCCAGTAAAGGGACAGATTGTGTGTCATCTTTGTCCCTGCCAGAGGGTCACGGCAAATTAGCATTTGCCTTGGTCCCTTTCAGAGGGAGAGGGAATTCTGTCTTGAGATCACATTGGAATTCTGGACTTAATGGCTACACATTTGGTACTAAATCATACCCTGTCTCATAAAACTAATGATTGTGTCATTCAGTTGTTCTGTGACTTCATATGTGGACATATCTCACCTACCCATCCCCTACCCTCTGTGGATTACAGGAGATTACAGGATTGTCCATGTCTATCCTTGCTTCCCGCAGCTAGGAACCCAGAGGGTTCTTCAGCAACTTCAGATAATAAAAAAAAGAGCTTAGGAAAATCAACCTCCTCCCCCCAAATACTTCTTAGTTATCTGCAACCGCCACCAACCCTTGAGCCCTCAAGCCTTGTCCTTAACTGGTAGCAAGGTGATAAAGTTGATTATCAAAAGTATTCCTCTTGTCCAGGATGGCTCCCTAAAAATGAACAGTCTTTACTCTTTATCTTACTTGAGGTACAAGTTAGGTCTATAGAGATGTTGTAACAATTGCCTGGGGCCTGAGGAGCCATGTTTTGTTTTGGTTTTTTGGTGGTTTCTCCAGACAGGGTTTCTCTGTGTAGCCTTGGCTGTCCTGGACTCGCTTTGTAGACCAGGCTGGCCTCGAACTCAGAGACCTGCCTGCCTCTGCCTCCCTGAGTGCTGTGATTACAGGTGTGTACCACCATGCCCTGCTGAGCCATGTATTTTTAAACACAACTGGCAAGTAAGTGAATCAACACTGCCCAGAACAGGCAGCATTCACAGCCACTGCCCAGAAAGTTTTAAGAGGATCCTGCAGACAGTCCATAGGGAAAAAAAAACTCACTTATGCTAATATATACGGTAATTCTTTTAAATCAACCAAAATTGTGCTTAATATGTGCACATTGTACAACGGCCGAACCAAGCTAATCCACATTTACACACCATGAGTTCTATTTCTAAGAATTTAACCCTAGGAAGAAAAGAGACAAACGTTCAAAGATACACATTAAAAAGTTTATAAAAGCCAGGCATGGTAGCCCATGTCTGCAGTCTCAGCACCAGGGAGGCAGAGAAGATGAGAGGGGGAGGAAAGCCTTGGCTGCATAGTGTTTATGGTTAGGCTACAAGAGATTCTGTCACCAGAAGTTGTTTGTGAACCAATACAAATGTCCACCCTGTGGGGGAAGTATTTTATCACTTAAAAGAGGATTTTCTCACAAATCAGTACAATATCTCTAAAATTAATTAGTTTCTTACAGTTAAAGAAATCTGCCAATGATAATCAGCAGTAATCTTTCCTGTTTATGGGCAGGCAATTTCAAAATTACAGGCATCTTTGAGTCAATGACGCATAGAATATTAGTGTAGAAATGTAGCCAACACACCAAGTTGGTTTTGTGTGTGTGTTGTTGTTTTAATTTTGGTTTTTCCAGACAGGATTTCTCTGTGTAGCCCTGGCTCTCCTGGAACTTGCGCTGTAGACCAGGCTGGTCTTGAATTCACAGAAATTCACCTGCCTCTGTCTCCAGAGGGCTGGGACCAAAGGGGCACACCACCACTGCCCATAAAGTTTAAAAAAGGATCCTACAGACCATAGAAAAGATTCCTCTTACACTAATGCATATGCTAATTTTTCAAATAGATGCGATAATTTGGGATTGTGTCCAGGCAGGTTCTGAGAGCTTTAACTTGCCCTTTGGTTTTAAAGGTAAATTTATAGCACTGCATACAATCAGAAGAATAAAAAGACAATTTCAAATAAGCCAGGGCATTTGTCATCTTATTTTTCCTGACAGTGACACCTTAATACCCACTGAGAAGAATCTGGGCACTGGCTGCATAAAGGCAGGTGACAACTTCAGGCAGCGATAGAGCCACGACCCCAGTCTATGGCCCCCAGAACTCATGTCCACCATCCAGACAGCTTTCTGTGAAGCCTGCTTGCCGGGCTGAACCCCTGTGTGGCCGGTTTTCAGTTGAACTTGCCAATACGGTCAGGAAGAACGCTTGAGGCCTTGTCAAGAAACCTGCTTGATGGGAGATCGAAGTGAAGGGACAAACTGGACACTGTGGATATGTGTCCCCCACAGGCTCTAGCTGTGTGTGTTTGACCCCAGCAGACAGGCCGTTTGGGGAGATGTTGGAAACTTAGAAGGTGGGGCCTAGCCGGACAAAGCAGATCAGTGGGCATGTGACTAGCATGGGTCCCTGTGGAGATTTGCCCCTGGCGGCTTCCTGTATCACTCCCTGCTTCCTGGTCCAGCACGATGTGATGGGACTTGAGATGCTCCACTGTGCCTTTCTATCGTGATGATGGACTGCACCCTTTGAAACCATGACCCTACATAAATCTTTCTTCCATGAGTTGTCGCTGTCATGTGTAGTGGCCACAGTTCTGTTTTGTTTTGTTTGAAAGTTAAACCAACAGTATCTGAAGAAAGAAGGTAACCATTGCAGTCATGGAATAAGGAAAGGAGAGAACAATCATAAAAAAGCAATTTGAAGCTATCATTACCATTTATCTCCCTCACAGTTGCATCTGTTTGGGAAGGGGTAGCCCTGGGGCTTGTATTACCTTTAGCCATGACTGCAGGATTAAACAGCAAACACTTAAAAGGAGAATTCAGTCTAGGAGAGTGATTACTTAAAATACTTTTTTTTCATTTAATTATATTCTATTATTTAAACAATCATAATTAGATGATAACCAGTCACTTAAATTTATTTAATGTGTGATTTTTAAATTCCCAAGCATTGTGCTAAGTATAATATTATTATCAACTAAATTAGCATTCTTACCACTTTTGTTCTCAATAACTTTGCTGCCTTCCATTCCTCTCATCTGGATTATCAGTAGCTTCCAAAGTCTCAAAGACTCATTGTGGCTACCTGCCTGTTCTACTAATAGTCCCTTAATTAAATGAGCTGACAGCTGCTCCTCTTCTGCCATACCACCTCGCCTTCTCCTTTCTTTACAAGTAATTTCATTCTGGTCATTCTTATTTTTGTTCCTTGGCTGTTTCTCCCTTTACACACACACACACACACACACACACACACACACACACACACACGAGACAGAGAGAGAGATACAGAGGGGGGAGTGAGCTAGCTCAGCTCCTGGTGTCTTTCACAAATGGAGCCAAAATTTCTTCTCCAATGCTCACCCCACCCACCCCAATCTGTTCTCTCTCCTTCCTCTTGGTTTCAACTCTGTATTCATTTCCCCTTCAAAGGCTATTCGCATATCTCAACATTTCCCCTTTGCTAATCTTGTCCACCATCTTGATTATTTTCCACTGAGCTCTCATCTCTCTCCCCGAAACAATTCAGCCGCATTGTATTCTTTTTGTTCCTTTCTCTGTAAATTTGTCCATTGTGGTCTAAATATCCAGGTATAGGAAGATAATACTACACACACGCATACACACACACACACACACACACACACACACACACACCAATTTCATTAGGGAAACCTTGTGATCTTGAGACTGTGGCCATCAGGAAATAATTTCTGGTTAGGCACACACACCCTTTTAAAAATTCAGCTCTAGGTTTTCTATAGCTATTTTTCCTAATGAGAAAGAAAGACTGTTAAATTTGGAACAACTCCATGCTCAAATATAACTCCCAGGAGACAGTTTCTTAGGCAGCTTATTTCCAAGGCTGCCTTTTGCTTGAGACTCTTGTTTTGAAGCCTCTGCTCTGGTTGATACATAAACCAACTCTGGGCCTTTAAAAAAAAGCTTAGAATTAAATACAACTCAAAAATCAAGAAACCTGACCTAGGATTTAGCCCTTACTGTATTTGAATTGGCTTATTTACTTCTGATTTATGTACCTCGAAGCATAGTTGGAAAGGTCCTTGGCAGGTCTTGCTTTATACACCAGGACCCCGAAAATGCAGAGGGCTTGTACTTGTACTGGTTACTCAGCAACCACTAGCTGAGTTAAATCAAATTAAATCGATTAAATGCAAAAACAGTCAGTATTGCTTCTTAGTTATGGTGGCCTTGTTTCAAGCACACAATGGCTAGTGTGTGCTACCATATTTGAACAGGACAGGTTACACATCTCCATATTAGAAAAAAAAAGATCAATTGGGCTGCATATCATATAGGCTGAAGTTTACTTTCTGCTGTTTTACAGTATAGGGACTTGTGAGATCCCATACAGTGGGGAAACTGTTTAAATACAAATTTAAAAAGCTGATCACTCATGTAAAAATGAGTTTCTGCTTGCAAGACATTTTCACATCTATCATCATATTTCGAGCCTTGTGTAATAGGAATGACATGTATCCAACATCCTCAGTCACAGAGAAGGGATTTGTAGCTGAGAAAAATGAGGGCTTGCCCAAGGCCACATGTCTTTTAAACTAGGACGTAAATTCAAGTCTTCTGTCCAAAATCCCTTGATCTCTTTGTCAAATTGAAATGTACCAGGAAGATGGGAATTAGAAAAAAAAATTGATCAAACGTATGGAGAACACTTGAAAAGCTGAGGGCTGTGCCAGCGCCCTCGGTGTGTCGCCTTACATAACCTTCAGCGTGAGCTTGTGCCTCAGATGCCCTTCCAAACGGAGCGTGCGCCCAGCTCCACCCACAGGCTAGACAGGATCGTGAGGCATACACGAAGGCCAAAAGAAACCAAGACACTTTGGATTTGTTTTAGAGAACAAGAACTCAAGACTGGTTGACTGAGGAGGAGAGGGAAACCGAGGAAGCAAGAATTCCTCAATCTCTTCACCTAAGGAATTGGCTAGACATGGATGCTGTTCCCTGGCAGAGTGCTTATTTTGCCATGAAAACCAGGAAAGGGTGCTGCTGTTCAAATCACTGTGACCTCTTACCAGTAGGAAATTACTCACTTCTCCTGGGCCTCTCCTCAGTCTAATATCCTCCCCATTCTCTGGTCACAGGGGCCTCCTTCCTGTCACCAGCTCTATGTCTTATGTCCCTTCTACAGCACCTCTCTCCACGGGTAACTCATTCTTGTCAGGTCTTGGTTCAAGTGTCACATCCTTAGAGAAGCCTTTCCTAACCATTCTAAAGTTCACGGAAGAGTGCATTGTCTGTTTCCTTGCAGCGCTATACCAGAATTCTAGCTGACACTCTCACACACTGTTTTCCTCAGTCATTGCCTAGGGACCCCATCGACTTTGCCTGCTGGGGAATTCCACAAACCCTGAGTCCAGCATATAATCGCAGCGGATTCTATGTCATTTATTCCATTATTTCAGGACTTCGTTTGCTCCTCAGAAGATAGAGAATGTAGCTAGTCAAAGGAACGGAGGAATGTAGGCTTCTGTGCTGTGTTTCCATGCCTCCAAACTTCCATACATACTGCTCCTTCTTCCTGGAATATATTTTCCTCATTGATCTTATTTTCATATTTCATGGCTCAGTGTAACCTCACTTTTCTCTGTACACCCTCCCCAATCCTCTCCTTAGGTGGGGCAGTATTTTCCCCCCACTGGGTCCTTTTGAGCGGTGGGAATCTAAGTGTCTGTGATCAAGCTCATCTTAAAATTACAGCATCAAGTTAGGGCACTAGCTTAGCTGGCAAAATACTCACTGTGTAAGCATGCTGAACTGGGTTTATCCCCAGAGCCCTTGTAGAAAATCTGCATGTGGTGGTACAGGTATGCCCAAGGTCCTGGGAAGGAAGATATATGGGTCCCTGGAGCATGATGGCCAGCTGGCCTACCCATAATAGGTGAGCACAGGCCACTGAGAGGCCCTGTCTTAGAAAAAAAAGGTAGACATCACCTGAGGATGAGCTCTAGCCTCCAGAGGCATACACATATGCAGGTATATTGACCCACACACATATGTAGATATACACTCACACTCACACACATGTACATGTATCATGATCCCATGGTTTTCTTCCAGAAACAGCAACTTTCCACCTACATTCATTCGGATTCCATGTGGATATCACAGCCTCTGTCACAGCGGTTCTGTGTCTTCGTGAAACCACACTTGGCTCTGACTGAAGGGGAGAAAGCCACCCCTAGCAAGAGTCAGTGGGTATAGGGTGAGCTCCTGGCCCAAACAGGGCCTTCCCCCGGGGAATTAAGGTATCATAACCAAGAACTTGAAGTCAGTATCTCCAGCTTTGACTCGGTGCCCTCCACAGCTATGGCAGCCACAGTTTTCCCATGTGAAGGCATAGAAGTAGAAATCTCTAGAAAGAGAACAGTGAAATGAATGAGTGGAAGGGAAGGCGTTGTAGTTCCCAGGCCTCATGGCTCTTGAAGTACATTCCGCCCTTATGTTCCTGTAATGAATTATTTACATGCTAAGACACTTATAATGAACTCCCCTTTGTGCAAGTCCTCTTCATGTGGAGTTTCTGTCACCACCAAAAGCCAATGAGTAAATATAAATACACACAGTCCTAACTAATATAAATTGCCTTGCGCATGTTTGAATTCCCAGCGTTTAGCACAAATCTTGAGCTTAGTGTATACCCATTAGCTAAATTAGTTTATTAATTAATCCTAATTCCTGTATCATACAACACCAAATGAAAATGCTTCCTCTTGTAAAAGAACAAATACAATGGTGTAGCTGTGTTTTAGCTTGTAAAATGAAGCCGCCTGCTTTAATATAAATACAGCAAAACACACCTTTTGAGCGAGCAAACTTCCAGAATATTTTAACCCAATTATAGACAAAAGACCTGATAAGTAATGCAAATCTTTGTGCAGCCTAGCATGGTTGGATTAAATTTGCTTGGTATGGGCTGGATATCACACCAAAGAGAAACAGAATTATTAGAATTGTTTTTTTTTAATTTTTAAAAAAAAATTTTAGCTCAGGCTTCCTATTTAGGGTTCATGTAATCAAACCTCCCTGGGCTTCAGTGTTCTCATTCAAAACCAAAGAAGAGGTGGTTCTAGCAAGTTAGGCTTAGGTCACTACTGTTTTCTGAGTCCCCTGCCATGAGAACTATTAAAGATCTAGATAAGAAATCAACAAAATCAGATGGTCTATCACAGTTGTAATTTCACTACCACCTATGATCAGTTTGTGACAGTCGCTATCAAGTTTCTCTTAGAGGGAAAATGGCTCAGTTGATACACTGTTAGCCTGGCAAGAGTGAGGAGGACCTGACTCTAGAACTTGCCAAAAAGGCAAGGCACCTGTACTCTGAGAGTGGCTGGGGGCAAAGACGGGAGGATTCCTGAAGCTCCTTGGCTAGTGAACTTAGTCCAACTGGTGAGCTCCAGGCTGAGAAACACAGTTTCAAAAAGAAGGTAGAGAGAGATAGACGTAAGGCCTGACCTTGACCCTGGCCTTCACACTCCCAGGGCATATTCATGCACGCACACACATTAAAAACGGAACTTCCTCTTAGACCGTTGTGGGGATGCCTTTGGAACCCTTGGTGTCTTTCCTTTTTCTCATCTCTGTCACTTCTCCTTGAAAGCTACCTCTCCAGGCAGGAGAGTTTTCTAACAACAGGGCTTTGGCCTAGCTCACATTTTATTTGGAAGGAACTCCAAACCAGTGAACAAACCAGTGAGCAGAAAGTCACGCTGCTGGAGAGAGACAGACATGCAGGGATGATTCTACTTAGATCATCTGAAAATGCACCGTCAAAGACACTACTGTCCTCCTGTGGGGTGGGGCTGGGGGAAGCTACTGTTTCAGGGAACCCAGCTTTCTGCCACCTGGAAGGGAAGGAACCACGGAAGGAAGCCAACTTAATCACAGCCCCCCTAGGGGGTGAGTTTCTCCACCTTATTTCTTCCAGTACCCTCCAAGAATTGTAGAAAATCAGAGGTCTAACATGGAAGAAGAAGAAGAAGAAGAAGAAGAAGAAGAAGAAGAAGAAGAAGAAGAAGAAGAAGAAGAAGAAGAAGAAGAAGAAGAAGAAGAAGAAGAAGAAGAAAAGACAAACATCCTAACCAGGTTCTGGTTTCTGAGAACACATTGATTAACTTTTTAAAGATTATTTATATCATACTCTGCCTACATGTATGCCTACACACCAGAAGAGGGCACCAGATCTCACTATAGATGGTTATGAACCACCACATGGTTGCTGGGAATTGAACTCCAGACCTTTGGAAGAACAGCCAGTGTTCTTAACCTCTGAGCCATTTCTCCAGGCCCTCATGTTGAGTAATTTTTGAGGGATTTCATCTTTGGAGAAAGGGCCAGAAGGAAATTGGGAAAAGTCCACCTCAGGTGTGAACTAACTGGCAACTAGGTAGACTCAGTGAGGTCTGAGGGACACTGTGTAAGGGGACCCAGAACGGCAGTCAAAGCGACTGGGACAATACTACACACAGACTAGAAAACCCTCCCCCAAGGAATTCTCTTCTAGTGATAAGAAGAGTAGCAAGTGTACTGAGTTGCCCCATCATTCCCTTGCACGGACTCAGGTAAGTCTTGCAAACATCTTGAAAGAGCTGAGAGAGGACAAAACGGTACTGGTGGTAGATGATTCACAATTAGTGTGTGCTCAATGCTTGTAAAATGAACCTTGGAATGTAATTCCAAACTGCAAGAGGAAATCCTGTTAAGAGGATCTGATGAAGGAGGGGAAGTGGCCATGTGTCTCTCTCCTACTATGTCCATTCTTCTCTTTTGCAGCTACTACAGCGCACCTGAGAGAACAAAGCCCAGAGAGGCCAAGCGATGGACCTTGGGCCACACAGCTTGCCAGAGGCACAGCCAGAGAGCTAGGAAACTGAGTCGAGAGCCTTCATTTATCTCCTTTCTTCTATTAGGCTGCTTTCCACGTGACAAGAAAGACACACGTGTTTGTCCCGACTGTAATGGAATTAAGAGTTTTCTCTCACTGTGCGTTCTCTTCTTGGCTCTCATGGAACTGCCTTGAAGAATTCTTGTGTTTTCCTCTGAAACCTTTCCCAAGTGGATGTAACCTGTGTGAATGAGGAGGGACCAATCTTTCTGCTAAGGTGAGTAGGCGCCTTCACAGAAGGTAGGAGTTCACCGTGAACTATCAGAATACACAGTTCAACTTTTTGTAAAGCTAAATGGGATATTCCAATAGTTTATCTCACCCTGAAAGGGCAGGCCTATGCCTTGCCCTGTAGAAGCCCTTCCCCCCTCCCCCCGGTGGCAGCATATCCTTTGCTCCTTGCCTACCTATGGCTGTACAAGAATGGACACATGTGCCTGGCCTGAACGTGCACAATCAAAGTTTCCCTCCAGGAACCTGGAAGGGACCGAGAGATGATCAACTTTTGTGGGGAGCCAGGTGATAGGTCACACCAAGAAAGAAACTAGAAGTCACTTGGGAGGAACTGTGGTGGACACTACCTTGCACTGTATGTATCAGATGAGGAGCCAAGGGAGTTGTGAGAAATAAAAATGAAGTGTGGGAGGGAAAGGGAGAAGAGGGAAGGAAGGAGAAAGAGAAGGAGGAGGAAGACAGGGAGGGAGGGAGGGGAAAGGGAAAGAGAGAAAATGCTTAAATTCCCACAGGTATTGTTTATCCCACAGTAGTTTTTAGCTACCATCTGCATCTTTCTCTTAATCCTGAGACAATGGTAGCATGTTTTTTTTTGTTTGTTTGTTTATCAGAGAGACATGTTGGCTTTTGATTCATAGAAAAGCAATAGAACAGAAGATGTTTTGCTCTAAGCCAGGTGAACAGGTGCTGGAAAAGGATGCCCCTTTGAGAATGGGGGAGGGGGAAAAGCTACAGAAAAGTAAGTGAAAACAGAGATGACAGGATATAGGGAAGGCCACCCACCCCTGCCAACCTGGTGAGCCCAGGCAGCAGGGGAAGATGGCTGACTTCCAGACACCCATTGACTCTCTGCCCAGCTAGTTGCATTTTCCATCCCCCAGAGCCAATCAGCTGCTCATCATGGCTGCACAGGGAGAGCATCAAAGGGATTTAATAATGGTTGGCAAATGTCAAATTACATTGAATCTAAACCAAATTCCAGACATTTAGGGCTTCTCAGTCATTAACAATCAATTAGTGCACTCACTTTTCAGTCAAAGCATTTTTTTATGCCGTTTCCTTTCCAGAATCAGGAAGCATGCTTTGCCTGCTCCCGCCTCCCCTCTCCCCCCCCCCCCCCCAAGCAGTGGCAGGACAAGGCATCCTGCTAGCTTAGTCAGTGAAGGAACAATTGAGTGCCTGTTCTCATTGTGGCTTACTTTCCCTGTTTGTTCTCCCAACAGGATTTTTCAGGAGGAAATGTTTTGAATCCGTACATTCCGTCCTGTAAATGTGGCTTTGGGGAAGAAAAATCGCTTTTCCTCTTTTGTGAGAAAACACAGAGGAATAAAAGGTAGAGATGTGGGAGAATCATCTACCACTGTTTTCTCTAGTTGGAAACTAAGGAGTCTGTGCATTGAGGAGCCATGCGTACTGACCACAAGGGAGGACATTTTCTGTGAACTCACATAACCTCAGGGTTAGGCTCAGCAGGAACACATCCCAGCAGCAGGGCCAGTAAACACCAACTACAGAACAAGACAAGACATCGCTCTATTGATTGCTGTATATCGGCTTCCTCCTTCCCTTTCCAAATTAGATCAGATCTACGGCATGCCCTTTCTTGTTCCCCAAGCCACCCACAACACACCATCATCTCCAGCCTGTAGGTCAGATGAAGGAGATAAGCAAGAACCTATATCTGAACATTTTAAGGAACAACTTTCATAGTTTTTAAAATTCCTCTCTGTTTGTGTTTTCCTGTTAGGACTTCCAGAAATGTTATTTTTAGAGTAACTTTCTCGGAATATAGAGAAGCCCATGTTCTCCAACTATGACACATAGTCTTTCTCCTAGCATAGCTGATAAAATATGAACATAGACTTAACTCAATATGCTTTGTGGACAGACATACTTCTAGCTCTCTCTAGCATGGGATTCCTTGAAATACTCAGTCCCAGGCTTCAGACTAGGAGAGAGGAGAGAGACAAACACTTAAAAACGTATAAGACTTGACAGAGGCAGGGTGTCACTCCTCTAGAGCCCAAGATGGGGCCCAAACTATGATGTTATACCCCAAAGAGGGTGAGTTGGTGTTCCTGAACTCCACTTAGGGCTCTGTCAGAGCACATCTCTGCATAAAGCTTCAGCTGCCAAGTGCAAACAAGATGACTGAATCAAAGCCAACCCAGTGAAGACTCGTATCCAGGAGTAATTGTGCCCCTTACGGACTGTGCTCAGAAAAGACACAGAGAGGGCATGGGTCAGGGCAGCCAAAGGTACCTGCTGGGAACACTGAAGACCTGGGTTTGGTCTCCAGAACATATACACCAGGTGAGAACTGCATTTCCAAAGTCCTCCTCTGATACGCACACACACACTCACAAGCATACACACTCCACACACACAAACAAACCTTACACACACACCACACCACATACAACACCATATATACACAACACACACATACTTACACACACACTCAAAAACAAATGAGAGGAAAAAGTGTAAAGGAAAAGACTGATGAGCCTTCCTTTTAACTCATTCTCAGAGAGAGCTGTCTGTGGTTTTCCCCTTCACAGCTGCCAACTGAAATCACCTGTAGTAAGGGATAGGGGGCATCTTCACTGTGACAGGGCCCTAGAGGACACAGGTCCAACCGGAGGCGTACCAAACTAGCAAATCACAATTGCAGCTGTTTTAAACCCACATTTTCATTGAACAAAACCAGGGAAAAAACGTTTATTTGCTTTACAAAAATATTACTTTGTTTCACAGTCTGATTCCTTCTATATCAGTGTTTCTGACACTGGAGTTCTTTGGAATGACTTGTCTGAGCTTGCTGAAACACCCTTGTGTAACCCACAGCACTAACTCCTGGCCATCAAGGTCTAAATCAGGTCTAGAATGAAACAGAAAATGGCACTTAGAAAACAAATGTGGATTGAGTCTGACTTGAGTGGCCATTGGCTCCTGCTCCAAGAAAAATTGCACATGCTAGGCTTCCGCATACATGTTTTAAGAAGGTTAATTTCTGCTTGGGAATTAATTATTTTATGTAAATCAGTGTCTACCCTACAGTGGTAGGAAGGACTGCAAGCTAATGGAAGCGGTTTCCATTTGGTCATGCTGTAATCCTGTCTCCCTAGAACTCATGAGATAACGATTCCGTTACTATATATACTCTGCTGTCCATGTTGAAATCTATAGGGCTGATTAATCTTACACAACGAGACAGTGACTGTACAGAAGAGGGAGCAAAGAGCATTCAAAAGCCCCTGAGGATGAGGGGGCGGGGCACTGGGACCATCCTAGAGAGGGAAGTCCAATGTGGGCTTTAGAACTTGTTCCTCACAGTGATATGAGGACAGAACAAAGAGGAAAAAAAAGAGAGAGAAGAAGCCGAGCAAAGAGAATAAATGCAGAGAAAAAGGAAACAACAGGAAAAAAAAGATTCCAAGACAGGAAGTAAAAGGTGTTAAAAGTTCCCAGAATCAAAGACAAGGTTTTACCCATTATTTAGTGTTGTTTTCAGATACCTTCTCCCATGAGTTCACCCGAGGACATAAATACTACCTGCGCTTTCCATTTCTAATCACTGGACTCTTTGATCAGAAATTCTGTAAGTATCTCACATACTTCTCAAAATACTTTGCAGTTTTAATGTCAAGAAAAGACTATTTCACGGACTAGCAGAAAACACTCCACTGCTGCTTTGGCCCTGACTTTAGTTAGCATCTCGGCAATGTGCCTTGAAATATAGCCCCAGGGGCTCAACCACCCTCATCAGTCTAGAAAGCAGTCTATTTGGCTGCTTCTCCCTTCAAAGTCAGCCACTCTTTCTGTTTCTTTTCTCCTACCTATAATCTCCACATCTCTCATCATCTTCTTTTGAAATACTTTCATGTAAAAGAATAAACTCGTTCATATTAAGGTAAGTCCATATTAAGAATGGATAAACTGAAAGAATTGCCTCTTTTGGCTAGCTCAGGTTTCAAAACAAGAAGGACATTAGGCAAAGAATAGATATTTAATAGTAGAACATGAAGCATCTGCAGGATGATTAGGAAAGCATTTAGGAGGCTGAGTTGTGTGTTTGTGTACACGTGTGGGTACAGGTGCTGGCTAGTGACCCAGGAGCCATGGCATGAAGGTGAGCCCATTTTGAAAATGGGGCACCCAACATGCATTGCTTCCCAGGCACTGATTGCTGGCCACGGGGCAGGAGTAGAGTGTGGCACTGAAGCTTCGTACTTGAGGCTCTATTCCCAGGCAAATGGCACAGCCTCCACGGGAACCTACCATGAGAGAGTCATCAGAGGTGGGTCTTCCAAAGCAGGGAAAGTGAGGCAGAGGGCACATCTGCTTCACTAGTAAGCCATGGAGGCTGCAAGAGCACTGTGTCCTGAAGTAGCTATCCATCAGAACAGTCTTTTTAAAATTTTCACATGCACTTATTTTTAGATTCAATTTGAAATGTGCTCCAAGGAGAGGTATACAGACTAAACAATTAGTGGAAGAGAAACGGTTCAGCAGACACTTTGGAGAATGGCAATGGACCATGTCTCTCAAACACCAACAGCAATTGGGCATTTTAATGTAATTCAAAGATGGGTAGTTACAGTTTGAGTTATTAACTTAATTTTAAAAATTAGTTATCAAGCCACTGATCTGGGAATGGCTTTGCTTAGTGCAAAACTAAAACTTATTCTTGAAAAGCACATTGATCCCCAGGTGTGGTGGCCTATGCCTTTAATCCCAGCACTCAGGAGGCAGAGGCAGGTGGGTCTTTGTGAGTTTGAGGCCAGCCTGGTCTACAGAGAGAGTTCCAGGATACCCAGGGCTACCCGGAGAAACCTTGTCTCACACAGAAGAAAACAAAGCAAAACAAACTAAAGCCAAACCAAACTAAAAGCACGTTAATCTGAAGAAAATTACTAAGGAAATAATTACTAGTGCAACGAAATCATCAGGATCTTGAAGGTCACACTCAGCTCAGGATGAAGAACCGCAGCCAAGACCAGTAGAACATGGCTGCCTATCAATACCCCTGGGCTGACTTCAGTGTACAAAGAACAAGCCATATGAACTTGAACAAGGTGGAAATCTCTCTACTCCACTTGACTCAAGCGATACAGTGGCATTGGCCAACATCACTAAGACACTTTGTAATTTGGCCATGTAACAACTCTAGCTACCATGTGGATTACCTTCTGTGATAAGTGCAGAGGAAACAAGTGTGGAATCAGTGTGGCCTGGTGTGATCGGAGACATGGAGATAGCTCTTGGCTTCCCTAAAGCAGGGATGCAGAAAGTAAACGTACTAGATTAGGAAGCAAGAACTTCTCTGTCACATGTGTGATACGGCATCGATAAAAGCATGGATCCCCCTATTAAGCCCCAGTCCCTCTGCTTATTTTTAGTGATCATTTCAATTTTTCAAAATAGTATATATTTATCATAGAACATATTGTTCTGAATTGCGTGGTAGACCACTCAAGTCAACCTAATTTTATTTCACACACCCTTTTACTTATTTATTATGATCAGACCAGTTAAAATCTATTCTATCTGTGATTTTTCAAGAATAACAATTGTTTGGAACTGGAGAGGTGGCTTAGCCATTCAGATGACTGTGTTCTTGTAGGGGGCTTGTCATGTTCCCAGCAGCCACCTGTGACTCCAGCTCCACAGGATCCAAGGCCCTTTTCCAGACTTCGCAGAGCCTGCACTCACACATGTACACACACCCCTGCTCCCACAAACAGAAAAAAAAAATGAAAACAAATATTTTCAAAAGGAATACATTTTAGTTGGCTATAGTCAGTGTGCGGTTCAATAGATCTACTGAACTTAGTCCTTCCGACTGAAATTTTGTCTCCTTTGACCAACTTCTCCACTCAGTCCTACTCAGCCTCTGGTGGCTTTCTGTCTCTGAATTCAACATGGTAAGATTCTCTCTATAAATGGTACCTTGCAGTATGTGTCTTTGAGTGTGACCATTTTCTCTACTTAAGAGAGCAAATGGCTGTGCTGGTGGATAGTGTTTATTCAATCTATATAAACTTGACAGAAGCTTGATGGATCTTTGGGAAATGAAAAATTCCCTGCAAACAGAAATATTGGCTTCACACCCTCTGGTAGATTTTTCCTGGCCGTTTTATCGTTTAAAAATATGATTTGGTTGTACGTATAGCTATAGCAAAATCAGACGTACTTTTAAAAGGTCATAAAATTCAAACCAGTTAATAGTGACAGTTTTTAAAATATCAGATAAAACATTGAGAGTTGCAGATGGAATCATGAAATTGGCTCATCACAGATCAACCAGGGAACCATCACTTTGAGGTAGCCTCAAAATCTTATTTTAGCTAAAAATTGTGACCATCTCCTTTTCTAAATCTGTAAGTGGAAGATGAGCTAAAAACACTAAATTATTTATCAATTCCATCGAACCTTGCTTTTTCTGAGACTTCTTAGTCCTGCATTCTCAACTAGGTACACAGCCTCATATTACAGCTGCCACCATGTTCATAGGCTTCACACCCAGGGAAGCCAGGAGCCAGGCCACACTCTCAGACCACTGGTGGATTCCAGGTGCAGTTATTGCATTTATTTATTTATTTATTTATTTATTTATTTATTTATTTATTTATTTTCATTTAAGACATTCCTAATCTCATCTCTCTGGTCTTCTAGAAAAATGTCAAACAAAAACTTTTGCCACAATCCAAAGAGAACAAAGATTACAAAACTAAATAAAATAAAATAAAACTGCTCCACTTAAAGCATAGTTTCCAGTATCAGGCAAGCAAAACCCAGAGACTGGAGTTTTCCTCAAATCTATACTGCATAAAATGGATGCTCAATGGCCAGCAAGATGGGTCAGCCCTTAAAGGTACTTGACAAGAAGCCTGACCATCTGAGTTTAATCTCCAAGGCCCTGGAACTGATTCCAAAGGTTGATCTCTGACCTCCACATACAGTCCATGGTTCCATGTGTGTGTGTGCATATGCACACACATATAATAACATTATTTTAAAAGAATGCCCCAAAGGCTGTGAATTGGGTAATGTATACTTCAGCCTATTTGTGACTTTAAAGGAGGGTGCTTCAGTCTTCTAGAGTATTCCCTGATGTAACATATCATTTCCTTATGCCACATGGATTAGATTTGCCTTCCTTGTCAGCATTTCAGCACAGAGCAGGTTGTGAGGCACTTAAAACTTCCAGTGTGATACTGTACCATACATCAAGAACGTGGCGTAGCAAGCCTCGTTCCAGGTAATGTTTCGAAGCCATCTTTTCCCTCTTGCTTAGTGAAGTTTCTAGTGAATGATCTTCCCTGTGAGAGCTGAACTGCTTATGTGCTGAAGCTACTGAAAGGCCGAGGGCTAAGGAGTTCTGCGGCTATCATGCTGTCTTTCCCCTCACTGGGTCAAGTCACTGTAAGTCTGCGCCGCTCTGCTCAGAGAGGACAGCTGACAATTAGACTTTCAAACGCGTTTCTCTGGCTCCGAATACCTACTGTTTTCCTTGATGGTGTCTGAAGTGGAAAACCATATCACCTATCTATTTCTTGGCAGCTCCCAGCCTGCTCCTCATGCTCATTGCCAGGGCAGCCCTGCCTGCTTGCTCGCATGGAAGGCTTAGTCTTTGTAGCAATGGTTTCTAATGTGGACGCTTACTCAAGTTTTTCTTAAGGTTTATGTGACGAGAGATAGAGGTTTTAGCCATCATATCCATATCAGGAAACCCAAAAGCATGAAAAGGGACCCCCTAGTAGCTGCGTGTCCCCTAGGATGGGGTGTTTATTGTTGCTTCCCTGGGGGGGGGGAGACCGGCAGGGCGAGGGGCGCCGGAGCACACAACAGCTGGATCCTCCATCTTCCTTCCTACCTTGATGCTCAGTCTAAAAGCCCAGTGCAAAAGTGGTGTTAGTGGTCATTTTGTCCTTCTGAGGATTCTCTCAGATCTCTCCTCTCCTTTGCGTCTTGGGGTGCTTGTATCTGTATCTGTTCCTACCATACGGAGCCACTTGAGTTTCCCTGCCTTGCTCAGTCACTTCGTGCCCTTTCTTACCCACTGTTGCTAGTAGTAGTCCCTGTCCTTACCTCAGGGATTCCCTCTACCCTTCCCCGCCTCATCCCTTTTGCACAAACCACTTCAAATGATCCTTTCCAAACACACTCCTGGTTAACACCAGCACAGAGCAAACTGCCCCCTTTCCCTCATCAAATAGCCCACTTTCAATAAGCCTTGCCCAGCTCCCTAAACAAACAGCATTCCATAATCGACCTCATTCTGAAATATTGCTTCTCATAACCTCTAACCATTTGCTATTTCTCTTTCACTTCACTGAAACCAAGAAGTGCATGCATGTGCACACACACAAACACACACACGCAGTAACATTGCTCCTTCCCTAAGAAAGAAAAGTTGTATGAAGAACATCAGGAGCCATTTCTGTTTCTTTGAGGATTTTTTTTTCCTCTAATGAAATGAGCTAACGGGGAAATACAGTGAACCATTCCAAGGCCAAACACATTCTACTGTTTATTACACATATTACATTCTTAAATAAAAATGCGTCACATAACATTTTTGCATAGATATCTTACAATATACCAATTTAAAAAAGAATTATGAAACAGACCAGTAACAAAAATAAATTTTTTCTTCATTAATAATTTTGTAACATTAACATACCACCATCATATAATACAAATAATAGTTTTAAATCTTAAGACTTTTGTACAGCAAAAAAACTTGACAAAGTAATATATTTATATATATATATATATAAAAAGCTTAAAAAAAATAAAATGTCAAAAAAAGGCATAACCGAGGGCTGTAAGACTGGGTACTTCTGTGATATATTATAAATACCAGAGAAGGCCTGAGAGAATGTGACGGGGAGGTGGGGGAGGGGAGGGCTGGGAGCAGGTCTTTCCAAACACACTTGTTAGACATGTCCGGCAAAACGAAAAATGTATAGTGCAAAATTAAATGTCTTCAAGCAACTGTGAAGAGGATAATGGAGAGCAGAAAGAAAAGTCGTAGTGGCTGGGGCCTTATGTGTTGAGAGCAGGAAGGGGGGGGCTGGAGGGTGCCCCCCCGGGGTGGGGGGTGGTTGGGAAGTCATGTGCCCAGAGCAGGGAGGTGATAGTGTGGGGTGCAGGGGCAGTGTGGTGCTGGGAGGGCAGCAGGGGAGGCTCTAAAAACATTAAACATTTACTTTGCCTCTGTGTTAGCAAGATCTTGACCTAACAGGTGTATTTTGCCCCCCTCCCTGGAATGGAGCAGAAGTGGAAACGGCAAAACTCAAAAGAGTCTGAGCTTGGGTTAGGAAACGCATGCTGGGAAAGCAAAACAAAAGAACCGGCCAATGAGCGAACCCCCACCACCAAATCTTCAGGACCTCGATTTGCAGAAATTGTTCCGCCTCTGGTCCCAAGGGTTAGGATTAAAATGTCCCCTCTCCCCATCCACTGCCCCTGCCCCCCCATGTGGAACAGACTCCCAGCAGTGTGGTTTTTAGATACTGGCATTATAAGCATTCAACCCCCCCAAAAAAGAGATTAGGCACTGGTGGCTACCCCTCTTATACCTCAGTAGCCTGTTTTCCTTCTGCGAAGGTTTAGCAGGTGCACAGCAGGTGGCTGCCTATGCACCTTCCCTCATCATTCTCACGTGGGGTCCTTTCTATGGCAGTAGACAGAAGCTGGGGTAAAAGCAATTACGATTCCAAAGCTCACAGTTGAAAAAAAATCGTATAAACAGTCCCCAACCAAGAACACATCAACCGTCTTCCCTCATGACCACAGAGAGGGAGCCCTGTTTGCAAACAAAAAGAGTATCTTGTTTGGGATATCTGCGAAGTGACAGCTTTGATTTCACTCTTGTTTTGGATACCTGTTTCCCGAGGACTTGCATGCAAATGCAGAACACCTGAACAATACAGTACTATAGTGGAAGGGTGAGCATGAGAGTTAATTGCAGCTTAGTTATCTCCTTTCTGGGATCTGTTAGAGGAACCAAGAGGAGATTTACGTGTTAACAACAAGAAACCCTGAAGCCTCAGGCCTTAGCCATGAGACACCATGTTTCATAGGAGTGGGTTTTACTTCCTTTGACATATTTCTGTTATCCTGTCTCAAGTATTTCCAAAGATCCTCAAAGAGAAAAAACAGGGCATCAGGAAGGCAGCAACGTACCCTCAGGCTGGGCCCAGGTCCAAATTAAGCATCACACATTTTCCAAAATGCAACCCAGACACTCAGAACTAGGTATCCTCCTGCCCCAACTTCTGCCACTTCCAAAAAAAAATTTCAGGGAAAGTTTTTGTGGGTTTATTTCAGCCAGGTCCTACTTACTGAATTTCCATTCAGGCAATATTCTGGTTGTAGGATTTCAGCCAGATGTGAGGTCTTGGTGGGTTTGTTTTTAAAGGGAGAAGCAACAGACTGGTTTCTGAAGACCAGTGGGTTGTTGATGCTCCTTAGCTTTTTCCTTCTGAAGAAATAATGCATGTAAAAGAGGAGAGAATAGTAGCTCCCACTTTTACATTATGAAGTGACTTCCAGAGAAAATCGCTGTGAACCATGAAAAATAATCACTGAGGTTTTCACTGGCAATCCGTTTCTTTGGGCTTCCCCATGGGTTGCAGCAGTGAAGGCTCAGGCAGGACTTTGTTCTGAACGTCTGGGTTAGCGAGTACCCCCCTCCCCCAATTGTTCTCCCTCGGATGCAAATAGACATGGATCATTTGGAAACTTTTCCCAAATTCACGTCCCTAAATAAATTCTTCTCTGACTTCAAAGAAGATTTAAGTAAAACAATAAAATTAAAAAAAAAAACACCCTAGGAATCCATTCTGCTCATCAGGCATGAGGTTGGGCTGTCTTTTTACCCTGTTATCATCAGGCAATCAAAGATGGAAACGGGAAGAGGTGGCGCACACGGGGAGGTGATAGCAGGGAGGAGCACTCGAAGGACTTTGTGAAGGAAGTTGGAAAGGCGGGGAGATGGTCAGCATAAAGGTGATTTTGGGGTCTCCAACAGTTTTACAAAAGCGCAGCTTTATATCGTGGAATCCAAACGTCTCTCTTTTTTTCTGGACAAAGTACTCAACGCCACAGGCATGAAGCCGGGCCAGTGAGCCAACAGTGGAACAGGAGGCCAGGAGCAAGGAGCAGCATTACAATGTCGGGTCTCCACATCCTTGAAGGTCATGTGGAGGAGACAGAGGCGTAACTGGAAGTAAAGAAAATCGCCAGTGGCTTAGAAACGTGTCTTCTGCACAGCCAGCTCTGGACCTTGGACAGTGAGCTCAGGAGGACCGCCTGTGACACGCTATGCCACGTTTGTCCTTTCAAAATTTGGGATCCCTTGGAATGTTAGGAGGTAATGTTTTAAGTTGTGAAAGGGATTTTTATGTCTCAAATATCTATTACACCATTCTAGATAACAGTCCTCTTGGGAACAAAATAAATTGTTGAGCCTAGTTGTTGAAAAAAGCCTGCTCTCTCCAGAGGCTCCAATCGACCATCTCTGCCTCTGAGAAAGAACAGACGACATACCACAGACCTCTTTCTAAAATGTCCAAGGGCTGCCAATCCTATCCTGAGGTTATCTTCCACGGGTGTCCATTGTGGCTGGAGAAGAGCAGATTCAAAGCCATGCGCTTAGCACCCACCAAATTCTCAGGCCAATTCCCACAGTCAACAAAGGACTCCGAAGCAAGCAAGCACTGTCATGGCATCTCAGTGCACCTTGCTCCAAGAGAGGTCAGAAGCCGATTACAGAGGACCTCACTGATACGAAAGAGAAATTACCAAACATTTCAGACACCAAAAAGGACCAAGGGGCCTTTGTTCTGTCACATTCAAATGAAACCACAGATGACGAGAGGGACAAACAGCAATGATTATTCTTGTGTTTTTCTCTTTCTTTCTTTTTTTTCTTTTTTCTTTTTTTTTTATAGAGCCTTGCATTGGTCAGTACAAAAATTAAATTAAGTACTATAAACCTTAGTAATAACATTTTGAGAGCAAGAGCAGCTCCAGCCTGGGAGAGAACATCTGTAAATCATGGCAGACATGGCTTCATGCCATGCCTGGCGTGTGCGTGCATTCATGCTGGAGGCTGCTACCTAAGGGGGGAAAAGAAACAAAACCAACAGAAATCGGGTAGTCTAAAAAGTTTCGTCTAGTGCACTGACTGGAGGCGCAATAGTTCAATACAGCTGAGGTTCAAGGTCCCTCACACATCCTTCATCCAAAAAGGATGCACCACACATTCATAATCCCATGGTATGCCCTGATGGACTGGCTGCAAAATGCACTCAAATGTAGTAGAGAATGAGATTGTCAGCAAGCAGTGCCCCAGAACAGTTTCTAAGTCATGTCCACTTTTAAATCTTTGGAATAAAACAGATTTCTTTTTTTTTCTTTAATACCCTCCAACTAACATATACATAATTGCTCTGGCAAACGGAGCAGGTGTGTGTGTGTGTGTTCAGAGTAGTTTCTTTTCTTTTTTACTATTTATTTTTGGTCTAAATTGAAAAGAAAAGTAAAACAAAAAAAGAAAACTCTAAAGGCTAGACCTCAAAATGCCCCAAGTGTCCAACTGGAAGCTATAGCATTTGTGACAAGGAGGTTCCTTTACCCTCAGACAAACAGATTCAACATTTCAGTGAAACAAAAGTTGTAGAAAGCTGAGAACCCAAGTGCCAAGGATCTTGAAGGCTGCCGTCCTATGTGTTTGGGTTGCTTATATTATTATTATTTCCTTTAAAAGACTTCAGTTTTGCATCCCAAATATGTACGGGGCGACATTTTAACAGTCAATGAGTCAAACAGTCAAAAGAGGGCAGGAGGGAGCCAGCTGGTATGAAGGAGCAGCAACCATGTACGGACCAAATACCATTTTTGTTTGTTAGACTTGTCTTGAAGGGACGGTCCTAGAATATACAAAATATACAATCTGCCTTAATCCCCACCCCGCTCGCTTGCATAGGCCAGTTAACGGTCCTAAAGGCAGTCTTTGGAGTTTAGGCCAGTGCCAGCTAGCTAAGAAGGCGGGAAGATAGAAACCGACATTGGATGTATGTGTGTGAAATGCAAGTGAGCAATACAACCCCCTTGGAGTCAGCTTTCAGGGTAAAATGTGAGGCCTCTGTTGATCCTGGGTGCTTTAGGTCACAAGCCATGGTGGGCTTAGCCAAAAAGAACCAGTTCCCTCCCCCCTAAAGGAAGCCCCCTAAACTCCTAGACACACCACAAGAGACACCTCCTCCCTTTCCTTAATGGACAACCTTCATTCCCACGATGGCGTTTTGAAGCATGTATTTAACAAGCGGGTACCATGATCTCAGTGGGTAAGAGAGGGAAGAGATGGGATGACATTTTGTGAAGCCTCTAGACTTGGGAGACATCCTCCTGATTCCCCCACTCCTGGAAAGAGTGATATTTTTGGCTTTTTGTCAGGTCATAACCCAGAGTTAGATTAAATACGCAGCTGCCCTTTGAGACTAGCGACATCTACGCTGTAACTGGTTACAGGGGAGCAATGACGCAGCACAGTAGCTGCTCACTGTGAGCTGAGGTCATCACGCCTCAAGGAGGGATGAGAGAACTGTGATGTCCCGTCTGATTGGCTGCTTCGAGAGCTAGACATCCAGGTGCCGAAAGAGTCCTGGAGAGGTTTTGTCCATGGAGTAAAGATAAAACATTTAAGCTTCCAAATAAGCTTTTTTTTTCTTTCAAGTTTTCCTTAGCAAAAATCAGAGAGATTAAAAAGAAAAACTCTAGCACTGGCAAGAAGGTGAGGCTCAAGGGGTACACTGTGACTTTTCATCAAGAATGTTATTCTCTTGGCCACTTTGCAGTCATGCTAGAAGTTTCCAGAATCCCTAGTGCATATGATGTGCGAGAGTCAAAAAGAAAAAAAATATAAGAAAAGAAAACTCCTCCCTTGAGAGTGAAGTCTAGAGAGATGCAGGCCAGAAAGGTGTAAGGTGTGGATCCACAGTCTGCCGCCACTAAGGCCATCGGTAGCGACTCAGAAAGATCTCAGTGGTCCTAAGAAGAACCCAAACCAACCGACAGTTCTGTGAGGAAGTCTGACGCACAGACTAGTAGGACTTTTCACACACAAAGGACAAATAAACCGGGAGTTAAGTTTGGCTACCAAACTGCAATTTGGTTTTCTGGTCAAATTCCCCCAACTATTTAAAAAGAAACATTAGTGCTACACATATGCAACTGTAAGATGTTGGATTCTCTTATCATGTTGCGCCGAGAAGACAGTTAAGTAAGCCCCTCATGCTGTGGCCACCATGAAGACATCTGTTTGCTTTGTTTTCCGTTGGCAACAGCGGGAAGTAATTCCAATAGAGCTGGAATCAGCAGCCAGCGCCTCGCCGAGTTCACCTGGTTCCCTTCTTCCTTGTCTTCTACCATCTGGCTAGGGCAAGGCATAAGAAATAGACGTATATACTTTAAATATAGTTGAGTGCATGACAGTGGGTGTGTGTGGGGGTCTCTGTGTGAGAGGGTGTGTGTGTATGTGTGCGTGTACATGTATGTACACAGAGAGGTTTGTAAGCGAGAACTCTCTTCTGCGAGGCAGTGTTCCCCGCCTGAAGTCCAGCCCTCTGCCTCACGGCATTTCCTTCGGACACTGGCTGATGCCATGGCAACTCTGGCCTTTGCGGTGTTTTGCTCTTGTTGTTGTTTACTTTTGTTTTTGTTTTGTTTAGATATGTCTCTTCATATGGAGAGCAAGATGGTCGGACCTGGAGAAACACCTAGAATGATAAACAACAAGTATGTTAGAGAGGGCCAGCTACTTCTTTCAGGTCACCAAATGGTCAGTTTTAAAGACAGAGAGCACCCATGAGTTATGGAGAGATGAGGAAGGATGTTGGAGGAGTCGGGTAGGATTACGCTGCTTCAGTTCAAACCCCAGCTCCTCCAGTAGCTGTGTGGCTGGCAGAGATGCTCACAGCACTCTCTCGTGAGTCTGTTTTAAGGATTAAGCAAGATGAATATTACAATACCACATCGCACTCAGTCAGGTGGCAATGTATGTTAACTGTTATGATTATAATTGTAATTATCTAAGAAGGAACAAATGTAGACTGTGCTTTCTATGCACACAGCATGCTCATGTACTGTATACACAATAATGAATAATTGGCCTGCATCATCAGATAGTAGAACACTGATGCTTCAATGCTCAGATGATGGTCTCAAGCTTTACGATGAAAGCCCAGAAGTGTACTGCCTGTATGTACATAGACTGAGTATGTTGTAGTATGTAGGCACTGTATTCCCCAACACTACCTTATTGACATCTCCATGGTGAGTCACTCAGTCTGTGTATGTGCATCTGTCTGTCTGTCTCTCTGTGTGTTAAGGAGCTGAGTTAAGGCTACGTAGATGGGGAGTAGTGGAATAGAGATGGGCTGACTAACACTTGGTGCTTAGATTCCACCACTGAGTGCAGATGCTATGGTCACCTTCCTTCCTCTTTACTCTGATAGTAGATACATGATAATCTCCTGGGTACAACCCTTTTTATGTTCTCAGTAGTGTAAAGTTGACCTTCCTTCTAAGGTGAAGGCTATGGCGGCAGTGATTGCTAAGCAACAGTCACATGACTCACAGAGGCCAAAGAAAGGTGCTTCTATAGCTACTGAAATTACTGGAGGAGAGACATGCTCCTTCCCCTGGGAGCTACGAGATGAGCTCGAAGCTGCTAGATGCCCATATTGCCAGTGTGGGCAGAGAAAAGGGTACAAGAGAAAAAAAAATCTGGATGGTATCTGAGAACTCGGGTTTAGCCAACCTTAAAGAGAAACTGAATTCCATTTCTAATAGTTATCTGAGCTAATAAATAACCTTTTATACTAACATCATTCTAAGGCAGGTTTCTGTATCTTACCACTGATAGTGTGGGCAATTGGTTCTTGTTCCAATAGCGTGCAATTTTAGGTTCTGGCTGGAGTACCAATTGTGTGCATGTAAAACAACACCCATGAGTGGCTCTGGCTGTGTGTTCTCTCTCTCCCTCTCTCCCCACCCTACCTCTTTCCTTAAGCCAGTCCTTGCCTTGCCTATGAAAACATTCATAGAGGCTTCCCTATAGCCTGAGATATTCCCACCACTCAAAACCCTTGCTAGAACATCAGCAAGCTATCCATTCAGGTTTGCAGAGTTTCCTGTCCAAAGCAGGACTTCCCTGTGTTTGCTCATTCTTAAAACAAACAAAGCACAAATCCACCCTGACCCCTGACCCCAACAGTTTCCACACCCTCTGTTTGTACCCCTTCCTTAAATAGGTACATGTGCACAACAGAACCCTAGGCGATGACAAGAGACAATGAAAAACTTATGGAATGGGAAAACTAGAGCAGAATGCAGTCTAATCCAAGATATCCTGAATAACAACATAGCCCCGGCAGCGTATTTTAGGCCCTAATTTGCAGCAAACAAGCTATCTAGACAATCCTGAAACAACTCTGAAACAGATTTGATTTATCATACAATGGTGATATAGCTAAATGGTCTACAGGGAATTCAGCTTTGAACTTGGACAATTCTGTACTGTCATGGGGCCCGCTGTCCTCTTCCCTTCCCTGAATCTCCCTGCCCCTAAATTTTGCCCTTTTCTAGCAACTAGAGGCTGCCCTCACCATTTCTGGACACTCCAACCGTCCATTGTCAGAGCAGAATCCCTAAAAATGACAGAGGGGTTAAAGGAGACAGAAGTTCGGATGATGGAGGAGTCTGCTCTAGGCCCTGAAAAATGGCAAGAAACAGACTCCTCCCTAAAATCCTCTCGAGTAGAATGCAGGCTTGCATAACCTTGACCATAACCCAGATATGGGGACTTATGGTGAACTCGGAAGCTATAGCCTGACAAGAGAATGATTTTGTAATGCAGATAAACACATGACATCTGTGGTCACTGACAACCGGAACATCAACCTAGCAGATCAGTGGTCAGGGTGGAGTTAGGACCTGAGGAAAAACAACAGAGCAAGCATGTGGAATTCTATCTATCTCCAGGACATGTGGGGATTTGAACCGGTGAGGTGAGGAGAGGCCCTGGCAGACAGCTAAGCTTTTTGCTTTCCTTTTTATGTCCTGGGAACATATCCCTGATGGAGAACATTATTCATTCCAGCACACAAGTTCGGTTTTTCCTCGGCTCCTATATGGCAGGACATCTAGCCATCTATGTTCAACTATCTGTTCTTATCTTTCAGTCCTTTTCAGGAAGAAAGCCAAGCCCTTTAGCTTGGTATGAAATACAAGTGCGTGTCAACTGATCCAAACAAGCATCTTCATTTGCTCCAACTCCAGGAAAGGTCTGATATTTAGACTTAGACCAGATTCCCCAACATTACGATTTCCACTCAAGTTCAACACAGCAGGTTAGGATCAACTTATATGTATCAACGGATAGTCATGGAGCTCTGCAGAGAAATGGAAGAGAGTGGCAGATAAACTGGGGCATCAAAAGGTACAGAATCCAATCACTTTAAGGGTGCCACCCTGCAGGAAATGTCCAGAATGACCCAAAACCTAACGACTTTGCATTCAAGGTCTTCAGCGATTGCAACTGATGCAGTACCGAGGGCTCCCCAAAGCCCACAGCTGTCTTCTTGCTCACAGTCAGGACAATCTGAAGTCAAATGTGTTTTTAAGCCAGCTGCAAGCCCCTAGGGGACAAAGACGCTAAGACCTGGTTAATACTTTCTATCACCTAAAGGTGTACTTCTCTAAGCAATAAAACTCTCAACTATCCAAGACCTTGTCTGACCACCTTAGTAACGGCCACATCTGGCCCCTGAAAGCCTGCTTGGGAGAAGGGTATTCTGCGTGTTCCCTGAAGCTCTCTAGGCTGTAAAAGGAGCCGTCCCTCTGGCTCTGGATCACGTGGTGAGGTACAATAGGTTCTGTCTGATGGTGAAGATATGCTGCAGTCACCTCAGCGGTTTCTCCTCCATCCTGAACCTGAAGCCCGAGGTCACAAAACTGAGCGTTTTCAGGGGCCAGGCAGGGAAAATATGTAATGCAGTGAGCCAAGTACAACAAAACACACAGCACTCCCAGACTGTTTCCACTTGTGGTAAGGCACCAAGTATGAAGAAATAGTACTCTTTGTAAGAGGAAATAAGACAGAAAATAAGATAATACCAGACGACAAATGACTTGCTTTCATGTTGGAGAGGCAATAGGATTTGGTGGGGATAGTAGAAAAAAACAATTATCACAATACATAACAGCTATTCAGCTCCAGTCCATGACAACCTTCTGGGAATATGAGCCCACGGTGGTCAGATATGATTGTTCCAGATATAACTCTAAATACAGACTTGTTTTGTATGTGACATTTAACAATCTTGAACATGAGCAAAGAAAACAAATAAGTATATTCACTTCATGTAACTTTAAAACATGCACACACAAGCAAAAAGCATAAATTATACCCAGTGTATGTTTGAGAAAAGGAAGGTTAATCCTCATCTGGCCTCTCCAGAGAAAAGGTTGACTGTTTAATGTCTGAAGCCGGCATCCATGTATTCATGACAAAAGCGAACAGGCTCCTGGAACCAGCTGCAGATATCCTCAATTTCCAAAGGTCAAAGTCTCCTAAGGAATGGCAGCTTCCTGTCACTCCAGGCCTTCCTTTCATCTGCTCCGGGGCCTCATGACAGGACCCAGACCTGTCTATCCTTAGTACCCTAAGCGGTCACTGCCTGTCATGAGACACTAGCGAGTCCCAGCCCTCGTTCCTGACATTGAAAATGGACTCCTCACCTAAGGTGTGGAACTCTCGTAGACTCAGAGTCTCCCGAGGTATCCCATCACAGAATCTGTACCGTCCATACAGCAGATTCTATCTCCAGAGACCTCATTGTGTTTTGATGAGGAAAACAAAGCCAGTGACTAACCACATTACCCATCACTGCTCTTTCCTTTACACCCAACAGGCTTGGAATATTTCTCCACATCACTCACCCCTGCGGGTGACTGACTGATAATGTATCGGCCGCTCACTATCAGGAATGCCTCAGTGTGCTGAGCTGGTAGTCTCCTCAGAGGCACACTCACTGTCTGCGTTTAAGCACTAGAGCAAGCCCTAATGCCGCAATATCGAAGCTGCAGCCGCAACACCCTTCAGAGATGAGCGACTTATGTGGGTACCTCACAGAGAACTCATCTTCATCCCAGGTGATACAGAGCAAAGTTTTTCTTCACAGGCTTGTGGGCAGTCTTTGTTAGCCAGGGCTGGGAAGGACTGAACCAGGGACATTCGAGATAGAGCTTGAAGGAGGGTGTCAAACACAGAGAGACACTGACTGGGACTCGCTGAGGAAGAAAAGCTGTTGTCCTCCATGCACCCTCTGTGCCTTCTAGGGAATGGGATGAAGGGCTGTGTTCCTGGACAGCAGACACAGCTCTCCAGGCAGTGGAATTCAAGAGCTGCTAAGGCACTTCCTCAGGCTTGGGGGTGTGGGGGAGGGTTATCTCTGTACTCCAGGAGGCTTATGCTCTTTATTTAGTCCTCAGAGGATGAAGATAAGGGGAAAATAGTCTCTTCAGGAAGAATGGGGGAGGAGAAACAGGATTGTCCTTTATAAGCATCCCAAAAGAACATCAGGCCAACTTGGCTAAGCTACTTGGACATCCCTATTCTACTCTCCAAGCAAGCAAACCCTCAGAGGAAGGCCTGGCCAGTGGGAGGTGCAGGTGTGGAGCACAGGGACTGGGAGAGGCAGGAAGTGAGAGAGATCTCATTTCCTTCCAAGGACAGCCAGGCCTCTGTGGACATCCTGCTCCCCCCTCCTGCCATCCCACAAGCTGCTGTCCAAGCCGGGGAACCCTGAGGCTTTCAGGGGCTTTTATTGTATTAGAAGCATTTTTCTCATCATAACCGAGACCTTTACTATTGCATTAAAAAGATGGTTAATTTTCTTAAGCTTCCTTTTAAACACAGAAATAGGATTAGAAGGATAACATGCTCAGATGCAAGCCCATTATTTGATTATGTCTAAACCTAATCCTGCCTTCACCTTGGCCTGCAGAGTCTCCATTTTGGGGTTTACCGGCTGATAATGCCAGGGCTGTCAGATACTATTACTTGGGTACTATCTGTTGCTATGTGATCCTTCCACTATCAAATACTGAAGGTTTGAAATTCAATTACAGGTTGAGTTCGAAAAGTATTACCATTTTTGGACCCTCAAGCATATCTTCATCAAGGAAAGAATAGTCCAGATGCCCAAAGGCCTTCCTTTAGTAAACACATTTACAATAATGTTTCATAGAAATGCCTTAGAAATCAGCATTTCTCCCATTAATAAAAGTTTTTTTTTCCTTTTTTGTTATGAAAGATGAGGAACAGATGGTATGGATGACAATAAAAAAGTCAGAAGAGGCAACTTCAGTGAAATACTCTATTTCAATATACTGTTTCTCAATATACTGTAATTCTTTGCCTCATCATTTACCTGTGTGAGGAATGATGTCTTGTCTATACCCAGTGACTAGCACTTGTTTTTCAAAGCCAATGCTGAGTAAATGCTATGCAACCGAATGGAGAGCCTGAATTTATACTACATAAGAGAATGCATCTTCTCTTCCTTTTAAGCAGTAGAGAAGGAAAAGGCATTGCCAGGCCCATGCAGCTGGGCATGAGACAGGCCTGTAACTAGCCCCAGATCATACATGCTGACCAGTCTCCAACCTACTGCATTCTCTCCCTCCTTAGTCCAGGAGCTTCTGCGTTGCCTTACCTGTCGCAGTGGTTGCATTTAAAGGGCTTTGCACCTGTGTGTTTCCTGTAGTGCCTGGTGAGCTCATCGCTCCGTGCAAAACGCCATTCGCATCCTTCCCAGGAGCACTTGTAAGGCTTCTCGCCTGCAGAAGACACGGAAGGACCACGGTCAGCAAGGAAGGCTCTCACCTCTGCTCATCAGGTTCTGCGGCTAGTGGTCAGCCTCCGAAAATGGCCTCCCAGGTCATTTTAGGCAGACTATATTCCCTAACATAGACTGTCACTTAAAAACGAAAGCCTCCTGCTGTTGTTTTCTTTTGTTTCTTCCCCCCACCCCCCACCTTTTTTTTTAACCTTCAAAAGTGGCTTCACAAGATCTTGAGATCCAGGGCTGTCATTTCAGTTCCCAGAGTCAGGACATTTCCTTCAATTGGTGAAGGATCAATTTTTATTTATTTTCTATTCCCCGGAGCACTCTGAGCCCCACGGTCCAAGCAGAAAGGAAATGTGCTATTTTCATCTGAACCACAAATGCTTCTAATTCTGTTTTTCTCAAGAACCTACAGTAATTTACCATTTCAGCCTTTCTTGCCTCTTCCCCTTCCCCTTCTCTTCCACCGCAAATCGTAGCCAGGTAGCTACGTGATGAGACGGACACCTCAACCTCCTGGAAGCAGTGTTCCTTCCAGTAAATGTGACTGGGTGGACACAGGACCATCAACCGAATGGGAGCAAGAAAAAAAAAATCACTTCCCAATTCCTGGCATTCCTGGAGAAACCTCCCAGAGGTCCTAGTTAAGAGGTTCCCATGACTCAGTGGCTCTTCTGGAGTGTTCATACTGGATAGCAATATCCATCATTACAAAATATTTTAGAAGTCAATTTGTAGAGCAAGTTTTAGCTGCAGGGAAGCTGCTGAGAAACACGAAATCTGAGCACTCATGCTCAAGTGACCTTTTCACAGAGTAAATACAGATGGTTGGATATGTAAGAAAAAGTGCGTGACTTTCTTCTCTTTCTTTCTTTCTTTTTTTTTTTTTTGTTAAACCCATCACATCTGTCACCAAATAGGACAAATATTTATACTTCCAACTATAAAGTGAGCTGGTCCTAATTAAGTAGGAAAATAATGTTTAAAGCCCCATGAAATCATGAAGTGGAGTCCCTACAGCGGTTTAGGGTCCAAAGCTAACCTTCCTGGGGCTGGTCAACCTTGGGTGACTGTCTAACCTTGGACAAGTTAAC
The DNA here is from genome assembly GCA_028658305.1 of Pachyuromys duprasi. Classification (NCBI taxonomy): domain Eukaryota; kingdom Metazoa; phylum Chordata; class Mammalia; order Rodentia; family Muridae; genus Pachyuromys; species Pachyuromys duprasi. The sequence continues at coordinate 44,001,084 of CM053751.1, forward strand.
AAAACTCTCTGTGCTCCTGTTTTCTCGGAGGTAACAATAGTGTGCACCTCTAAAGGGTTTGGAAAGATTAACAATATGGCTATAAATGGCATATTAATTAGAAACAGTAGCCAGCACATGAGAGACTCATATAATTGGTAAATATAAAGTATGCAATTTGAGGTCTGGGGAGACAGCTCACTAAAGTGCTTGATGCCTAAGCACAGGCACTTCAATATGCATCTCCGCATCGATGTGAAAGAGCTGGGTAGAGCTGTGCACACCTGTAACCCTAGCACTAGAACGGTGAGCTAAGCAGAGCCCTGGAGTTCATGAGCCAGCCACTCTGCTTAGCGAGGCTGGTGAGCTCTAGGTTCGGGAAAGAGAGCCTATCTCAGAAACCAAAGGGAAGAGTCATTGAAGACGACACCTGATGTTGACCCCACGCCTCTACATTCATGAACACACATTTGTACAAGAACACATGCATACACACATGCTTACATACACATACTGCACACATGTATGCATGCATACATACCACGCACACACACACAATTTCAGGCTGCAGAGACTACACATCCAAATTACAATGGGTGTAGCCATCTTTCTCCATTTTCAACAGTTGTATCTCCATGCAACCTTTAAGAAGACATTGCCCAGTTACTGCACTTGACCTATTTTTTTCTTTCCACCTTCCTCTTCCCTTTAAACCCAACTACCAAGCATTCATAATCTTCCTCTTGTATCATTTAGAATCAAATCAAACATGCTGGAAATTCTTATTTCATAAAATCGGTGCCCCAGTGAGAACACCGCTCTACAAGACCCAGTACACAGGAGGAACGAGACATGAATTTCTCTCAGTGGGAACCAAGAATACATGCAGTGCTGGGAGCCTAGAAAGAAAGATTCATTTTCAGAAAGATAGAGAGAGAGAGTGTGTGTGTATGTGTAATGCCGAGCAGTGCTGGGTTCACCATACTGCTGGCTGCTTGATGTGAAACACTGGAAAGGACACACCTGCCACTTTGCTGAATTCACAACTCGGTGCCTTTATCTGTTCAAGGGAGTGAACTTATTAGTAAGCCTGTAATTTTGAAATATTACAACAGGCTTCTTGAGCAAATAGACAAGGAACCTCAGTTCCTCCCCAGTTCCTCAGTTTGAAGGAGCTGCTGGGGGGTAGGGGGGAGGCCTAATTAGATGTCAATTAAAAACGCTGTGAGCTCATGGCTGCAGACAGCCAAGGCTGGAGTCTGTGTTCACCTTAAATACTGAGAAACAGTTCAAGTTTTAATAGTATGTGAATGGAGAAAAGAACAGAGTCGTCTTCAGGTATGTTCAGAATGAGAGGGGCGCCACAGGAAAAACAAGACAGCGAGTACCGTGTCTGAAAGCCTAGTGGCCATAGCTACTTAATGCCATGAACCACACTCACGGGGCTCTGTTCTTTCCCATGGAGCCCTGGTACAAAAATACAAATGTAAATGTGAACAAGGCACACAAGTGTTCAGAAATTCAAAATGCTTTCCAGTCCCATAGACCTTCAGATAACAACAATAACAATAAATTCCAAGACTGGAGTTTCCTGGTACCAGGGACCAAACATGATCAAATCAGAACAGAGAACAGAGGAAACACCATGAAACCCCACAGCAACCATCCAATATCCTTTATTCCAGATCAGCCTCACACTGGAACTGGCTGGTCTAGCAGAGGTAGCCATGTTGTGAAGGGTCCAGAAAGGACAGAAGCAGCTGGCCCCTAGCATTTGATTTCCTCGTCTCAGAAGTGTTTTAACAGTTTTGTTTCTGAAACAAATACCACTGAAGTTTTAGTTATTTTTTCCCCCAAACATTACAGCTGCCTTGTTTGTTCCCGGCACACAGCAGCTATCCTGGTGGCTGTTGACTCTCTTGCCATAGGGTACAGTGAGAGTGCAGGAGGCCTGGTGTGTCTCAGAGCCAATTCTCCCGGCACTGCGTGCTGTGGTCAGGCCCTGTATAGCTCAGCACAAAAGGCTTTGTAACCGACATCTTAGGCATGGAACTTATATTACTCACTAGACTGTTTTTTTTTCCTTCGTAATGTCTAATCAGTTTATCTTCAAGTTACCATCTCTGCAAATACTCATTAACGAGAAAATGTAAATAACCATGAGAGAATTCAGCAAAGTAACGGAGCTGTGCCTAACTGGCACAGAGGTCAGAGGTCAGAGGAGCAGAAGACATAAAGAATCCAGATTAAGCCTTCCCATCCAGGGGCAGGGGACTCGGGCTGCTGTACTTCCACATTCTGTGCCGAGATCCTTAAGGTGGTCAGTATTGGTGAGACAGGTCTATAAAATTCTTGTTAGCATTTCCACCATGGCCAAGGTGGCTTCTCTATAGACTCCAACCTCCTACTAAATCTGAGGTGCGGGCCTACTGATATATGAGTTCTTATCCTACTAATGAGTTCTAATCCTACCTGTGGGGATTTTTGCTCACTAAATTAGAGGTTTAATGCTTTCTTTATAAAGAATTCCTTTTCCCTGTTTGGGAAAGAAAAAAAATTAATAAGAGAGAAGGAGAAAGAAGGACGAAAGTAGGGGAAGAAGGCAGGTGGGAGGGCAGAGGAGGAGAGACAGGAGGAGAAGAGGGGGAGGAGAGAGGGAGGGAAAGAAAGAGAGGGGGGAGGGGGAAGGAGAAGAGGAGGGAGAGAAAAGAGAGGGAAGCAGGAAGAGGAGGGGAGAGAGAGTGAGAGGGGGGATGGCGGCTGTTAGTTATAAGTGGAACAGGTTAAGCTGTCACTCATTCTTCTCCTCCCTGGGCCTTCTCCTCCACCCTGCCTTTCTTCTTGACTATACCAGATCCTCCTCCAGGATGTATAAAGCACACGGCAGGTGTGTGGCACCTAGGATGGGTAAACCATTCAGCTTGCTGCACCCCAAGAGTGAGCAAATTATCCTTGAGAAGGGAATTTGAGACAGGCAGATGAAGGGACACATAAAGCATTAGGTCCGAAGTCCCCAACGGATTGGACAGCAGACATAGGGCACTCATCACAGAGGCACACCCAGCTATGTGCCCAGCTCCCAGTGCGGGAAGGAGAGCCCTCTTCAGAACCCCCAGATTTCACGTTGAATATCAAGAACCACTTTGCCTGCCTGGCAATCACCTCAAGAAACTTGTTTCCCTGGGGGAGACATGCCACCTCAGAGGTGATTTACAGCTGGATGAGGGCTCTTAAGCAGAGCTAAGGGTGCCCAAGAAACACAACTGACATTTATTGAGGTTGAATTACAGCAAGAATTCACGCACTCCCACAAAATGGATCTGAAATGGAGAGTGCTCTAAACCAGCATGGCATTTTCCCTGCTTCCCACGGGGTCACTCTCCCTAAATTGTGATCAGCAGACGTGATCGATCAAAGGACACTGGCATAAATACTTTCTGCCCATGCACCCCCAGCATATGTAGATTTATTCATGAATTATATAAATGTACTAAAGACCTAGTATGTTAGGATATTGTAAAGCCTGTATTCAGTAGAACAATTAAAAAGAATGAGGGCAAATTAAACATAAATAAAGTCATACATTATTCTTCTTGCGCTGAAAAGACTGTAAATTAAATATAAATAGAAGTTATACATTTTTTTTTCCCTCTTGCTCTCAAAAAGACGGAGTTGCACAGCCCAGCTTCTGAGGGCGGGGTCCTGAAGATAACCGGAAGGAGCTGCCTTAGCCCCACGTGACTGGTCGGCTTTCACTCTTGGCCCTGACAGTTTATCCTTCTCACAGCCATCACAGAAACCGTTGAAAATTCAAATCGCAGCATGTGTCTCTTTTCAGGAGACCTTGGCATATCATTCCAGCCGCACAATCCGCATCCCTCACATTCCATGGGTTGTTGTTTTGAGGATTGAAAACCTTATTCTGAGGGCTGGAGAGACAGCTCAGTAGGTAAAGTACTCCCCATATAAAGCACAAAGACCTCAGTTTGGAACCCCAGCACCCACGTAAAAACCAGGCACCGTGGCACGTGGCACACAGCTGTAATCTCAGAGCTGGGAGGGTGGAGACAGGGTGCCAGGCAGCCTAGCAAAATCAGCGAGCTCTACATTCAGCGAGAGGCGGTCTCAACCAACGAGGTAGCGAGTAACTGAAGAGGATACCCAATATTGAACTCCACATGTGTGCGTGTGTGCATGTAGACACACACACACATTTTTCTGTGAAAGGTGACAATAGATTATAAAATGCTACCAAACCGTTCCCACCTCAAAAATGGTTACAATAAAATACAAGTATTCAATGGTTCCCTATCATTCAAGTCTCAAGCCTCTAGAACACCTCCTGGCTACCTTTCTCATCTCATCCACCAACTTCCCCTTCTAGGAACTGCTATCTTGCCACTCTGCTTTCCACATGCGCTTGACCTCCGGGCTTCTGTCTGCCCTTGTTTTTCCCTATGCCTGGAACATTCTTCCTCCTTCACCTGATTCTTCGTGCAGCCTCTGGCTCAGAGTAAACCCACCCTCTTTAGCCTCTGTGAAAAGGCAGGTAACGGATGACACAACACAGTGGCCCATGCTGTAAACTTAGCATATGGGGGGGAGGGTGAAGGCAAGAGGGTGCAGAGTGCCAAGCCTGCCTGGGCTATAGAGGGAGTTCTTTCCTCTGAATGAAAGGAAAGGAAAACAATATGCTCCCTGTCCTTTCACCCACAGCACCTCTCCTGTCCCCCTCTTCCTCTGCTAGACTGCCAGCTTCCACCCATTAGCAAACATTCATTTTGTTCACTGCAATGCCAACTGCCCAGGCGTGCTGTTGCTCCCTTCCCTTTAGCGTGTAAAACACGCTAAATTAATGATGATGATGATAAATCTCCCTAACGTACTGCATATTTATTGTCAACAGAGACTGGAGTCCATGGAGGAGCGGGATAGCTCATGTGAGTTCTAATCCCTTGCTGGTAAAACATGTGCTCGGCCTTTTAAATCTGACATTCCTCTAGGAGGTGGACTAAAAAGTGCTCCTGTATATATCCCTTCACCATCAGAGACCACTTCCATCTTTTCCCTATTACTCAGAGCCTAAAGAAAGACAGTCCTGACCGTCCTCACCTAGCACCCAGGCCTCCGGAGCAACTGCCCCAGAAAGTGAGGTGTATCAACTTAGGAACCCCATATATAAAGGATGCCCCTGGACTGGACTAGAGAACGTCCCTCAGCGGGCAGATGCACCGAGCTTCAAGTTCACCTTAAAGATATAGACGGTAGGATGAAATGTGAGCATGGAGCAGAACTGTGCACTCCAGAATCTTTAAAGGATCCTTGGCAGCGAGCATTGTGCACACAAATTTTCGAAATCCACTTCCTGATCTGCAAAATGTCATTTCTGATCCATGTCTTACAAACAAGAGAATTTGGACATGGCTAGTGCTCTGCAAGGGATAATTTGAATCTCTATTTGCAATTGAATTCCTAGGTATCTGGTACTTCAAGGTTTGATTCCTTTCAGGACTTGGATTAAGAATGTGGCATCTTTTCAGGTCAGGAAATGGAGAGTAGAGATACTTGCAGTGAGTTTCTTTTCCCTTTAGGGACAACCATCAACCCATCAACTGCTTCTATTTCCCGCTCAGCAGCACTAAAGACTCTACAGTACTGCACAGGAGAAATGATGCCATGAAGCTCTCCTAATGCCAGAAAGAGAACAACTTGGCGATGCCAGCTCAGGCTCTAGGTACTACAGTTAAGAAGTACCAGTACTGAGTTATTGATGGGCTCTGCTTTGGAAAAGTGCCCGGGCTTCTCTCTGATTCCAGTTGTATTGTAAGTAGTTACTCTTTTTCTCCAATAAAGGCTCAGCTAATGGATAGAAAATAAGACAAAGGCTGGACTTTTCCAGAACATCCAAAGCATCTGCAATAGACAGCTATCATATAAAATAAAGTGTAACTGTCCACCAATCTGTGCTCTGTGCTGACTTTCCTTTCACCTGTGACTCTCACCCAAGGCCTTCCATGTGTGGAACTACTGCATTTAGACAAAGCATTTATCCCATTTCCAGGCCAAATTGGTATATACTCTATTTCAAAATTTATTCTTCAAACAGCTTTAAAGCAATGGCCCACTCAGGTTAGCTGAATTCTTCATAGCCTGGGTGTCTACTTTACAATGGTTGTTCAAAAAAATGAATAATTTAAATCATATCCTTAAAGATGTACAGGTCCTACTTCAGAACATGAAAAGACATGGAAGGGGTTCCGGCCTTCTCTCACAGCCTCTGATAACTGTGCTGACCAACATACTGGACACACCCCTCATGTGGTTATGCACTTGAAATGTGCTAAGAGAACTAGAGAACTGAACCTATAGTTGTAAAACAGACCTCACAAACTAAAGGGGTGTAAAATGTTTTGAACTCTTAGCAGCACTCTATTCACCACTGAGAGGTTACCACACGGATTCTGACATGCTGTCAAAAGTAACACACACTAGAATTTAAAGTCTCACCCTAAAAGGAGTGGAAAATATGACTCATTAATACATTTTCATATTGATTTTTATGTAATCCTATTTGTACACACTGGTTTATGTAAAGTATATTGCTAAAATTAATTTTACCTGCTTCTACTTCACTTGTTTCTGGCAGAGCTTTGTTCCAGCTAAACAAGAATTCTGACACTGAGATATTAGCCTCAGCCTTCTTTCTGCCTAAATAAAATACAAAGTTACCTCTGTGGCTTACAATATTTCTGCTCTGGACTGAACTTCACAGAAGTCCCACGGCCAATTCAACCTTAAAAGTTCATCCTCTCCCATATTACCTACCACATTGTTTTCTCCCACATCGATAATCTTGTATGGATTCTCAGCTATAGGAGGAATGGGGGGTGGAGAAACAGAGAGAGAGAGAGAGAGAGAGAGAGAGAAAAGAGTGTCTTGGTAGCCTCACTCAGTTGGTGTGCCCTCAAACCTACTCCTTTCCCTCCCCCAGTCCCCTCCCCCGCTCCTCCTACTTACCCCTCCTATCAATTATCTCTCTGCCTGAAAGGCCCTGGCAGTCTCCCCAATTTGGAGGATATTCCTCCTTATTGCTACAATGGGGTTAATCACCCGAGTCACCTGTCTATGGACGAATCGGCTTTCAGAACTCTGCATGAGTTGGGGAGCCTGCCCAAGTGATATTCAAGCCAAGAGGTCAAGGTGAAGACATAAGTGTGGAAGGAAACTTTGTACATTTAAACAGCAACATGCACAAAGGGCCTGGGAACAGAAGCTTGGAACATTTCAGAAACGTTCATTAAACCAAAAGACTTAAAGCAGTTTTCTCTGATCTCCCACTGCCAAGCTTAATAGTTGGTTGGAGTTTCTCCTTGGCCACATGTAAAGTTCACTGAGGTCAAGAACTGGGCTCAAACTCCTCACTTTATTCACAGAGCATAAACTTCCTCTGTGTGTGTGTATATATATGAATAAAAACACAAAACAGAAGCAGCATAAAAATATTTTAGCCTCTTTGTACGGTTATATTAACTTTCACCATTGAAAAGTTTACCGTATTTAGTTATGCCATTAATATGTATGACAATTTTGACATATACACTAAATTATGCACGTGTGTGTATATGTATATGTGTATAATCTACAAAAGCGCCATAAGAAGCCCAACCTAATTTCTATTTTTGGTAGTTTTTATCTGCCATAATAACCTCTCTTGCTATGGATAATCTCCTATAGTAGGAGTTCTCTCACTTCTATTTGCATCAGAACCCCCTTGAGGTCAAGAAAGCTGGATTCCACCCTCTGTGTCTCATTTACTAGAGAAGGACACAGAAATCCCATTTCTAGCAAATTCCCAGCTGATGCTTCAGAAGCCATTGTTCCAAAGGAGGAAATGAATCATTTAAGTTCTTCCTTCATCATATAATAACAGTGTGTTCTCACGGCGTCACTTAGCAGTCACCTTCTTTAAGACTCAGGAGTTCTTGGGGCTCAGTGTGTGGCTAGAAGCACTTCCTTCACAAGCCTGAAGCCTGATGGCCCCAAGTGCAACCTCTGGCTCGTGTTTAGAAACAGCTGGATGTGGTGGAGTACATCTATAATCCCAGTGCTCTACAACGAGACAGGAGGTAGAGAGGGGAGAATCACCTAGAAGTTTCGGTGCCAGCTAGCCTGGAGTACACAGCACAGGCGCTGAAACAAGAGAGCCTGCGTCAACAAGGTGGGAGGTGAAATGCAACCGTGTCATTGACCTCCACATAGGATTTGGGGCATGTGCTCTTCTGCTCTGGGGAAACCTGGTGTGTGAATATGACTGGTGAGCTACAAAGGCCCACTCGAAAGGAAGGTATCACTTGGATCACTGGGGGTTGCAAAAAGGGTCTTGTACATGGGAGGCCGGAGAGGATGGTGAGAAGAGAGTCCCTTGTCACGTGTACATCAGTGAGGACAAGGACACAAGGGCTTCTTCATGAGGCTTACACTGGAGAGCAGAGAGCACAAAGAGTCACTTCTCTAGCTTACACTGCTCTGCACAGCATAGTCAGAAGAATACACAGAATCAGACAAACTCTTTGGGGCCATGCTCCACTTTTTAATTCTCTAGGAGGCAAAGCGTCAGGTTTCTGGTGACTGTGCTTGCAATGTTGGAGGAAAACTGGTTTGCTCATGAAGACAAGAAAACAATCAAGATGCTGAAATACAGTTAACTGTTGAAAGCTAAGAAGCATTTTCAATGTGCAACATGGCATTCCATCACATGTGCATGGAGACACACCTCATGGAGCTTCCTATAAGCCAAAAGGATGCCAAAGATGGTCGTGGTCAAGTTCTTTGTTTAACTGGAAATGTATGAAGTGTTCTGATGTGTTCCAGTGGGTCTGGGCAAAGCACAGCCAGTGAACATCATACCCAGAACACAACAATGATGAGACAGGTGTACTGCTATCTCCACAACAATTCAAGGTCATCCTTGGCTACAGCACAGCAAGTTCAAAGACAACAGCCTCAAAGAAATGACCCCAAAGAAAAATGGAGGGAAGGGGAAAGGAAGGAAGGACGAAGGAAGGGAGAAAGAAGGAGGGACAGAGAGAAGGAGGAGGGGAGGGAGAGGGGGAGGAAGAGTGAGGAAAGGAGGGGGAGAGAGAGAGAAAGAGAGAGAGAGACAGAGAGAGAGAGAGACAGAGAGAGAGAGAGAGAGACAGAGAGAGAGAGACAGAGAGAGAGAGAGAGAGAGACAGAGAGAGAAGAGGAATTAAAACCCCGGCAGCACCTGTATCTGGCATTTTATGTTCTCAAGTTATGAAGCAGAAAATTATGAACACTTGAACTTGAGGCAGTTTAAGTACTACTTTTTAAAGCGCCAAGATAACTTTAAAAAATATATTTGTTTTGTTTCTATGTAGTGTGAGTTCACTTTTAAAAATTATTTTTATCATCTATTTTGGAGACTGATCTAACAAAAGCGTGACGTCACTTGGAAATTATGTGAAAAGAGATGTTAAAAAATAGGACAGGATTATCAACCCCACCCCCCAGGAGCTGCTTTTCAAAAGCATATATACTCTAAAATGGCTGGAGTCAGCACCCTGAATATATTTTGGTTAGGGTCATGATGATATTAATTGTTATGCCCTGATTATACAAATTCTGACGGTGGGCGTGTGGCCTCAGCACACCAACCTTCACAAGATAGTTTGCCCTAAAATTTAACAACTCAAAAAATGTAATTCTATTAAACCCCAGAAAGCTCAAATTTCCACAGAGATAACGGAGGGCAGATGCCTTCTCTGGAGGAGCCACCTTTCAGCAGAGTATGTGTGGATCTACTTCCTCCAGGGACAAATGTCAAACAAGTGAAGGGTTAAATCATCAATAACCTACAAAAGTGTCTTCCAAAATGATTAAACATTTTTTTCCAGAGGCTGAACCTCTCCGTTGCCTACACCAACTCAACTATTTTACCTTAACATAAAAGTCTAAGAAAATAGCCGAAAACGGAAATCTACGTTTCTTATTTTTGACGAATGACAATCTAGGGCAGACGCTGCTTCCATGCCACTGCCAAGGTACTTAGGGGAAAGTGTCCACGAAACTATGTCCCCTGCTTTTCTACCTTATGTTATTTACCATCTCTAAGACGTGGAGTGTCTACCCTTTCTAACTACTGCCACCCTTTCTACACATCTACCTACTGGCGCACCATCCATCCACTTGTAAGATGTCTGCTTACATATGTCATCCCTTACTGAAGTGTTTTACCTTCCTCACTAAATTTCAGCCTTCTCTACATCTTCAATCTCTGCTCCTCTATCTTCTATTTCCCGTACATAGTTATCTTTTCATGGCATGATATTCTGTCCTGATTTTCCCCATCCCCATCACACAAAGTCTTTTTTAAAACTGGGGTATTTTATACTTGCAATTCAATAAATGCTAAGTATGTAATAAATACTATCCCAAGAACTGGTATAGATGTGTTGCTTGTCTCTGCCATCATGAAGAGTCTAATACAGGCTCAGATACACTGTTCTCATCCACTACAACACGTGTTAATTAACAAATCAGCAATCAGCCGAAATCCAATAGTACAAGAGCTTGATACCACCTTCCTAGCAGATCCACAGACCTTCAAGATGCATTATCTTAAAGATAATGAACCCTTCATCTCTGTCCACACTAAACAGAGCAGCCTCCAATTCTTAGACTTCTCTTATTCACCGATAGGAAAGAAGACTCTCTGCTTTGTAACACACTGAGTTTCACCAGCATTAGTTCTAATATGCTTCTGCCAATTACATGGCTAGAGATGAAAGTGAATGGGAAAGAATCGCTCCATCAGAGAAATCCCAGGGGGAAAGCATCAGGCATGCACAAAAACATTGCAGGGCCCAGTGTTCGGTGTGTGTGTGTGTGTGTGTGTGTGTGTGTGTGTGTGTGTGTATGAGAGAGAGAGAGAGAGAGAGAGAGAGAGAAGCGTGTGCTGCCATGTGGAGACGAAAAGCCTTCACCTCATTAGGATCATTAAAGCAGAAACTACCAGAGGAGAACAGACATACTGAAGTTTGAAGGATGCCAGGGACAAGGGCATTCCAAAGATAAGGACGAACTTGTGAAAGGACCCAGAGGCCAGCATCCAATGGCTTATCATAGCAGAGGTAAAGGGTGAATACATGAGGAGCAATCCTAAAAACGGACAGGCAGATCACAACAGCCAGACCAAGGGGCCTTAATTACACACTGATTGTCTTGAGGCCAGAGGCCCAGTTTGTGATACTTGTTTGTTAAGAACTTGAAACAACCCATTACTGCATTACTTTCGTATACTTGCAGAGGTCTGTACTCTGGGAAGTGTCACTACCACAGGCAAGTTCTCCTCACCCCACCCCCACCCGCTTGCCTCCTTGCATCCCTCCCTCCCTCCTTCCTTTTGTGATACGGTCTTGAAGAGACTTATCATACTGAGAAATCCGTTTACAAGTTATAGAATTACAAAACCAATGACCCCTTTAAGGACAACACCAAGTTTAGCCTCCTCAGTTTTCCCAAAGACTCAGAAGACTGGAGACCTAGTGAAGGCAGATGATGACAAGTCCTGATACGTTTCATTCAGTAGAGATGTGCCTCCTTATTCCAGCTCTTCAACACATGATATGGCACTGGTTAGAAAACCAAAGGGTTTGGTTAACCTTTTCATTAACCTGGTATGAGCGCGCATGCTCACACACACACACACACACACACACACCCACGCACACGCCTGCTCTATCTCCTGCTTTTTCTTCAAGCACTGTCCCTTCAATCTGCATTTGTCCTCTGTCTGATGCTCCCTCATAGGGATCATTAAGAAAAAAAAACACGATGATGAAGCCATCCTTGGAATTTATGTTAACACACATCCGACCTCCCCTTCCCCTCAAATCTGCAAACGATTCAGTATAAACACCTGACACCCACATATGCAGAAGCACCCCCACACAATCTGTCAGACTACAGAGCCCTAACCTCAAACAGCCTGAATTTTCTCAGCGTTAAACCTGCAGCTATAACAGTTTTCTCTTTATTCTTGTACTGAAAAATGAAGGCGTCCTGGGAAGAAAATGTCAATGCAGTTTGACTTTGCATTCTGAAGGGGGGGAAAGGTGCAAGAAATATTAGCATGTGGCCAATCTGACCCCGTACGCTTGCTTTCTCAAGGTAGTGATTTTGTATTCACTTCATATTCTTCCAGTAGTGCTACAATGCAAGTGTGCATTAAGCTCCCAATCAGAACAGCCGCCACTTCTTAGGGATGGAACTTCCACACACTTCTGATTCCTAGTGCACCGCCAACTACATGCCCTAGGATTTTCTCCAGACCACTGTGCCGCATTAGGAATTTCACAAGCCAAGCATTTTATATTAGGAGGTCTGCATTATAAGCTAAAAGAGAAAGTACTTTCAAGAGCAGAAGCACATAACACAGACTGCCAGCTGCTGCTTCCGTTTGTACACTTCTTCTCAAAGTAAGGTCCCCTGACTTTTCGTTAAGTCAGTGATCACCAAGAATAGAGATTGTATTTCACCAGGCGTGGTGGCATTTACCTGTGTCCTCTGAGTATTTCAGAGGCTGAGGATAAGGAACACAAGATCAGGGCAGACGGGGCTATACAGCAAGACCCTGCCTTAAGGGGGTTAGACAGATAGATGATAGATAGATAGATCTCTGTGTCTTTGCAGTTGCTGGCTGACATATGACTAAGCCCTGGCTGAGGAGACAGGCGTGGCGGTGACAAATGCAGCTTCAAGCTGCACTTTTAAAGGCTGGGGTAGCCCTGCTCCTTCCCACTTTCATAAGAGCTCTGTGAGAACTGGGTCCCTGGAAAGCAGACATGCTGGGAGCCATCTTGTATAACAGGGACAGGATTAGGGTTAGGGGACACGGGAAACTTCTTAGAACAGAGCGAAGAGCCTGGACTTCTCATAAAAGAGAGAGAGAGAAAAAAAACCCACAGGTACATAATCTTCTTCTAGCTTCAATATTGGACACAAAAGCTCTGTGTAGAACCCAGAAAATTCATAGAATAACACAAACAAATTGGTGAAAATGACACCTGTCCAAATGGCCAAGACCTACAGCATAAAAGTTATTCCACCACTCAATCACATTTTCCTTCCCTTTTGGTCACATTGCCAGAGTTTCCAGAAAAGGTTTCTTGTTACAAGTATAACTCAGTAGAAACACACACACACACACAGAGAGAGAGAGAGAGAGAGAGAGAGAGAGAGAGAGAGAGAGAGAGAGAGAGAGAGAGAGAGAGAGAGAGAGAGAGAGA
>CM053751.1:44014472-44078018 GCA_028658305.1 Pachyuromys duprasi
GATGACAAGTCCTAATACGTTTCATTCAGTAGAGATGTGCCTCCTTATTCCAGCTCTTCAACACATGATATGGCACTGGTTAGAAAACCAAAGGGTTTGGGCCATACAGCATTAGCTCAACACTGCATTTATAAACATAGCCCAAAGTCTGAACACTGTTAAACTACGGTACGTAACTCACCATGTCACATATCTCATTCAGTGAAATGTGTCTCCCTCTCCAATTAGGTGCAGAATCAAACCCTGAAGGGGTGTTTACATTCTTCCCGATACAGCTATGTATCTAGCTCAGGTGGAGAGGGAGAAGGAGAAAGGGTGAAAGTGAATACGGAACAGAGGAATAAATCATACACCCAGGAAGGCTTGATAACAAATGTGTCTCGAAGAAAAGCGTTGAATGATCCTCCCAGAGTTAAGACTTACGGCTGAATTTTACCTAGTATTAATGGATGGTCATGTTTCACAAATCATGGTGGGATGGGCCATAGGTTAATATTCATTCATCAAGAACCTTCTAGATATTGTATCCCTTCACACCCTGAGCTGCTTTATATATATTCTGCTCTTTAATCCTCTCAATACCCCACTCCCAATGAGACAGAGGCCCCTCAGTTTTTCTAGATGAGAAAGTAAGTTACTTCCAATTCACCTAGAATCTGAGAGGAAGATTAAAGATTTCAGCCCAGGCAATCTTACCTTAACTTACATAACATGCATAATCACTACTTCACCGCCTCTTTTAACAATTAAAATCGAAAAAAATGCATGTTTACATTCCCTTTGGAGGTATGTTCTGATAAAAACAAATGTTTCAATGGGAAAGAATGTCAGAGCTATTTAAATGTACTCATGTAGCGGTTCTTTTAAAACATGAAGAAGCAAAGGAATGTAACCCGCAAAGCCTGGAAACCCTCCTCCAGGGTTTGAGGCTTCATGCTTGGTTCACAGAATAGTACTTCTGGCTCTAGGATAGTGGTGTAGGTGGCAGACCACTTTTCTTAGGCTAGACGGCACATCAGCTTTATCAGAATTGTCTCATTTCACTCCCTCCACCTTCTCCAACATCTTTGTTACCTGAAACAGTTCTAGGGAAAGCAAAAATGGAAAACAGCAAGGCCAACTGCAACGCAAGCATTCATTCTTCACTAGTGTCTGTGATGACTGTAAGCCTTGCCAGGGTCTATTTCCTAAAAGTTCTTCACAGGGATTGAGGTTCTCTCATTCCCCAGCCACATCCTCTCCCATACCTGACCCAATCAGAAAGGGAAAACTGAAATGGGTGCATCGGGGAGAATGCTTCATAGCAGTGTCCCACCAGACTGAAATGTTTCATCCTGCAGAGAAGCTTCTTAAGATAGAAAATAAACAACTCAATAAAACTTCAGGAAGTCCCTGAAACTGACCAGATTCATTAGGCCCCTCCCTTCCAAGAATAAATAGTAAAGACCAATGAGAGTTACTCTCAGAGAAGACAAAGTGCAAAGATGACTTCTGCAGACCAGCTGCCTAGAAGAACCAGAGACCAGCTGAGCTGCCCGGAACAAAAGGTTTAGCTCAACCAAGGCACCTGTAGAGGACGCTCTGCGACCTGCTGAGCTGCCCGCCTGCAGGCTGTGCAGCGCGCACCAGGTCCTCAGCTTTCGTGCACTGTCACCCAGGCTGGGGTACACTCTGGTGATGCAGCTATCTTTGAGTCCTTTCTGTTCCTATAAGTAACTCCAAGAAGACTTGGTGATTCACCAAGTTGGCAAGTAGACGTGTGTGCTGTGTCTCCCTAGGAAGTCTCGTCACACAACAGGGGGATACATGTGTGACTAGGGAATATACAGAGGCCAGCCTACGAGCTTACAGAGCATCACCATCCAGTCAGAGAGCCTTTAGCACAGCAGATGCTGAGCAATTCCAATGTGAGCCATCAGAATGGAGGAGCATCCTAAGGGTGCAAAACACATAGGACTGTAGTTCGTGAAATGGGGGGAGAAGGTAGTAATGGGAGGAATATAAAAATGCCCAATGATTATTTATATCAATTGCATTTGGAATTATATTTTTAATGTATTGAGTAAATAAAACAGCACTCGAATTAATTAATTGGGGCAACTGATGGCTTTTTAATTGAAGGTGCTAGAAAAATTTTAATTACATATGTGGCTCACACCGTCTTTCTGTTGAAAATTCTGATGGCCACATTTAACTCTTGGACTTCATTCTATGAAGAAAGTGTGGGGCTGGATGCTTTTAAATGGAGGCCAGACGTGACCAGAATTAAACTCTGAAGTAGAGAATGCATTGAAGTGGGCAATTTCTGGTGAAGAGAGTCAGGGACCCTAGAAGTTCTCTACAACCATCCCAGGGAGAGAAAACAGTGGTTAGAACATGGATTTTTACCATTCACAGCAGCAGAGCTGGGGAAAGTGGGCAGATATAAAACATGCTTGGACAGCAGTGACCTTAGACATGGCAATTGGTTGAGAGGGGGTGACCCAGGGCTGTCTCCCAGGGCTCTGCTGTATGCAGCATGGATGGGCCTTTCAGCATTAGATTGCTAATACTTATGGTTTATCGAGGATCCTGAGGTTGCTCTAGCCACTTTGCCCGAAGCTCTCCTTCAGAAGGCGTGCATCACAGATGCCCTGGGGATGGTGGAATTAGAGCACGCTGCTCCAAAGTGCTTTCTAGCTGAAGAGCTCAGACCAGCTACCTACCGAGAGTCTGCTAAGCCAAGAAACGGTTTGGAATGCCGCCGGAAATGATGATGGTCATTGATGTTAAGGCCAGGAAATGCAGCAAATGGGACCCACTGTGCTGGGAGGGGCGGGGTCTTTGCTAGTGTTGCCCCTTTCTTAATTTCCTTCCCTGGAAATGTCAGCATAATAGAGCAGCCGAACAAGCTTCACCATCACGCCCAGGCTTTAAGGTCAGCTCAACTTGTGACTACATGACAGATGCAGACACCTAAGTCCGTGCACTAGAAAAATCCTGCTTTCCCTGTAAGAATTCAGTCAAACAGCACAGGTAAAGAACCTGTCATCCGTGAAGGAGGAGTCTCCACCTGTCCTTTTCTGTTCAAAATAATGTGGAAATATGAAAATGTAGGGGACCAATGCACTAAAGGTAAGGCAGGAAACCCAAGCTGAACACATTCCCTCTACCTGTTCCGTAACAATTAGCTGCGTAAAACCCAGCCTGAGCCCTATAGGTCAAGGGCTACCTGAAATCCCTCTCCTGCTGTGAATCACCTTTCCATCTAGAGGCTCCTGAGGCTGGCAGGAAAATCCTGGAAGGGGCTAACAGTCTTCTTCACTCTGCAAAACTGAGTCTAAGAGGCACAGGCAGGCTGATGGCCAAGAGGCAGAAGGGATAGAACCAGAGCACAGGTAAAGAGCCACTAGACTCCCTAAATTTTTCCATTGAGTTCCCAAAACTCAGTGTTTTTTTTTTCCCTCCTTTATTCCAGCCAATATGGATTCCTCAGTGAGTGTAAATGAAACTAGTTCTCAGGTCTCAGGTGAAGAAGCAAGCACAGGAAATCTCAGGAAGAAAAGCAAGGCAGGCTTTTCAGCGTCAACTGTGCAGAGAACTGAACGCCAGCCTGCGGCTGCCGTGACAGCGGAGGCCTGCTCCTTCCAGGGCAAGCATTATCATGAATAATTAAAGCCAAGCTCTGCTTATCAAAATAGATGAACAAAGGATTCTCTGACCGAGCAGCCCCTGCCCCCACCTCTTAGAGGCTGTTTCGGGAGACCATTTTCCCAGCCCCATCTCCTCCTTCCACTCTGAACATCTTCAGAGCCCTCCTTGTCAATTTGGATAAATTAGCAAGCCTCCCCTCCATATGGACTTTCAGCTGTAAATCACAAATATGACTGTGTGTAAAATTATATAGCATGGGCCCAGTATAATAATAAATACATTTATATTTTATAACTGCTGTTTTCTACACATCCAGGCTGCCTCATTGCCTGGACCCCAGAGGTTCCTAACTACTCCCTACTGGCTCCCCAATACAGCCTCTCCCCATATATAGTCCCATCCCCTTGTGCCCCCCCACCCCCTAGCATGCTTGTCAGACACAAGCTATCTGCCAAATGCCAGCCAGATCTTCTTTGTGCTGGGGCATCAGGCAGGGAGCTCCACGTGTCCCCAGCTCTCCGAGCAGCAGTCCTCACACAGGACCGATCAGGTGACATTTCAAACAGTGTCAATATGGGCCCTTGACTCACAGACCTTAAATTTTCAGTGCTCTGAGTCATCTGAAAGGACTCGCGTTTGAACAAGGTAGTTGCGGATACAAAGATCTAACGCCTCCACAGGGCCAGGGCCGGTTAATTTTAAGTATTGCTTTATTCGTCCCACAACAGATTTAAAAAGAAGTTTACCAGGGAGCCTGTGGTAATGGGTCCAGTAAACTCTGTACCCCGTGGCCCTTCGAAGCCGCACAAGGACAGAAGTGGGAGGGATGTGCGCAGCGCTTTCCTTAGCGGAGAAGGATCTTCTCTGGCCCCCGGCTTTTGATCATTAAACATTCTGGTTTTGGTAGAAGGAGGGACAACAAGGAAAACCACAGTGAAACCGTGGCAGCAGGGCTGGGAAACAAGGACACGCAGGTGGGTTAGAAAGTACTCTTAAATGCACCAGTTCTAAACAAGCTAAAACTACATCAAATGGAGGGGGGGGCAGGGCATGCCAATTACAATGGTTTCTTAAGCTTATTTCCTTGGCAGGTAGAATAAGATGAAAGGGAGAACTAGATTTGAAAGCACAATGATTCATGGAAATAAAGGACCATACAAAGAAAAATCCACAGGCAAACAGTCCTCTGAAAAGTGAGCCCTTGAGGGTAACATGGGCTATTTCTCTTTGCCTTCGAGGAATTTGTCTGTTGGTGTTAGTATCTTTTTTTTTCCCCCTTCAGATCTCTGGAAGACAATGTATGTGCCCACGGTTCCTACACAGCCTTTAGACAGGATGCTGCAGAATAGCCATTCTTCCTCACTGTGGGCTTTTTCTCTGAGTACAGAGGAGAGATCACAGCACATGACAGCCAAGTCTAGCCTGAGTTAATGCTTTTGCTCATTAGTGGATGTATAGTTTCTATATTTCCCAAGCCTTCCTCTTCTGAAGACATTTAGCTCATTCATAATGATCCTCAGAAAGCTGGGAGGGGGCGGGAGAGGAAGGTACACCAAAAGAATTATCTCTGACTTCATATATTTCATATAAGCAAAAATTAGGGCAAAGAAATCATTCTTTCGTAAGTAGCTAGGATGACTCTAAATAAGCAGAATCAGAATGAAAGTTTACATTTGAGCCATACACATCATTCTTCATTTTCCCTCCATTCGATCTCTCAGCTTTATAACCAAAGATGGTGGTCACTACAGGACCAGAGAGAAATTTCTTGCCATCAGTTCTCTGCTATTGGACATCATTTGAAGAATCTGCACCTTGCACTTCTTTGCGTCTTTCAAACTTGCTTGTCATTGGGAACGTCCACCTAAGACTGAGGACTACCAAAGGCAACCCACGGACAGACTGCATAAGACATTCCCTTTTCTCACCTATTCTGAATTTGTCCACCCACTGGACAAGACGATGCTTCCTGTGACTGAGTTAAGCAGAACAGAAACCAGCAAGTCATTTATTCTCCCTATCACAGCCAAACACATTCAGTCCCTTCTGTCAGTGCTCCCCAGAGAAGCAACAGGCCCTGAGGGAAAATAGTGTGAGAGGCTCTGCTAAGCTCATCGGTGATCACATTTAGTGGTCTTCTACTATCCCCTGCATCTGTGAAATGGGTATGAGAATAACTTACTCAGAGGCAGGTGAGAGTTAAATGAAAAGCTGCATTCAAGAGCACTTGGTAAGCGATAAGGACTGATGGAAGTACCATTGTTGCTTACTTGGGTAATGAAATAACGGAGAAAAAGCTATTCCCAGATTTGGTACCAAATTGCCTTCTCACCCTCAATGCCGGCCCAAGTCACAATGTGTCAGCTTCTCCTTTCTTTGGCACACCTGCTCTGGGAACTGGTTAAATAGTCATTGCATCTATAGGTCATCAAGATAAATATTTACTGATTCCCCACAGAGTCTAAAACTAAGGTCCAATAACAACTGTGATCCAAAACATGACACTTACTATGACCCCACGAGGCCAACTCACTAATGGCAGTCTCTCCAAGTGGCAACGGATAAGCTAATCCGTGTGAAAGCCACAGATGTCACGTTCTCCCTATAGCCACATTCACATGCAGAGGAGCAATACTGTCAGCAGTACTATGTCCAAACAGCAAGAACAGTGCCACACGACTGTAATAGCATATTGTCCATTGTATCTGGGGATAGCATGTCTGACAATCTTATTTTCCATGCATGTGTATAAAGCTGAAAGGGCCCATGCATAATTCACATCTCCTCACAAAATGCACATATAAAGTACGTGTGTATTAGATGGTGCCACTCGTGTCCTTTTATCTGAAACAGCACTGTTCTCCCTACAAATTTCAAATGCTTCTAGGATACTCCTTACAGTGCTATTGCAGATCTGAATGATGAATGACAGAAAATGTACTGAAGCAGCAAGTCAAATACAATGCAAAGTTTCCTCAATGAAAATGATATCTTCTGGCTGGAAATACACCTTGCTTATTTCTGCACTGTAGGAGTTAATCTTTTTGCTAGCAGGGAAATAGGTGTCATAAATCTCTGTGGGCAAGCCACACGAGCAGACAGGTATAGAAAGACAATACCACACGGCAGAGCAAAGACCTGGTCAGCCACCCCCCACTTCCAACAAAGCACCAGCCTGGAAGCTCCTGTAATTCAAACCTTTGCCTCAGCAAAATCTCAAATTATTACAGGTCAGGAGCCTTCAGCAAAAGCAGTATGGATGGTTTTCCTGAATGTTAATCTAGAAAGCTAAGCATCTAGCAGGTAGGGTGATTTGCTTCACCTCCAAAGGGGAGAAACAGCATATGTTCTAAGTCTCGACGGAAATAACAAAGTATGTAATGCCTCTATTTGGTCCATATTGTTAAAGGCCATTAAGCAGAAGGGAAGGCCTGGATGATGATCTTAAGTGGATAGCAAATATTTTTCATGTTGTCTATAGCAACTTGGAGAGCAGACGATGAAACTGTGTCAGGCGGCTATCTCCCCTCTTCAGCTGTGAGGCTGTTCTGTGCATCATAGGATATTTCGCAGCCTCTTCGCCTCCATTCACCAGATGCTGGTATTACCACCTTCCTCCCCCACCAAGATGGGAGATTAAATGCATCCTCAGACCTTGCCAGATATCTCCTGAGGGCAAACCCTCCCCACCCTTGGCCAGGAACCACCGTATCAAGAAGCTGATGATCCCACATTTGTGGGAAACAGCTGGAATCAAAGGTTTGCTTTCCTGTGCAGTGGCCATTTCAGCTATGGGGAGGAGGCCTCAGTTTCCACACAAACTGGTGACTTGCATGTTCCTGTTGAACCTTCATTACCCTTTGAATATGTCACTACCCTACTGAAAAGTTGGCCATGTAAGACAGTAAGCACACAAATGCCTACCTGTAAAGACAGAAGGGGAAGAATTCAGCTCTCTCTCATGCACAGGGCTGTACCTACCCCATTCCGGGGGGGGGAGGGGTACTGGTTCCGATCCCCAAAAAGGCACGCTACAAGCTAGCACTGATCCTTGATGGGAAGTAGTGATCAGATTCCTCTGTCCACATGTCCCAGCTCTTTACTTGACATAATAGGTGTTAGCTTTGTGAAATATGAGAATTAGCAAGCTCGTTTTTCAGACTGAGGAGAATAGAAAAGTTGAAGCAGCTATGTGGTATAGCTTCTTTCTCCAAACCCCAAAGCATTTGATTGGATACCTGTTTTTTTGTTTTGTTTTCTTGTTTTTTTGAGGCAGGGTTTCTCTGTGTAGCCTTGTCTGTCCTGGAACTCACTTTGTAGACCAGGCTGGCCTTGAACTCACAGAGATCCGCCTGCCTCTGCCTCCCTGAGTGCTGGGATTCAAAGTGTGCAACACCATGCTGGCTGCATACTTGTATATTTACAATTGCTTAAGAAACGGAAATGCTCAAAGACAAGAAGTCTGTGCCCGCAGAGAGTACAAAAGGAACCCAGAAGTGGGTACTGATGTGTACCTCTTACTGGGACTAATCACAGTCACCCAAGATTTCAAAGACCCCCCTCCTTGAGTTTCCTGGGTCAGAAATACAGTGAGGCCATATTATCATATCCAAGTAATGAACAAAGACAAATAAGGCCAGGCAAAACCTGCAGAACTCCTTTGGACTTTTCAATTCATATATTGCGTAAATCAACTATGAACAATCTACAGCACACATTTAAAAAGCCGTTGTTCTGGCAATTTGTTACCAACAATGACTAAACCTTCCAATTTTCAATATTCTCCCCATCAGAATATAACACTTGTCAAATGATAAAGGAACGTTCTGACTCCTGGTGGTTCCCCAAGAGCAAATGGTACATCTTTTCAATGCACAATGCTTAGGAGTGACTAACAACTGGAGCTCTTAGCACACAGAGTGGAAAAAGCAGTGTACCTGCTCTGTGGTATGCTCTAAGGGTGAGCTTTGTCTCTTGCTCACTGGATGCTGCTAATGGCTAGCTGCTTTACTGTTGACCTGTAGGTCACGCCACAGTCTCTCTATCCATCCCCTGACTTCAGAGCGTGGTTAAACAGAAATGGTTTCACGGAGTCTAGCCTTATGGTGGAAGGGCCTGGATCATCAGGCTCTTCCCCTGCATCTGTATCAGCCTCTTCCGGCTGCACTTTCTAAAGGGCATGGTGACCTCACCGGGACAGGAAACCAGCGTCAGCCATTAGCATCAAGCAAGAGTGTCCTTTGCTCACTATTTCTCTGTACAGTCATGCCACATGCTCTGAGTTTTCTCAATAGAACAGCTCCATCCCAGGGGAGAGAGCTGTCTCTTGAAGGGACCCCAATTTACATAGACTTTCTCAACCTTTTAAAGTGAAATATCCTTGGAGCATGACTTCACATCTGAAGATTCCTCCTCACACTTCCAGTGAGAATTTCAGTAATGACGAAATGGAACCTTCTACTTGAACAGGTGATGACAACTGTGATTATACTTTTTACTAAAAATCAAAACAAAACAAAAGGAAATAAACAAACAATTCTGGGATTTTAAGAATCCCAGAATTGGCTTCATATTTAGTTTGCTTTGTATCTAGTTATTTGCTGTAAGTGATCAAGTTGTGCAAATGAATTATATTCTGTGTGGCTGCTTAAGGACAGTATACTGTCCTTAAACATAGGATATGTGCTGTGCACATCAGAGGGACAAAACCCACAATGCCGAGTCAGCAGGGTCCAGAAGCCTTCCTTTACTACTTGGTAGGGAACAAAACCACTGGGAGAAATCCTATTATGTTTTGGCTCACTTTATTTTGTACTTTGTGCACTGTGGATGAACAAGCCTTACAAAAGAATCCTGTCCGTTTAAGAGAGAAAGTGGTACTACCCTTGAGACGTTCAAGCTGCTGCTTTGTTAGTGACTTGGTAATTTTAATGTTTGTGCAGATTCTCCTGGTGCCTCTATCAAATACCAGTGTGTAATGTTCTGCCAAGTTTTTTTTTTTTCCATAAGAAGGCACAATCTATCATTTATGTGATTGGTCTTTAAATGCCTTATTTCTTTTAAACTACACTCATAAGGCATGCAGAGAAAGGAAAGACTTCAAGAGCCTAATGTGTTTTTCAGAGCTAAAGGGTTTAGTTGAGAAAGCAGGACGAGGGGACGCAGGTGCCAGACATTGTGTAGAATTTGCACTTATGCTCCATTAATTGCCAGCATATCTTCCTCTCCTTTTTCCTCCCCTCCCCCCTCAAATCCCTCTGGAAAACAGCAGAGCAGCAGGCCCAGACTGGTACCCAGCAGCAACACCAGGAGCAGAAGTAGCCAATTACCCTCCAGAATACAAAGGGGGAGGGGGAAGAAATGATGCAGTTACCTAGCAACCAGAAGGAGCAGAAACAGCTGTGTAGCAGGCCCAGGCTGGTACCCAGGCAGAAACAGGATAGCCAATTAGCACACTGTATTTAATGCTGATGTGGTTTCCTAGTAACAAGCTGTACAAGTCTGTCTGTTGAATTCTCTCCCCCACCCCACATTTTCTTCAATCATGCACAGTATTACTATTTGCCCTAATTACTGTTTCTCCTCTGCTTCAAGCAACCATTATTTTGTCCCCAGAGAAATTGGAAGAACTCAGAAAAAAATCTTCTATAATGACAGTATTTAGTTTCAAATTCAGTTTAGCTGTAAGCCTTGAAACACTAAACAACAACAAAGAATGAAGAAAAAGAAAATCCAGCAATTCTCCCTCTGCCTAAATGTCTAAAGAACCTATGAAACCTTTTCTACATGCAAGTGTTTGCATATGAGTGAAACAAAGTATTTATGATACATCCTATCATTTGCCATGCTCTGCATCTTCAAATAGGTTGGATCTTCTGGGTACTTGAATTTATTCATATTGATTTTCTGGCACTCTCTTGAACACTAGGAACATAAAATGTCTTATTACCTGTATCAGAGAAGGGAAATGTATCTTTTGTTGCTCTTTCTAAAATACCAATACCAGTTTCAACAGGCTCATGAGCAACTGAGAATTCGATATGAGCAATCATTATTTCCTTCCTACAAGTCGAGAGCAAGTGAGGGATGCTATGTATCCCACTGTAAGGAAGCTTTTGTCTCCATGTTTTCAGTTCATAACCAAGCAATGAATCCCACTGAGGTGATACCACACTCCATGAAGACAGAAAAACTTTTGATATGACTTTCCTACAGTTATTCTAAAATATATTTCCTGCTCTACTTGATGCTAATATTCGGTGAACGTATAGCAGAGTGAACCTTTCCCTTACATTCTACTCATCGGCAAACACTGCACCATTCGGCTTCTCTCAGGCACCCGCCAGAATCTTAGGATCTTCATCCTTTGACAATGACTTAGACTTAAGGACAATGCACAATGCATAGTCTTTCTTTCAGGTTGCTCTGATACGGAAATAAGGGCTCCAGAGGAAGATATTAGAAAGCACAGCACACCTAACTAGGCAACTCCCCATGTGGAGGAGAACATCCACCTTCTTGGATACAACAAAAAGACTGACATATTTTATTATCTTAAGTTCATCTGGTGAAATTGTATTGTTCCGATACACTCGAGAATTTTGAAACATAGGTTTCTGAGACTAGAATATACCACTTTCCTCATTTCCATATATTTAGGGTTCATTATGGTGATAAACTGAGACTATAAATCTGAAGGCAGAAACAATGAAAGAACCTGAATATATGTTATGATAATAAATGAATGGTGTAGAACATAAGAGAGGTCCAAATTTTAAATGCAAACACATTTTGCGTTTATTTTGCAAACACAAACAAAAGATATCTTACCTGAGTGCAGATAACAAGGTCAAAAGAAAAGAAGCCCTGCCAGAGAGGCCTGGCTTAGGCTAAAACTGTATCTAAGCTCTGTAAGCACCTGGCAATGGGATATTTCTTGACCTTCCTTTCCCTGAAAGCTTATGGGGTCCAATTCTGGGTCAATCCCTAGCCAACTTCCTCCACAAGCCTTCACTATGATGGAAGAGGTAAGGTAACAGAAATACAGAACAAATTATGGCAAACCTACTGTCATTATATGGATTCCTAAGTAATTCAGGGGGTTTGAGCCCAATTCGTAAGCTCTGAGAACAGTGTCTGAGGACAAGTGAAAGGGAATAATCCAGCCTTAGCTTGCCGAGCAATGAGCATTTTAAAAGCTGCTACCTTCTGGTTACTTTAATGGTCAAATCTCCACTAACATTTAGCATGTCATATCAGTCTATTATCGATTCACAAAGATAGAGAAGCTAGTCTTATGAAAAGACCCAGAGAACATGATGCAGAAGACGATGCCAATAGGTTGATCATGTCTCCCTGCTGACTTAAAGACTTGAAATTCTAGGATCTCCCACTCATAACCAAACCTTGGGCAGAGTGCAAGAATCATATGAAAGAAGGGGGAGTTAGTATGACCTGGAGAGGACAGGAGCTCCACAAGGACCAAATATATCTGGACACAGGGTTCTCTTCTGAGACGGATTCTCCAACAAAGGACCATGCATGGATATAACCTAGAACCCCTGCTCGGATGTAGCCCATGGTAGCTCAGTAACCAAGTGGGTTTCCCTAGTAAGAGGAACAGGGACTATCTCTGACATGAACTCAGTGGCTGGCTTTCTGACCTCCCCACCACCAAGGGAGGAGCACCTTGCTAGGCCACGGAAGAAGACACTGCAGCCAGTTCTGAAGAGACCTGATAGGGCTAGGGTCAGATGGAAGGGGAGGAGGACCTCCCCTATCAGTGGACTTAGAGAGGGGCAGAGAGGAGATGAGGGAGGGAGGGTGGGGTTGGGAGGGACTGAGGGAGGGTGCTATAGCTAGGATACAAAGTAAATAAACTGTAACTAGTATTTAAAAAAAATTTAATAAAAAATAAGAAGTCATACTGTTGTACTCAGTTATATGTAAACCACCAATACACCCTAGTCACTGCTCCTGGGTCGTAACTTAAAGGAGGTTACAAGAGCAGCTGGGGAGGAGGACTGAGGACTTTGCTCAGGTCTCTGGGTAGGGAGTGGAGAAGAAAGGAATTGGCATTTAAGGAAACCAGACTGTCCAGGGCATCCTGTATACTTCTATTAGGGCAGGAACAGGAATTATCTGGATGGGAGAGGTCAGGCTTTCTCCCCCTGGAATGTACCTACCCAGCATGGTAGCCCAGATCCCGATCAATTCCATTGGCTCCTCAGAACTACTGTATATGAAAAGCTGCTTTCCCAATGATGCACTCACGTTTCATCTGTTACCTTATACTAGACTCAAATACTGCATGTTTCCCCTCATATGTGGAATCTAACTTAAGTATAAATATATATGTAACATGAAAGCAGGGGAAGACTGGGCAGGGGGTGGGGAATAGGAGATGGAGAAGCCTAAAGAAGGAATGGATGAACAACACAAATTCTGTGTTGTTTTCACACAGAGAAATCAGGAGAATGAAGAGGTCACTCATGCAGAATCTAGTGTACACACACATACACAAAAGCAGAAAGGAATATACTGGAATGTGAATTGGACCAGTGAGGGGACAGAAAGGGCTGAGGAAATGAAAAGAACCAACATCTACCAACAACTGCACACATACATACATACATATGTGTGTGTGTGTATGTATTAATATATCCTCTCTCTAAAAAAGGAAAAAACAAACCAAACAAACAAAAACCAATTTCCGGTATAGCTCAGTCAGCTAGGTGCTTGTTCTGCAAGCTTAAAGACCTGAGTTCCAGCCCAGTACCCACATAAAAAGCTGGCTGTGGTGGAGCGCCCTTGAAATGTCAGCATTGGGGAGTATGGGGCCTGCAGACTAGCCAGACTGGTCTAATCCGCCTGCCTCAGGTCACAGTGAGAGATCCTGTCTCAGAAACAAGGTGAGCTCTCCCTGAGGTTGTCCTTTGGTCTCTACATGCGTGTATGTGCACCTGTGCACATGCATTTTCTTTTACAAGGGCCTTTCATCTGTCCTCTTTTCACTTCTTTTCACTTCACGTCCAAGTTTTTTGGTGTTGTCCTTTGATTGTTTTTTAGGGTTCAGCTCTTTTCCCATGGTTCAAACAGAATCACCTCATTATTGCTCAACTTTGGGAGATCAGGAGACCACTTCCAGCAAGCTCTCTTAAGAGCGCCTTACTCCTTTAACCGCTGCTCCTTACAGAGCTCTACTTCACCTCCCTCAAGCCGGCTGACATCCACACAGGGTGGCGGTGACCATGACGGCTGCTGTTAGTACACTTCCCGGAACAGAAGACACCCTTCCGCTATGCAGGCTGTACTCTCATGAGAAGAGGGTCCCAACTGTTAGGAAATTAAACTTTAGGCTTTTGTTCCGGAAGAAGCACATTCTCAGTGATGGGGTGAGGAAGAACTTCTGGTAAAGCAATAAAATACTGAATAATTTCATCTTCTTTTTTCGTTCTTTTATTTTAAGATATTTATTTACTGTGTGAATACCAATTATCCATTCAAAGGACATCTGGAATAGGCATCCCACAAAGCCTGTATTTATTACTATAGTATAATGATAAAATTAATGTGCTTATTGTGTATATGCTGAGTTTAAACCATTCTACCCAACATGTGTTTACATAAATTTTATCTTCATAAATGTTTAGAGCTTTTATATTACTAGATTATCATGTGGTGAAGTCTAGATTTCTCAGAATCATAAAATTCTTCTATCAATTGTCTCCTACCTGCTCATTTTACACATCTCCATTTTAGGCTCCTGAGTACTCTAAACCTACACTGTTGAGCTCTACCTACCTTGAGAACTGAGTGTTTAAGCCTCCTTCTACTTTCCATCCCATAATAGAGGCCTAATGAGTTTCTGCCTCAACACACAGATAAACACCATTAGCAGCCATGTGTCTTAGCATCTTAAAGGCCCTTTTAATCTCTTTAAATTGTCCCCATCTCAGTTGCAATTGTATAAATCCAAAAGAGTCCTATCTATGGCACCCGAGGAAGTTGAAAGTGGGCCAACAGGCCCCCTGCAGTTTGACGCTGAGGTATTTAATTTTATCCTGCTGATATGCCTGACCTTGAATTGGGTCTTCTATTTATATAAATTAGTGGGTTATGGCATTCCTGTCATTTAAAAACATGAACAGCATCACCAAACATCCCATCCAAAAAGGAAAAAGTGATTTTTTTCACCCCTGAACCTTCCATGCTGCCTCCTCTTATAATAAGAGCCCCTGCAATCATTCAATGTCCATTCTCCCTTAAGATGCCTCAGAATGCCCTTCCCTGTTCTCTGAAGGTCACCCACTGGCTGACACCTACGGGAGATGTGACAGGGTCTTGATTCTCAACTTCATAGGACCTAGAGTTGTCTTAGAGTTAAAAACCTCTTAGTATAAAGAGGGAATGCGGGAGGGGGCTACAGCTGGGATACAAAGTACATAACCTGTGATTAATATAAAATAAAAAATAAATTAAAAAAAAACCTCTTAGTATGCCTTGTGATGGTCATTTCCTAAATATTAAACAGGTGGGGAGACTGCTCTAAATGTGGGCAGTCCCACTCGACTGAAAAGGAAGGAGAAAGTATAAATACCAAAATTCACTCCTTTCTACTTCCTAACTGCAGTCACAATACAATCAGCCATCTTACCTGCTGGCCACCATCTTACAGCCATGATGGGCTATCCCCTGAAACTGTGGGCCATGTTAATCTTCCCTCCTTAAATTGCCAGGCATTTGTCACAGCAACAGTAGCAGTGAGTAACGTAAGCACTTAATGCCCATTTGAGGTATAGCTGAAGAACAAATAAAGGAAGCAAGACAATGTGTAATGCAGGATGAAAACCCATGGGGACAGGAGATCTAGGTCAAACCCTAATTCTGCCAGTGGGAGGATTACATAGCCTACGCTAAGTCATTTTTACCTTTCTAGACCTCAGTTTCCCCTATGTGTGATGCTTCTTCTCCTTCTTCTTCTGCAGGGACAGTGATTTATATTTGTCATTTTAACATATAAACTGGAATATCCTCCTTAATCCTAAAGGTGAAGATGGTAATCACCATAATATCAGTAGCTAGCTTTCTGTTTCCTTGTTCTGAGTGCCAGGTATCTACAGACAAGTATATTTAAGGTGGTCCTAACTCTTAACTATTTATTTATTGTCCTTCTGTATTTAAACTATGCTTTCCATTTCCTCTTAGGAATAGATTATGAAACCAGGCGAGGTGGCACATTTAATCCCAGCACTCAGGGAGGCAGAGGCAGGCAGATCGTTATGAGTTCGAGGCCAGTCTAGTCTACAAAGCAAGTCCAGGACAGCCAGGGCTACACAGAGAAACCCTGTCTTGAAAAATCAAAACCAAAAACAGAATAGATTACGAACAAAATCTTACTTCTCCCCTGTTATTAGTTAGAGCATGAAAGTTAAAAGCTCAGACCTGAGCACTGTCTTGATTTGAATCCTTGCTCAGTCATCTGTAAGAGCTGTGGATACTGACCTCTCTGAGTCCTTTCATTTCCTCATATGTAAACCAAAATGGTACCCAGGCCTTTTAACATGGGAACTGAAGGGATCGTAGTTGTAAAAGATGCATGTAAGCAACGTCTGAAATATAGCCGTACTTTTACAGTGTCTGCTGAACAAATAGAAGAAACAGACTACATTCAAATTTTAAAGAACTTTCACTATGTATATTTTATAATCACTTCTGTTTACCTCCAACACCCACACTTGTCCCTTTGTTTGAAGTACCTTTTCATTTGAAAATAAACTATATTACCGCTTGATTTCAATTAAAACTGCTCCAAAGCGGACATAAATGCTAATGCTAACTTCACACTTGTGTTGCATTAGCTGAAAAGTATTCTGCTACACCCCTTAACGCAAAAGCTATCCATGCCTGTACATTACCTTCTAGCACCCCCATCCACAGAAAGCGTTCTCCAAGCAGCACCCAAGAGAGCAGGGCTCCTTCCTATCGCCCTCTGGCGTGACCCAGAGCCCAAGATTTAACTGCTCACCTCTGCCCTGACTTTGTGGACATGCCTTTCTATGAATTCCAAACAAGAAACGCCTTCTGTACACAGCACCATTCCCACCTCAGTCCTTACTTCTAAGGAGTGGTCACGAAGAAATGGGGAAAACAGCATTGTCCCTGTACGCAAACTACTCACATCTTAAGGAATTGCATGCTGCTGAAAATGAGCATGATGAAGAGATTTTCATAAGCATCTAAAGTGGAGGTCCCCTAGTATTAAAATGTAAGGATAGTTCAGCTAGTTGTAGGCAGGATGAAGAAAACTATGATCATAGCAAGTCAGTAATTGAGAAATACCACACATATCAGAAAAGGGGGATGGTCAAAGGTGTGCAATGGCGTGGCTGCTGAAAAGTGGATAAACCACATGTCAGCTTGTATATAAACCTCCTCTTCTAGGTTCCTTCTCACTCTTCCTGTCATCCAGCTCTGTCGCATCTTTTTGCCCTTTCCCCTGGATCCCTATCCCTAATTTCTCCTCCTTTAGAAAACAGTATTTGGGCCCAAGTTACCAATTTCAACAAAATCAGTTTTAAAAAAAACCCCAAAACAAAAAAATAACAACAACAACAACAAAAAACCCTTCTACCTCATTGCTTGATATCCTCTAGGCCAAAAAGTTTGCAGAATTCAGCATTTTTAAAAACAGCCACAGAAGAAGAAGAAAAAAAAAGCGTGTCTTTTCCAGCCCAGTAAATCTCATCTATATAAAGACTAAATGAATAACATTTTAAAAATTCCTCAATGTGAGCAAATCCATGTCACCATAATATATTGTCTTTATGTGGAGAAGACAGAGGCTCGCACATTTTATTTCATTTCTTTTTGCAACTGTGTCTCCTTTGCAACATATTACCATACAAAAGAGATATATACAGAGAAAACAGAAGCCAATATCACTCCTTTCTCTAGGATCCTTTCCTTAAGGCCTTTCTTTTTCTATCCCCAAACACAGAAAAATAAGAAATATCTCCACTGACTTGAAGTGACGCTTGCCCTTGAATAGCTTGCCTGGATCCACCGACAGCCCATTTAAAAAACCTTCATTTCAACATTGGGCCAGTGCTCTCCTCTCTGCCTCCTCCTATCTGCAAGCAGGCTCTCCCACAGCCCCACTGCCAGCCACCTTTGCCCTCAAGCTTCCAACAGCCCGTCCCCTTTATGTGTAGGCACTTAATCTGATTTTACCCTTCGTGCTTTTTTCATTATTCTTAGTTCATCCACACCACATAAATTATCGCCTTCATTTTCAGTTCCCCATGTGCCCCATTCACACCAATTCCAAATAAATACTTGATTCCCATCCATTTAATCCAAATTAATTCATATTCCCTCTCTCGTCCTCCATCCTCATCCCCGCCCCACTTCATCTATTTCTCTTCCTTACAGCACCTCCCCTCCTTCTTTTACCCATGCTTGTCTTCCAGAACAGTTCAGATGTAGAAGGCTTTTGTAGGATGGTTGGTAACGGCTTCTCTTGCTATCTTAGGAAAGCCGTACTGTACATCACTGCCAATTTCCACAGGCTAGAGCTTGCAGGGTCTGTTTAACTCTCCACCCTGGTGTCCATGAACATCATCTCTCCCCATGCACAAATCAGTCCAGAGTCAGAAAACTCACTTGACTGCACAGTCAATGTACCCCAATGTTTGGGGTGCTGAAATGTCACAGATGTTGTATTTTCTGACCTTGGAATACATTCACACACACGATGAGATATCTCAAGTATAAGACTCAAGTTCAAACACAAACTACTTATATCTCATAAACATTTTATACAAATAGCCTGAAGGCAATATTTTGCAACTATTTTTTTGTTGTTGTTTACTTGCATTTTGGCTGTTTTTTGTGTAAAAAGCCAGTTGTGGAACTGTCTACTTGCAGTATCAAATAGGGGTCTCAAAAAATGTGTAGAGGGTCTGGAGAAACGACTCAGTTGGTCAAGCGCTTGCCACGTAAGCATGAGATGCTGGGTTCAGACATTCAGGACCTACATTAAAAAAGAAGTCAGTGGGATGACTCTCCGCGGTTTTCTGCTATACTCATAGACGCTGTCTTGTTGCCGTCATACAGCTTCCTCTAAAAGCAGATGGGAGAGAATGCAGAGACTCACAGCCAGACATTATGTGGACAGAGTCTAAATCAGAGGTCTCCATGGGGTTCCTCCCCTCAGGACTTGGGGAAACCCATGGAAGATGGGGGAAAAATTACACAAGTCAGAGGGTTGGAGGACACCAAGAGAACGTGACCCACCGAATCAACTGAGCAGGGCTCATATGGGCTCATGGAGATTGGAGCGGCAAGCATGGGGTTTGCATGAATCTTCAGCAGGTCCTCTGCATAGATGCTGTGGCAGTTAGCTTGGCATATCTGTGGGATTCCTAGCAGTGGGAGTTGTCGGTGTGCCTCTGACTTGTTGGGATTCTTTTCCTCCTATTGGGTTGCCCTGTACAATCTTGGTATGAGGGCTTTTGCCTTGCCTTATTGTACCTTGTTTTGTTGTTTCTGGTTGTTGTCTCCTGGAGGCCTGCTCCTTTCTAAAGGGAAATAGAGGGGAATGGATCTAAAGAAGAGAGGAGGTGGGGAGAAAGTTGGGAGGAGTAGAAGGAGGGGAAACTGGTTGAGACGAACACCTATACTTTCATACACAAGGAAAAAGAGTTTTAGAGTTTGGAACCTTTTGGATTTGTGGTCCAGGATACTCAACCTTTCTGTAGTGCTAACTAACCACCTCATTTCTAGTTTGCGTAAAGCTGTTTGACTCAGTTATCACTAACCAATGCCAAAACATCAAGAGTGACAACCCAAACCACCACAACAATAATAGTAATAATAAAAATAAAGACAATTCCACTACTATTGTTAATGAGCTATTACGTACAATCTGCCAAGTAAACTGCTTATTAACCCTTGGAAACTATGTGTGATGCGGACACAATTATCCGTCTTTATAGATGAGGAGACTGAAACTCAGAAAAGGCGATTTACACAGGTCATAAGTCTAGTAGAGGCAGAACACAAACCCCAGTGGGTCTGACGACACCACCCGCTCTTAACTGCCACTCAGTACTGCTTTTCTCATTACTCACACTGACTACATCAGTGTGTCTACCTGGTGAGAGGCATCTCGGCACTTTCCTCCATCACAAAGCAAGTGGTTGCTAGAGCTGGGCATAATGAGACCAACCTTGGCACCCACTCTGAGAAGCCGTTTTCAAAGAACAAAGCCCCAAGTAATGCATCGGTCATCACAGTTAGCCTCTGGACGTCTCTGTGGGCTAACAGGGTGAAGAAAAGAAAAATCTGGACTTTCAACCACCACTGCCCAAATCTCTGTTCCTCATAGCTACCCAGCTTCTACACAAGAGGCCAACGGTTCAGACCGGTATCTATCTACATCCATGTATTGCAGGACATTCTCTCTTCCTCTGGTTTCCTTGGGGGGCAGGAGTAAGTTTTGTTCTGCAACCCGGAGGTGCTGTCGTATCTTGTCGTTACTTTCTTCCCCGACTCAACCAAGAAAGAAATGAAAATTAAAATCCTTTCAGAATGGTACCAAGAGAGGAAAAGACTGACAGAAGAAGGAAGCATGGACTCTGGAAAACCTGAGCTCAGATGCTGATGGGAATCTGAAGCTAGGCCATGAGATTGAAAAGCTATGTTAGGGAGACCATACCACAAACCCGGCAAGAGCCACAGTGCTTCTAGCTCAGTCCTAGGGGCGTGTGCCTAGGTCAGGATGTAAGAGTGAATGCTGGTCATCTTCATTGCATGACAGTAGCTCTGAGGTGCAAAGTCATGGCTTCTACTCACAAGGCATTCATTTTCCTTCAGAAAAACTATTTATGGTCTTGCAAAGACATCACAGGGACCACCCAAACATCAGAGCTGAATGAGGCCTTTGGAGCCATATTGTTTGACAAATAGGGTTCAAGCAGTAAAGAGACAACAGTGTCCCAGAGTTAGTCAGTGGCAGAGCTAGAAACAGAATCCAGGTTGTCTGACTTTTGGGCCAGGGCAGCTTCCCTGGTGACACAGAGTACCACACTCCCCCTTCCCCCTCCCCCACTCCCACCCCCCAGCATCAGGTTGGATAGTTTGGTGGGTTGAATTTTTAGACAGGGTCTCACTATGTAGCCCTGATTGGCTGGTACTCACTTAAGTAGAGCAGATCAGCCTAAAACTCACAGAGAGCCACTTGTTTCTGCCTTCCAAGTCCTGGGACTGAAAGGCCTGCACCGCCATATCCGGCCCCAGAGACTTTTCTTACCTGGTAGGCCATCGCCGACTTACTCTGAGAACATTATTTCTCTCTAATACCTTTGGGGATTCTCGTTAAGCAGTATACAAGAACCATACAAGCAATGCACTGTTAGCGACCCACTTAAAAACCACCAATCTCAGTAATTGCTCCTAGTGGCACTTTAGCCGACCAAGAAGAGACATCACCCCAATTCAGACCCCAGAACTGAAGACAAAGGACTTCTCAAGGAAAATGGCAATTTCCCACTCTTCTGTATGAACCCCTCACATACAAATGACCCCACTGCCCCAAAGACCAATAAAATTTCTTGGAATCAGCACAGACATTCTGAGTAAAATATACAGCCCTCCAACCCTCCCCTACCCACCTTTCACACACACACACACACACACACACACACACACCACAGAGCAATGAAATCACTTTAGCAACTTCTCAGTAACAAGCTCATTAAAAAGCAATTCTGCCATCTCTCCATAAAGCACGCGCCAGAGAACAATGCAAAAGAGGAGATGCCAATTAATTATAGAATGATCACATCTAATGAACTCTGAAACCCTCCTGCTGTTGGTGACTTTGATAAAAAAAATCAGGGATGCTGGGAAAAGAGTGAATAGGGACACCCTGGCTACCTTGTTTAACTATGAATGCTTTGAAATATCCCCCTTCAACTTTTAATGTTGATCAAACCTGCAGAGACACAGTGACAAATGACAAATGCCTGTGTGGAGGGGGCCTGAGGAGTGTCTGGGAGCCACACCCAGAGTCCCTTTCCAGCAGCCTCAGGACTGCCCGCTTCTCGGTTGGGGCTGGCCTTGCCTTGGAAACTAGCTCTCCTCAGCCAGGCAGTGACAAATCCATGTCCCATACTGGGACTTCCTAAGAGCTCAGGGTCGGAAGTGAGTCATTCTACTTCCCGAGCCAGCCCTCCTGCCTCCCTGTGCCATCCTAGTGAGCATGAAGGTAACTTCTTATAAGAGCAGCCCATCCCACCACAAGGGGAGCAACCAAGAGAGGAAGAAAAGACCTGAGGCCAACTTGTACCACTACCTGTGTGAGTCCTCTGGTGGGCCTTTAAGTGGGAGCTTTTTGTATAAACTTTCCGGCACCCGTTAAACTGACAGCGATGGACCCTCTTCTTGTTTTCAGGGCATGTGTCAGCCCCTACCCCTCCTTGTTCACTGTCGCTCTGTCCACTCTTAACTGCTCCAGCTGGTGTCACGGCTGTTGCCGCCGCCACCCCTCCCACCTTCACTGAGCTGAGGGAAGCCTTCTTGGCCACCAGTTTCAACGTCACCGTGCCATCCACGGCTGAGAGAGTCTGTGAGGTTTTGACCAGATGGCGGCTGAGCTCAGGGGACGAGGGGGGCGTTAATGAGGTCACTGCGTTGAGCTGGGCCTGGTTGACCGCGGTGTAGCTGTCTAGAGAAGAGCTGGTTGGTTGGAGGCTGAGGCAGGTCTCAGATAGCAACTTGTCCCGAGAGAGCAAGATGTCCACTGCAGAGCTCTTCTCGCAGATGGTGGCTTCCACTGGGAGCAGCAGGGGGTCTAAGCGCCGGAAGCTTTCCTCAATGCACGGGGGAGGAGAGGCGTGGAGAAAGCAGTCCAAGTCCTCGCCAAAGGTCTCCGAGATCCGCCGGGGTTCTGTCTGGAGGTAGCGTTCCAACTCAAGGCATGTCTGCAGGAGAAGGAAGGAGAACAGTAACCATCAGAGGCAAAGGACACCAGGAGGCCATGCACAGACTGATAGGTAAACGGAAAAGGATAGAGATGGCCAATGTCTAAGATGCTCTTGCCCATGGGTCTGATGCCTTGGTATTTACTCTTTGAGTACTTCTTAACTGTTCAGCAGAACATCATGGAATGATTTGAACCACTGCAGTAGACAGAGAACCAGAAGGACTGTCTCACACATGCAAAATCCACAGAACCTCAACATCTAAATCAGGATCTCTTTCCCTTCCATCAATTGAGCAGGTAAAATGCACCAAGTCTCCCTAGGATTTTCCATGGAGGCAAGATGCAAATACAAGCAAAGCCTGTTCATGGGCCCATTTCAATGTTCAAAGCAGACTTGAACAAGTCACAAAACTAAGCCATCATTACAACTCGATCTGCACAGAAAACCATGTCTAATCAGAAAGTTACCTTCGGAAGCCATCAGCCTAGAGCCAGCCCTGCTTTGAGCCTGGATTTCAGGACCACACGGAATGGCTATCACTTTACAGAAGGCCTATTCTAACATCTTTGACACATAAGACAAAACCCCTATTGTCTATATGCTTCATTATAATAAATGCAATTGCTCTCCACTGTGTGGCAGGGGGCTGGATCTCACTACCATTGCTTAGCACCCCTGACTATCCACTCAAAATAAGTTCAAAGCCAGCAATTCAGACCTACGAAAGGTGCTAGGTGTGTTTAATCCCAGTACTCAGGAATCAGAGGCAAGCAGACCTCTATAAGTTCCCTCTGCCGGCCTGTCCTATGTAGTGGGAAAGAGGGAAGATTATAATGCATAGCACACATCTTTCACCCGGCAAATGGAGAGGAACCAAAAAGCTTTAATTGTAACAATAAAATCTTCAACCAAGGCGCTCCTAAGTCCTTGAAAATTGGTAAAGACTTAGGCAAAAAAAATAAGTTTGTTTTCCAGAGTTCTCGTCAATTTTACTACTCCAGACACTTACATAAATGACATTGCTAACTCGCACACTCAGCTTCTAAAGGCTTGAAAAGAGAAATGCTAAAGGAAAGTCAAAATGTGACTAACACGATTTACTGCCTCCACGATGCTTCTAATCAACCAGTGTTCTGGCTATAGGAAGTTTTTCTGTTCAGAATGTATTCTAATGGCATATCTAGTCATGTTGTGTGTGTCAAGGATTTTATTTTGGTAACATTTAAGCCAACCAGTTTTTAGTCAGACTTCAGGTAAAACTTTGCATTTCCGAATAAGAACCAGATTCGTAACAACAACAAAGTATCAGTCTTGAGCTTCACATCTGGTGTTTAATGCCATGAGCTAATGAATGGTTTCCATATTTATTCTGTCATGCTCATTATTTTATAGCTGTTTTCAGTAGAGGAATCCATCATTACTGGGAGCAAGCAAAAGGTATGTCCAGATAATTTGGAGATTTTTCCAGATCTCTATTACTGCTTCCTGATTTTATTTCTTTGTGAGCAAATAACAGACTTCAGAGGTATCAAGACTTTTGCGTTTACTGAGGTTTACATTACAGCACAGACTATGCCCTCATCTCGCTGAGGTAGGCAGTTTTAGAAACGACCACTAAAACATGGCCCAATCAGAGGGTTTCTTGCCCTTTCTCCCAAAGAGGAGAACCCGAGCTTTGAGAAGCGGACATGTTCCAGGTGGAAGTCAGCTGAGTCATGGGTTATCGGATGTCCTTGGGGTAGTTCACTGTCTCTTGTGCAAGGATTAATGGCACACACCTAGATGCTGTTGTCTGTGAATGGAGCTTTACTATGTCCAGGCTATTTATATAGTTTTCAATTCAAAGATGTGAAAGAAATGAGTTGGTATGAGGCTCAGATCCCCTCATATTGTAAGTCTTTGCGCCAGAAACATGGAACTATAGCAGCCTCTAAAATCTGGGCTGCTTCAGAAAGGCTGAATTTCTGAAGGATAATTTGTAGAATATTTTCCATGAGTGTCGATCAGGAGGTGCAGAATATCCCAGACAGTCACTACAGAGGGATTTTTTTTTTTGCCTTGAGAAATCTACTACCTGTAATCTCTGTTAAAAATAAAGTTTAGATAAAAGACATATTTTTAATTGGATGAGGAGTTTAAAGAACTTCCTGTCAAGAGTATAGAAACTAAAATACACAGGTAAAAAGAACATGTTAAGTTTATATCCAAGAAAAAGAGTTCATTTATAACATTATTTGTAACTACCTGTAAGACTGTTTTAACCAACGCCTTCAATGTTTAATTTGAAATTAGCCTCTGCTATATGTCCATGGATTTTAGTATTATCAATTCTATATAGCCATACAGGTATTCACAGAAATAAATGTGTATATTATATGAAAGTATACACACTGGTAACACTAACTCAGTCTCAAAAAGCTTAAAGATGAAGATACCCAGTAGCAATGGCACAGAACCTCATTTCCTAAACATTATCCATCAAAGGGAGGCAGCGCTCACTGAAAAAAATACCTGTTTCATGGACTGGGGCAAAACTGTAAGCTAAGCCTAAAAGATCCTGTGGTCCCAGAAAATAAGGAAATGGAAGGGATCGTTTATAAGGGAAGCAGTGTGCAGCAGAGACTTTGTGCTGTTAACTTAAAGAGGTCTTCAGTGGCCAAATCTGGACAATGAGGGAAACTTTTGATCATGAGAATGGAATGTAACCCTTCCAATAAAATAAAACCTTATACACCTATAAAAAAGTGGAGGGAAAGGATCAGTTTTTCCTTATATTAAATTACAATTTATAGGGAGAAAAGTCGATAGGAACTTAAAAACACAACCATGAGGCCAAGCGCGGTGGCACACACCTCTAATCCCAGCACTCAGGGAGGCTGAAACAGGAGGACTGCTGTGAGTTCAAGGCTAGCCTGATCTACAAAGAGAGTCCAGGACAGCCAAGGCTACACAGAGAAACCCTGTCTTGAAAAGCAAACAAACAAAAATCAACCATGAGACAAACAATAAAGCAATAATGACAGCAAGTAACACTAATGAGGACTCAAGAGTCAAAAATAAAAGAAACGAGGTATTTGTCCTCTTAAAGTATCTCCCAACCAGATGTTAAAGCCAAAGATAAAAATGGTAACTTCATGGTGGGGAAAGATAAGGGATACCACCTGAACCACTGATCACAGTCAGCATGCGAGTGACAACTCATATTGGTAACGTGCCCCCTCTGAATGATATGTTCAAAGAGGGATTGCATTAGTCTGTTCTATTCCTGCCAAAGATGCATAAACTCAATCTAATCATGAGAAGACATCAGACAAACTGAAGTAGAATCCATTACACAAACAACTGGGTAGTTACAAATGTCAAGGTCATAAACTGTAAAGCGAGGTTGAGAAGCTGTCACAGATTAGAAGAGACAGTATGATATGGCATTTAAATACAATGGATCTTAGACCAATAAAATGCTGGAAAAATGCAATTCAAATAAAGTATATAAATTAGCTGATGGTATTTTTCCCAATGATAATTTCCTGATGATGATAATAATACTATATTGAAGGGAGAATGAAACAGAGCAAATATCAGCAAGCTAGTAATCTCTCTAGGCTATAAATTTGAATAGAGTTCAGATGCTTCTCTCAATTCTAATGACACTCCAGCCACCAAACTCCAAGTGTGGGTCAGCAGATGTCAATTTAATGACACAAATTATGCCTGTCCGCTATCTCACCTTGGTGATAGAGGCTTCTCAGAGCTGACCTATCAGCACAACTTAAGGCCTGATCCATTGCATCAGCCTGATTCCTGAACAAACCATTCCTTTCAGCAAAGGGAAAGAATGTTCAAACGGTAAATGATTCTCTTATGTATTCATGAGTCACAGATGAGCCTCGGGAAGACTGTGATATTCCAACCCTGAGACGCATGGCTTCTTTGCCTAGTCTCCTAGTAAATATCACCTAAAACTTGCTCTGAAACGATCACCCTAAAAGCTCCTTTAATAACTCGCTTCATGCTTTCACAGGCCTCCTGCTTGTTGAAACAAGCTTGTTAAAGGTAATAATCCAAGACCTGGCTTTAAAAAAAGAAAAGAAAGAAAGAAAATGCACTGGTGAAATGGCTCTGTGGGCGAAGGTGCTTGCTGCCATTCCTGATGATCTGAGTTTGATTCCTATGACCCAATGTTGTGGAAAGAGTGAACTATCTCCACATGGGCACTTTGAACTCCTCTCTCTCTCTCTCTCATACACACAAATAAATAAATGGTTAAAATATTTTAAAAAGAAAATACTTCAACCTATTACTGCCATACCCTCTAATTCTATGACAAGTTCCAGAAACCAAAGTTGAAGAATAGCAAAATTCCAGTCCTGTAGCATACAATCCCATCAAAATCCCCCTCCCACTATGTAGTTAACAGTCTTTATCATGGGTTCAAGAGAAATGTAAAACGCTTGGTTATATGACGCCAAAGTCACCAAATAGCTTTTGTTCAACCCATGCCTACTGCATCATAAATTACACCCCAACCTACCAATCCAGAGAGTAAACTGTTAGCATCTCCCCTAATCGCCTCCCTCAAGGGTTTCTTTCACACATTTTTTTTTTCCTATTTACTTTCCCTCAAGTCCATATACTTGAAGCAATCTTTCACCTCCACTCCCCCTAATCATTCTTCACTCAGATTTCAGCATGAAGTCTATCTCCCACTGGAAGCCTGGTCTACAAAACACAGTGCTGAGAAAATGTACTGATTGCCAAATGTTGAAAGACACTCCTCCCCAGGCCTGGGCAATGAAACATATCTGCTAAATGAATCTAGGTGCAGAAAGACTAGCGGGATGTCTGGATGCTTAAGATTATAATCTTGAAAGCACAAAGTACACACTCTAGCCTTGGCTCCTTGGATCCACCCCCTTAGAAACCTTTTAGGACATAAAAAGTTTTGATTTTTATTCTGATTCTCAATTTGTACAAAGCCACAGGTATAATATTTCTGCTACTACTTAATAACGATGGTATGACAAGTAGTCAGGAATCCTCAGATCTATGTGCATTCAAGTTAGAAAGTTTTTTTTAAAAACCAAATGAAAAGAAATTAATTTTGCTAATGATTTTTTTTCTGGAATTATGCAAAGTCAAAGAAATAAAAGGCCAGCAGTCAATACCTAATTTGCTAATCAGCCAATGGTCATTTGTGGTCCTTCTGCCCGTTGTCCTTCATCACAGTCATCCTGCTTGTCTCACATAAAAGGGTCAAGAGCTAAGCCTACACACAGATAAGACAATTTTAAGAAAGACATGGATGCAAAAACTGGAGAAACCCAGCCTTCCACTTTTTAAAACATGCAAACTCATGCTTCCTCTAAGATCAGACCTTGACCTGCCGCTGCTGTTGATGATACTAATGAGTGTGATGATGATGCTCTTGGCAAGGAAGGGGTGAACTTCTGCTCCAAGCAAGACTGTTCACCCAGGTAATTACACACAGGTGAACTACACTTGGCCGCCCATGGGAACCTCTTTCTGCCAATTATTATATGCGGTTTTGCCACGTGCTGCTAACCACAGTTCCATGGTCCCTAAAGAGTCTCACAGAGAGAAAGAAGGCACCAACCTCTTACTTTCTCCTGGGAGGGTCCTAAAACTCACTTGTGTGTGTGTGTGTGTGTGTATGTGTGTATGTGTGTGTGTGTGTGTGCTTTGAAATCTTCAGACACCTCCTAGAATGGGAAATTCAGCTACTGATAAGATGGGAAAACAGGGTCCTTTTCTGTGGGCATTTTCTAAAATATTCTTTCCAGAGACTTTGTGACTGCTTAGACTT
This sequence comes from Pachyuromys duprasi, assembly GCA_028658305.1. Classification (NCBI taxonomy): domain Eukaryota; kingdom Metazoa; phylum Chordata; class Mammalia; order Rodentia; family Muridae; genus Pachyuromys; species Pachyuromys duprasi. The sequence continues at coordinate 44,042,919 of CM053751.1, forward strand.
AGACTTTTTAATCAAAGAAGAAAGAGTCCTCCAACTCCTGAAATCAACGAGATTCATAAAGATTGACATGGATGGGAATGTCATGTTTTTTTCCTTCCTCTTCAAAGATTGATAGGAATAAAGATGCCGACATATTTACACTCTTTTAAAATTAGGTCAGAGTTAAAAGATGGGAGAAGAACCAGAGCGGTTTGATACCATTTTTCTCTATGGCTAGATGGGAAGAGCCACTACTGACAAAGCCAGGAAGCCTGTGGGAGAACCTCAATTTCCAAGCACTAGACTCAAAGCCTCAGCATTTTAAAATGGGTTGAAGAAGAACACAGTCATATTAAACGTGCTTTAGGACAGAATGTGCACATGAACCATCACTCAATACACCTCCTACAGCTTCAAAAGTCAGTCCTAAGAGAGTTTTCACCTTTTCTTGATTTTTTTCAGCACTAGCATATTAGGGTAGAAAGTTGGAAAAGAATGGATTCTGTCTAGAAAATTCCCGTAAGTAATCTCTTACTGCATGTTTTAGCTATTAGGTTTAAAAAAGAAAAAATAAAAAAACCACACCAGTAGCACAGCCCATAGGTACAATAGTCTTACACATTGCTGTCAGAACTGCTGAACTCCACAAAACATTCAAGGTACTATAGCCAATGCAAGACCGCATTCCTCCTGACTCTTTCTCACATCAACTGGTTGCTAGAGCTGAAACCAAATTAAACACCTCCCTCCGGTAATTTGTAAATTCTGAGAGACAGTGCTGTGAAAGTTAATTCAATCCTAAACAAACATGAAAGTTAGGAAACTTGTATCAAAACCCTATCAATGCTCCTCCTCCCCAAATCACTTCTAACATACAAAGAAAATATTTGCTTATATATTTTTCCCTGGGGAAGCCAGGAAGGAAGGAGGGAAGATTAAAGGCCTAGGAAGAGGATGGTGACTTTGAAATGACTTTCCCTGGGTCCAGGATGTGCAGCATCCTCAAATACTGCTTTGATCCTCCAAGGAATCTTTAGTTGCAACTCATAAAGCAAATCCTACAAACCACTCTGGTCTAAATTAGACACTAAAGTCATGTAACCCGGGCAAAGCTAGGCTTTGGGTTCTAGAAGCAAGAAGACTCTAGGTCTCCCTCCTTCTCCAACTAGGAAGGCCTGTCCTTCATCTTACTGCACACAAATCCATAGATACTTCGTCTCCTCTATCCATCTCTTCCAACCAAGCCTAACTTTTAGGATTAAACGGGTGAAAAATGCTATTCGCTACTTAGTAGCCCAAAACTAAGTTTCAGCTGATGTCTCAATTTTAGTCATTATCACATTCTCATGGACATAATAAAATTCATGCCTAAAGAGTCAAAGAAAAGTGCTCTATATTCTGCTGTCAAGAGCAATGGACTAGATCCAAAAGTTAAACAAGATGACTCCCTAAGGCAGTGCTTCTCAACCTTCCTAAGGCTGCGGCCCTTTACCACAGTTCCTGGAGATTGGTTACCCCAACCTACTTCATAACTGTAATTCTGCTATTGCTACAACTGTAATCTAATATCTGATATGTAAATATCTGATACACAGGATATCGGATATGCGACCCCAATGGGATCACAACCCACAGGTTGATGGTCCTAGAAGAAACATCTATAGTTACAGCCAGTGACAATGCTAAGCAGTTCCTGTTCAGGAAGGAGCCCATGGACCTAGGGGAAAAGCCTCTGAGAGATGGCGTCCCAGGAACAACAATGGGCTGACGGGTTTTCAGCTTCACCATTAATTTTCCATAAAGAGCAGTTTTCTTGACGAGCGCTTATGTCAGGCAGGGTCTGATGCTTCAGAAACCTGTAATTATTCTTGGCTCCCCACCCCCCACAGCCTCTGCACCTGTGTCAGTTCAAGGCACCAGCTGGCCATGTCTTGCCTCCTGCCTCTTAAGAGAGGGGAGGGAGTGGGCATCATTGAAAATCCAAACTCATGCTACTCACTTCCTCCAAAACGCAAAAACAAAAAAAAAAAATTTTAAACTTGCCAATCCCGATTCCCTTCCCCCAACGTGCCTTGCCAAAAGAAACAAATAAACATTAATTGGCTGGAGAGCTCTCATTCAAACTGAAATGACTGAAAAACACAGTTAACAGGCAAAGGTCTGACAAGGGGTTATTAATCCTGTTTTACAGCTCACTCGTACACACCCCACCCGTTCTCATTAACCTTGTACACACACTCACACACCCTCCACAAGCTCCCCTGTACTCTCAGTAGCCAGGATGGGAACATGCCGAAACAATGACATCATCTCCCCTTCCTCTCCCAGATCACTGCTCAGCCTGACTCAGGCTATTGGGATGATTATTTATTTATTTATTTAGTACACTCATTTCACTGACTCTCTACTAGAACACTCTTATGGCCTCAGTTGGGTTAATTAAATATTGCCATTTCCCTACCTTACATAACACACACACACACTTATTTCTTTGACACAAAGCACCATTGCACATATGTACAGTGTTCTCTCCCTCTCCCAGCTTGAATTTCCTGAGAAGAACGGGTTCAAATCCCACTGGGCCCGTCAGTGGCAGATGCAATCGAGTTGCTGACAGTCACAAAGGACACTTTCAAAACACAGCTTCCAGGAACCTCTGGTGCGGAATGTTACAGACAGCGCAGGGTACGGGAGAAGCGCAGTGCTCCTCAGACCACGGGAAATGGAAGCCAAGGGCACAAGGAGAGCAAGCCCTGAGATGCTTGAGCAACGGTTGTGATTTTTGTGTAATTGTATGCCCATGGAATCGATTCCCTAAAATATTTAAGATGGCCACACGACACGGCGACCTTACCCTCTCTGAGCTCACTGTTCTCATTTGCTGGAAGAACGGCCTGAACTTCTAAAGTACGCACAGTCTGAGGGACTCACATGCCTCGAAATAGAAATGGGAAGATCAAAGTGAGACCCACGAGTGCGGAGCAGGGCCAGAAGCGAGAGACACGGTTCGTTGTCTATAGGGGTGTGTAGGGAAGGGGTCTGAAGAGCCTAGACAGGAGCCTCAGTGCCTGGGACACTCAGTAATCCTGCTTGACAGAATGCTATGGTCTCTGTTTCCTGCCTCCTCATGGCTATTGGCCTCATCACTACCTAAAATGTACACTTAGCTAGAATGCAGGCACCTCAAAGACATCTGGACCCATTTCTGACTTGTGATCTGCTTCAGGTATTTGTTCAATGAGTGAATGGGTGATTGGGTGAATGAATGAAGCAACCCTGGATTCAACCAAAAAGCCATCAGTGACAGCAATTCTGGGGAGATGGGACTCCAGGCGAAAAATCTTCGCTGAAAAAAACACAAGAGATGGGGTGGTTGTCCCTGTTTGAATTTCCTACGAAGCTTTAACTACAAGCATCATGTCTATTTCAGGGCTTTTGAGGATAAACTTAGATGTTTACAGTATAGAACAAATCTCATATTCTAAGCTGAGAGGAAATTTTATTTCGTGTAGTGGCCCTAGAATGTGTACCTGAGTGGGAGAAAACTCCATTTCCTTGAGCCACAGAATTGCCATCTCCCTCCTTCTCTAGTCTCTTGAAAAGACCAGGAGCAGTGGTATGGACAAATGGACGCTGTGCTCTTCTTGTTGGCCCAAACCCCATTGGTGAAAAGAACTCTGGCCTGAGAATCTGGTTTAGTGTTAGTTTCTTGCACCTCACCCCTCAGCTTTCCTCAAGCAGCAGTTCATGTGCTTCTCCACAAAACATGCGAACCACGTGTTCAAAGGCTCTTTCTGTTCAGGCTTCTGCTGGCAATTCGCCAATGGCCTGCCATCCCTTTACTTCTTTACTATGGCCCCTGCGGACCTCCCTTTCTACCCCTCTCTTTTTCTCACTCATTAACACATCACTCTAGGACCAAGCACCTCTCCAAGCCCTAGTACCAGTACCTGCCCTCCTATGCCCGGAAATGTGGGCCCCTTGGTTTCTACACATGAGCACAGTTTTAATCTACCATGTTTCCATTCATTGTTACCTACACAGGTAACCAAGAGGACAGCCCTCCCTTGACCTGCCACAACAAACCAGCCCGAAATACCCCATCCATACTACCTTGTTTTACTTGCACTTTAGTGTTTACAAAGTCTGGACTGATCTTAACTCTAGGTTTTCATGTTGAACTGTCTATCTTTTCCTACAGAGAACAGCAGTTCCAGGGACTAGAGACTATAAAGTACCAACGAATCCCCAGCACCCAGCAAAATGCCTTTAAAAAGTCTCTCCAAAATACTCTAGTTGAATGAACAAATGAAGGTATGTCTCAACTGGGAGTTTTAGGTAACACTTGAGGTGATCTCTAGAGTCAGGAAATCCACCCTAAAATGCTGTCAGATTGACTTGGATGGCTCCATCTTTTCACCTAGAAGGCACCTGCTGCTGATTCACACTCCTCAAACTGGAGGGGAAACAGTCTCTTCTGAAGACAAAGAAACCTCCTTGGCTGCTTATACTTTGCCCATTCCAGACAGATACAAACAACCACCTGTTTCTTCTCAACAGTCCAGATTGCATCATGTACTTCAGGAGCCATTCAGATGAACAAAACCCACCCCTCTCAGCACCTGCGTGACGGGTGCTTATTAACCGCTGTCCTGGGGGAACAGGGTAATGACAGAGAGGCTCAACTAAATTTCACTCTATACCATTTATTGCCATTTTTGCCACCCCTAATGGATGTCCACGACAAAGAATACTGTGGTCATTGGTCTCCAAGGCATGAAGCTCATAACAATCTGGCCTCAAGGATTAGCAGCCATGTAACCATCAAGCCTTAAGTAAGAAGCCCTCCCACGCTCCCAGAGATGAGTCCATTCAAACCTGGATGCCTCCAGGAACTCCTGTTTTCTGCCATTCAGAGTACTTCCATGGGTGTCGTCCTTCAAAATCCTTTAGTTGGCCCATTTGTCTTTTCCATAATTTCCAAACATAGAAATACTTCCCCTCTGTTCCCTTTAGGAGTTTTACATAAAAAGGTATCTCTACTGAGAGGTACTATTTATTTCAGGTCATTATTTCATAGATACGGGCTCTCAAACACTGGAAGCAAGCCAAAATTCAATTAACAGGAGATGGCGTTTGAACCAGCATGAGCTGCAGGTGAAAACATTGAATAGTGTCTGTACGGGATTCCCTTGAATGTGTGTGTTATGCGTTTGCACGCACACCGCTGGGAGTAAGCATATATTCTTTTTCATGTATTCAGGATGCCTCTTCCTAAAGCTGGCATTGTTCTGAGTCACAAAACCCTTCCCTTTCTAATTCACTATGTTAGGCACTAGGAATCTTTCACGGGTTGCCTGGGAAAAGGTAAAAAGAGAAACAAAGAGATGATTTTTCCATCGGGTAAGGAAGAGTCAAATTGTGTGTGGTCCATTTCTGAACCACTGAAATATGGTGCGGGTTTCAAATTAACAATTCAACCCAAGTTGACAGGAAGACTCAGCTACTGAGACCCTGAAGTTTGGCTTGCTGTCACCCTGGTACCTCTTGAAACCTTAGGTGACTTGACTGATACCAGATGACATGCACTCTCAAGCACACCGGACTCTCATTGAAGAAGAGGCACTAATTTGAATCATCACCACTGTCCCTTCTCCCCCTTTGTTCCTGTCTAAACCAATTTCCATAGAGTTTCAGAGAAATCATCAGCCCATGCAAAGGGGAACTCCCAAAGGAATGAGAACTACATTAGCTGTGTAAGGGAGAAAATCTAATTTCCAATCCAGTTTGCTTTGTTGTTTCAACCTCCAAGGAAGGTTGCTACGTATGCACAACCCAAATTAAGTTTTAAAACATTACCATGATAAAAAATTAATAATAAAAAATTCCCATGAGGGGGAATGGTACAAAGCCCCTTATACAATGAAGGTCAGTGCCTCTGGAATTTGTGGGTGGTCTGAACCTTGAGGTCTCAATCATTTCAGCCAATAAACTAGTTAAGAATGTATATAACCACTGAAACCATTGCACAGGACACTTACCGCTTCTAGTGAACTAATTCTTAGTCAAAGGCCACATTCACGTAAGATTTCTTAAATTACTTTGTTGACACATCTTACAGAAATGTATTCTAATGGTCCAAATTATGGATTTGTTTTTGGTATGATAAGATAAGCCAGTGTGATTTCCTAGTGCCCTACTTACTGGAATAAAGCTCATGGCAAGACACCAGGGTGACTATATCATTAATTAACCTGAACCACACACCGGAACATCACTGCTAATAAAACTCTCCTATAAAGAAAACATGTTTTCTCTACTGAGAAGCCTGGAATGTGGGCCCAAGTAGAGACATTGCCTTAATTAGGGGGAATTTTGATGTTTTGTATGAATGTCTATCATTGCCACAAGTTCGGTCATATTTGGTTTGATCTTCAATGACTTCAGTTCTTCCTCGCGTGTGACTTATCTTCTTGAAAAACAAAAATGACATCTGCACTCTCAGCATTTGCTAACGTCCCCATTACCGGAAGAGCCAGCTTAAGCTTAAAGGAGGCTAACTACAGAGTTGTTAAAAGCACGCTGCAAGCTGACAACCCAGGATTTACTTATTGAGAAATCTAGAGAAACCTTTCATTTCTCTCTAAAACAAGCTGACAGACAAGGAACCAAGTCATAACTAGAGCAGAGGAGAGAGAAGGACTCTCCAAATCCATATGAAATGAGTGACGTGACTTCTTCATACAGAATTAATGTTATAAAAACCATCTAAAAATGCTTATCAGTATTTCTCATAGTCTCACACCTGGGAGTCCCCTTGTAAAGCCCTACAGGCTGCAAGGCTTAAAATTCCAATGTATTGGGAACCTGATGGAGGAAGAAAATTGGTGTTTCCACAGTTACACTGCCAAGTCTCCAATAAAACCAAAAATAAAAATCAAAAGTTTTCTGGAAAATAACAATGAGGTTCAACAATTCTGGTCCAACCCCGGACTTTTGATCAAGGATCTCAGCACAGACTGAAACTTCAACACATGATCATCCCTTGGAAAGTTTTATGGAATAAATACTCCTGATGAGGGAATGGGACCTTCCAAATGAGAAAACCCAGATACCAAACTTCATTCCATGTACTTTTAACTATATTTTTCTGCCATTTCTGATAAATCTGGGATGGGTGGCCTTGGTTCAGAAAACACCCCGCTTCTATGAGATTTCTTAGTCCTCCATGGTCATTCCATACTTTGGTAAAACCGTTGACAAGCAAATGTGATTTAGCCATTCTAATCACTAAACTTCCAGTATAATCTGTTGAGATATTTTAAAAAATTAAACTAGTGTAATTTTTTTAACTGTGGCCAGAAATAAACTTATATAGCATATTAAAGGCCTCATTTTCTTTATTGATCAGGATTAAAATGTATAATATAGAACAGATTTGAGCCTCCTAGCCAACATTTTAAAAATATTTCCTGATTTAAAAAATGTATTATATGTATATATTGACTAATGACACCCAACATTTTTCTCCACATTGCCTTGCAAAATAGTGATTCTTGTTTTTCTTTTTCTTTCTCTTTTTAAGACATGTTGTGTGTGTGAAAGAGACAGAGAGAGCAGTGTGGCAGATGTATGCAGGTCCAACATCTAGAAGCTGGTTCTACCATGTGGCCCTAGGGACTGAACTCAGTACATCAAGCTTACAACAAGCACCTTTACTCACTGAGCCATCTCACTGGCCCTCTTGGCTCATTTTTAACACCAGTATTACTAATCACCCATCCATTTTGTTCAAGAATCCAACAGAAAAATGCAGCTATCAAAAAGAAACACAGGAAAACAGCAGTAAGAGGAGAGGCAGCTGAAAAGATGGCTCAGTAGTCAAGAGAGCTTGTTGCTTCTCTACAGAACCTAAGTTCTGTCCCTAGCACCCACCTTGTGTGGCTCCCAACTACCTGTAAGTCCAGCTCCAGGGAATCTGATGCCCACATCTGGTCTCACTGGGCATCCCAACACACACACACTCATACACACGTGCAACCATTTTTAAAAAGGGAGGGGTGCTGGAGAAATGGTTTATCGGCCCATTGGTTAAAAGTGTACACTGCTCTTTCAGAGAACACACTTTTTTTTTTCCCCAGCAGCCATGTCCTCCGAGGGCACTTAAACTCAAGTGTGCAAACATGCCCCTGCACAGATACACATGGCTACCAATAAACAAAAATAATAAAAATAAAACTTTAAAAATAATGAAGAGGAGGAGAAATGGGAGCGATGGAAAACAGAACAGCAAGCCTCTCCCTTTGGTACAAAAATCCTAGCCACCAACGTGAAGATCCATCAAACATTTGGCTTTGCTTCCGACCTGGAATGTAAACAGTAATTTGAAAGTATCTTGCCTGTAAGCATCTGGTGGTAACTGACTAAATGTTAAAAAGGACAGTGTAGATGAAGCTGAGTGTGGCTCAGACATGAATGGTGGCGGATCGTCTTTGTTACTATCTTTGGGAAAAGCGACAATCACACTGTCCTAAATAGCAAGGTCTTTCAACTCTGGGACCTTTTTTAAGCATGTAAAAATCAAGGGCAATATGGTGGAAAGAATGCAGACCAAAGCCAAGAGAACTTTTACCAGATCCCTTTACTTAATTAACTGTGTGTCCTTCAGAGATTCACCTTGTCCTAATTCGTGAGTTTCTTTACCAAGAAACTAAAGGTGTTAATAAAATAGACTAGCTAGATACAATCCTTTTCAATACCATGAAAATCCTCTGGCTGTAAATATAATAAACTTCTTATGGCCAGATCTCGCCTGTCTATAAGAAGCTAGGCACAAAGGGGATAGGATTTACCAGTCTGATCCCTCTCCATATAAAAGCGCCATGTTTCCAGGAATCTCAATGATAGACTTGAAACTACAGCGTCTACCCCATCTCACAGACAAAGTCCAACCCTAACACTGTGCCGGACAGTATTATTTCTGTAGATAGCTGCCTATAGGCATTCAATCCTCTTCCTGATAAATCAATAGTTCTCAAATTCAAAGAGGGGCCAAGGAAAATAAAATATATTGGTGAAAGGAGTAAGACAGTAGGGAGGGGTAGGGACTGTGGTAAACTGGGATTTCATACACCATCAAAAAGAAAGTGACTAGATAGCTTGAGCTCACTGGTATCATGAAGGGAAATGAAGGCCCAATGTCAACTCCCACCCCGCCCCGTCCCTGCTTTATAAAGAAACTTTAATTCAAGAAGGTTATCTGAAATCTGCTGAATGCTTAAACTATTAAATCTTAGGGTGTAACTGAGGCCTCCATTTGAGAAGAAAGGAGAAGAGGAATAAAATCCAGGCATACCTGTGCAGTTCTTTCCTGCTGTGGACTTTGGCTCTTAAGGACAGCTAGCGAGCAGGAAGACCTGAACCACTCTCCTACCTTCTGAGGAAACACCCTTTTGGAGGAGAGAGCCACTGGAAGGAACACTGAACAAGCAGCACTCACTGAACGATGGGTTCTCTTTAGGGCCCCTATTCAAGATGCCCAGTTGCACTCCCAACTCTTACGAAGACTCAGCACAGGAATGCAAACTATAGAGATGGCAGCATGGTGTGTGAGGCGGGACCCGGGACAGCCCACCACAGCCCTGAAGCTTAAGCTTCTTTGGGGCTAAGCACAGTGCCTGGCACACTTAGTAAGCTCTTCAGTAAAATAAGGTTTATATGAAAACATTTTTATATTTAATTAAAAATCATTCATGAACTAGATGACTGTATTTCAACACAGTTTCTTGGTATTCTATATACCTTTTACATTTAGCTAATTATTATTATTATTTACAATTTCATACATGTATGCTTTGCGTACGGAAAACTCGGACTTGTCACTTCCTTACTGCCCTTGCCTACCCTTCTTCCTCCCCCACAGACCTCTCTCACTCTCACGTCCATGTCTTATTTGTTTTGTCTTACGAACCACGAACCATTAACTAGAGCGACCTGTGTCTGGGGGTTTGGCCCTATCTCTTGGAGCCTGGAGGACTCAGCAGAGGGTTCACAACTAAAGACATAATTAATTCCCCTTCAACCAAATGGAAACCTTTTAAGATTTTTATTAGTCGAGCCATGTTTGTTTCTCATTGCGTGTTTTTCTGTGAGGTAACCAAGACTCCCTGATAGGTAGCACTGGCCAACAGGATAATGATCGAAGAGAAAGAAGACTCTGGTAGGATGGTAGGCTGTGTCCATCTGAATTGTGGGTATTTGAAAGGCAGGGAATTCTATCTTTTACTGCTCTGAAATTAATTCAATACTCATGTCCTGAATTTCTACTTTCTATTAGGCACTGATGGAGACTTCGCGATTCTGGAGCTCAGTGCCTCCCTGTAAGTTGCCCATGGAATATTATACTGGCATTACTAATCCAATCGTGGCAGCCAATAGCACTGTTCCTGCTTCCGGAAAGCCACCCAGCTCCAGCCAGGATCTCTGGCTATGAAGCTGGGGCTGGGCTTGTGTTTAGAAATACAAACAATGGGAGGTGATCCAGCATATGTGTAATTAGTAGCTGGGATGGAGTCATTGCTAGGGCAACACAGAAAGGGAATCTACGCATTGTTCCTAGAGAGGTCACTGAATGTAGAGTGACAAAGTCACATTTGAGGTAGACCTTGACTAATGAAAGAGCTTTTGCAAAGTGAAGGACAGTACAATGACATTCTTGAAGGACAAGCCACAGGAATGAGGGCATGGACGCATCAAGGCCACACTGCATATTTGGGAAAAGATGTCCCACCTAGGGGTTCTGACCCACATGTCACATGATCAGGGATAGCAAGAAAAGTACTGGCAAGGCCCAGAAATGGCCAGGGGCATTCAGCTGCAGGTCACGTGGCTAGTTTCCTCTGCTTCAGCTTTCCTGGAGGGGGAGGGTGCTGGCTCCCCTGCTTCTCTGGATACGCAACAATTCGGGGAAGTGGTATTTCTGAAGCTACGTGCTTTCACAAAGGCTTCTCAGGCATCACTCTTCCAGATTTATACTCACAACATAAAGCACACTCACAACAAACACAAAACAGAATCAAAACACAGTAAGAAATCAATATAGCTATACCCCCTACTCCCCAAAAATTTTATTTTTTAAGTTCCTAAATTAAACACAGCCTTCAATAAGCTAAGAAAGTTTCCACCGAACAACTATCAGGGAGCCACTGACTTGTTCATGAGGTTTAAAATATACAGAATGATTTTGTGTGTGCATGTGCTTGTGTGTATGTGTGTGGGGGGAGTGTTGAAATTAGATCATGAGAATAACTTGACACTACACAAAGATTTTCCTTACAATGAAACACTTTCCTTCAAAAACCCTCGAAAAAGTTCCATCAAAAATCCAACCAAAGGTTCACAGCCTGAGCGTGTTTTTCTCTTTTGCACCCTCTCACTGTAGATGTTTTTCTGGCTTTCTAAGCAAAGAGGAAACCTCTCCCATTCCTGTAGGCTGCAGTTCCTGACCCAACTGCGGCAGCCAATGGCACTCAGGCTCCCAGAGGCCCTTCCTCAGATTGAGGGTAGCAGTCCAGGTCCAGCTAGGGTACCCGGTTATGAGTACTCTGCTTGCTACATCTCGGGTTCAATGCTGGCCACCTATGAAGAGCACCAGGCAGGCCTCCCTCATTCAGGATAGAGTGTTCAGGCATGCCTGACCTTTGAAAATCCAGCTCTAGCCTGCAGTTTCCAGACTGAAAATAAAAGTCCCAGGACTGGAGTGGGCTGGAAGCAGCTAACTGCATGTTCCAGGCCCAGCCCCCATACACTTTTCCTGTGACTGCATCCAGCAAAATCAATACAGCAGCATTATGGACTCTGCAATATCGTGAGAGAGGACTTCACTACTGCCTAAGTGGAGAGAAGGTGGGGGAGAGGCTGGCAGATGCAAGAGAGGATGCTACCTGCCCATCTTTACCTATCAATGTCAGGGAGGCAGCAACCCTGAAGGAGGGAACACAGTGTTCCCTTAAAAGTAAAATCCCCCATGCCCAAGTCTTGTCACTGTGCACCAAGAAGAGCTACACCAGGCAAAGTCGAGATGGCAAAGAGCTAGTATCTGTCGCTTCTTGAAATGCCAAGGAAGTGGAGATCATGCCAGGGGGCTAAAACAAAAGTGTGAAGTCCTTCACACGGCATGGCATCCTTCCATCTGCAGTCAGCCATTTTTAAAGTGTCCCACAGTCCCTAGTTTTCCACTTGGATTTCTTGAGTCACCTTCAAGCACCAAGATGAACACTTTCTGTTTTGCGTTTTCACCGGGACAAAAGGAAGAGGAGATATTGTTAAGCCTGTATCAAGATGCTAGCATCTCCATCCTTGAGTCACTTCCACTTTGCTTAGGGCTCTCTCCCCAGCGGTCACTGTTCTCTGCCCTAGGTCTCATGGCTCAATTCAAATGCCTTCACCGCACGATCAAAATCACTCTCAAAGCTAGTAATAACCAACGAAATGAGACTCCTGATACCTGCCTTCATGGGAAAGCACGTGTTGTCTCCTGACACCACACGTTGGTAGTACTCGTGACTGCCTGCAAATTGCCAACTGTCACTAAAGGTAAACAAAGCAAGTTTTTGGATACATATTAATCCCCACATCTAAGCAAATGCCTCGTTTCTATGAAGTCGCGGCCTCCTTCAGCTTCTCGGATTCTAGCTTTTGATCTAAGTAGAAGTTTGAGTTCCCTATTGTAAATCAGACATGAGTTCAGTCCATTTGCTGTTAAGGAAACACCACTCTCACCAGAAAGGACCAAGCAGAATCCGACACCCGCAGCTTGCTCTACTTATGAACACTATTCACATCTGTCAACAGAGTACAATGGCATTTCTCTAACCAGGCCTCCAGCAGAACTCCAGGACTAGAATATTTACTATAATTTACATTCAGAAACAAACTGCCACCATGATGGCCATGCCACCTGCTGCTTCTGTATTTATGCTTTGTTGGTGCAGCTAAGTAACATATCATTAAGGTCTCTTCTTATGTGACGTGACTTACTAAGTCACATAGGGACACCTCATAACTTTTCCTTCTCTACATTCTTCTTTCCCCTACACAAAGGGGAAAAAAAGCTTTAAACAATACATTGATTAAATGCTAAGAACAACACTCAACTCTAAAATATGGGAGGCTAATTTTTAGAAGAACCTCTCTGTATCAGACATTAAAATCTTTTTTTAAAATTTATTTATTTTTATCTCAATCACAGGTTAGGTACTTTGAACAGACATTAAAATCTACTCAGATACTTTATCTAAAATGAAGTGATATTTTTATATAATCTTCAGGCTTCTTTAAATAATTTCTAGATTGTTTCTAATGTTCTTTACAGTATAACTGCTTTGGAACTAGCCACTGCTCCACTGGATACAGAAGAGTAAAAGGATGTGTGTACATTCTCAGCTACATACACCACTTTCTAAAAAGTTCTGACCCGTCATTGAAATGGATACAAACAGCCATCATGCAGAGAATATGGAGGGTGACAACATCTTTGTTTACAAACATGCATCTAAGTACGGAGAAAGGGAATTACACAAGCTAAGGAGACTCAAAATAATGAAACACAGATGTTCAAGAGTTCCAAGAATTATCAAATAACTGTTCCATTTTAAATTCTTTCTGAGTAGTAACTATAAACTTCTGGGGAAAGTTCTGGAATATCAGTTTTAGGAAGACGAGTAGGAAAGTTCCTTGGCTGTGTCAGATGTGTCTGTGCACACCATCCACCCTTGGCAGCTCATTTTTTTCCTTCTGTGCCAGTGACACTCCACTCTTCCAGATTTATTCTCTTCTCTTCTTGTTCCATCTCTATATGCTAGGCTCCACGGATCACGGACAGTGCCCCTCTGGCTCACTATAGTATCCTCAACACGAAGCACAGAGCTTAGCCCTATCACTGAAGAAAGAAAAGGAAGATTAAAGGGAGGGAGGAATTAATAGAAGGAATGAAAGAAAAGAAAAAAGAATGGGAAACCTGAATCTGAGCCATAGGTTAAGCAGTCTCCCCTTCCTTGTCAAGCATTCACTGGTTTGCAATGAATGAGTATGATCATTCTCATGTCTTCTTCATCCATTGTTGGTGGATGAGGAACTCTTCCAAAAGAGTCCACTGACTTCAGGGCTAGAAATAACTGCTCTGATGTACAGTGGGGGGAAAAAAAAACAGGCAAGAAGCAAGTGGGCAAGTAAAGGGGTGGGAGGCCAGGGATTCTGGTGTTCTTGTTGCTCTATTTATAGTACCCACCCACTAAGGTTACTAGGAAATACTCCTCTCATTTCCCCTCCATTTTTTTCTTTTAGGCAAAGTTATTCCCTAAATCATTCCCTTTAACTCCCTCCATTCCGCTACTCTATCAAATACTGGCGGAAATATCCCCTCAAGCCCTTCCCCTAAGCAAAGCGAATGTCTGCTGGCACTGCTTCCTACTCCCTTCTTCTCTTCTCCAAATGTTCTTTGCTTCCCTGAACCTTCCATTCACATCCTCTGGAAAGTTTTGTCTTATTTTAGTCTCCATTCTCTTGTGGGAGGTTTTTCCCTTGACCTATGATTCCATGAGACCTTTACTGACATAAGGAAATTATTTCAAGGTACCCTGGAAACTCAACTTGCCAGAATTCCTTTTACTCCCTTCACCCACTGCTGCCCAAGAGAAATGAAAAAAGAAAAAGGAAGGAGGTCAATGAACGGTCCACCTATCACCTCCCTACCCACTCTCTACCTCTCCCTGGAGTTTACCCCTATCACAGCCCAAGACACAGTGGCTCTGAACCCCAGGTAGCATAGGGACATCTGCCCACTGGTAGCTCCACCCAGGGCAAGGTGTGGTTAGAGATAAGAATGTTAGATTGAGACAGCTCCCACTGGGGCTGTGTGCAGCTTGATCTATAACAAAGCTGGCTCCTGTTTCTTCTCAATGAAGGCAGTAAGAATAGGAAAGGTCTATGTACTGCCCTTCTGAAAAAGCAGCAATTGCTATTACCGGGCTCTCTTAACAGTCCAAATAACTAAACCTCCTAGGAACCTTGCTATCATTTAAGACTTCAACACACACCTGCACAGCATACGGTTATTGTGTAATTCAAATGCTGGTTCTGTACCCACTTCCCCCCATATGTGGTTACGATTCTTGTTCTGAGAATGTCCTGTCTCAGTGTTGTGTAAATACTGCTCCCCAACTATCCCATGGTATGCCAGTAAGGCAGCTTATACCCAATCACTAAGCAGGGGAGAGAATAGGGCTGGACTTTTTGCCAGCCAGGGGAGGAGGATATTCATCCACGAGATTCGGCCTGGCAGATGTCCAGGAGGGACTAGGAACGAGAGCTCAGCAAAAAAAGCTACAAAGTGCAAGTTATCTCTAGATGTACACTGGGAGAAGGCCCAATTAGCTTAGCAGGTTGAGAATAGAGTAATAACTGCTCAGTTATTGTGCTGTGAAGCTTGTTATTAAACAAATATAAAAGAGTCTCAATTATTTGTGTGCTAGCCAGGTTAAGAGAGAAACTGAGAAACAGTTTTATAAAAATAACTGTTAATACACGCACGCGCACGCACACACACTCACACGTACAGTCCATCACTGTATTACTTAGACTGCTCTTTAAAAACTTAAAAGTAATGTTCACATAGGAGAGTCAAACACATTTAAGCAGAGCAGAAAATTATAAAGAGTCAAAGTTTACTTTCCTTAGTTCCTCTTATATACCTTCCCCTTCTCTCAAACTACGAATAAGAGTTCTCATATGGTTTTGATTGAAATTTTACGTACATTGGCATTCACAACAGATATTTTTATTACCTTTCTTCTCCTGTATATAGATGGAAAGTGACTGGCTTTTCATTTTCTCAGCTGAAAGGTACCGAGGCTAGGGTAAATCAGCCCCCTCCTCCACCTCAGCCCCCTCCTCCACCTCAGCCCACAGCCTTTATTTCTCATAAAGGCCTGTTGGTGTTTTTTCCCCAGCCATTCCTCCCACCACACCCACACATCCTAAGAAATGCCTCAAAATAAAACAAGTCTTATGATGAGCATGTAAGCCACACTGGAGGATGCTAAGTAAAGGACACATAGGTCTCTCTGTATTCTTTTTTGCACCTTCCTGTGAGTCTGTAATTATTTCTAAATAAAAAGTTCTTCAAAAATGAAGCAAGCCTATGCTTTTTTGTGGGGGGGGTGCACATCAGGGGTCCCTAATGTAGGAGAAAGGGGACGTACTTAGGGAGAGAAAAGATTGTGAACACAAACGTCACCACCCCTGGCTTGCCTACTTCTCTAGCTCCTGGGTCAGAATGACAACACCAACCAGGTTTTGAACTATTTAGCACATATATGATTTTTTTAAAAGAAGAAAACAGTGTTTCCCAATGAAATTAACTGTCATAGTTATGAGCTCTGAATGTTGCTACTTGATCTAAACCATTTAACATTTTTTATTAGTTGAGCCTTTTTATCCTCTCTTAAAAATCAAAATTAAACCTTTAAAGTACACAAATACTTAAGTTTACAGAGAAAGGTATGGCTCTCCAGATGAAGAGTCTGTCCAACTCATGAGTCAAGCAAGTGTTTTATAGCTGCACTTCCCTACAAAGCCTTTTGGTGGCAAAAACCTAGCTGCATGCTCAAGCATCCTGTATATCCCTGACCCCAGAAACAAACTGCTCATGTGGGAAGTTGAGTCACACATATGTGCCAAGTCATCCCTACAGAAGTGGGTCAGGAGGCTGATGAACATTAAAGCTCCATTTCTTCCTCCTCATGGAAATCTATAGCCTAGACTACTGGGAGCTGTAAGCTTCAGAGAGCACACTGGACTCTACCTAAAGTCTGTCACAAGCAGACAGACCAAGAAAGTCCTGGTAGATGGTACCACTGCCCAATGTCGTTCTGAAATGAAAACTTCCATTTCAAAGGGACATAAAGGGACAGATCTGCACCAGCCAAAAAGATAAAACAGACTAGATGTCCAGAGGCCCAGTGTTCCAGCCCAACCCACAGGGGGTATCTGAACATAACACTTTTATTTTGCCTTTTTAGAGAGAAAATAACCAGAGAACTACAACTTTTATATTCTTGTTGTTTTCTTGTTGTGTCCTATTTTGTTGTTTTTTTTTTTTTAGCTTCTTTTGAAATCTGAGATCTGTCACCAGATTTGTGTCCCTCATAGCAGCACCTAGCTATAGTTGAATGGCAGCTTCCCCTTTCAATGGGGAAAATACTGTACTTACTAGACAGCTAATGTCTCTACCTCTCTATTAACTCCCGCTCTCCCAGCCTCTCTCCTATGGCTCTAGCACTCTTCATTTGCTATGGGGTGCTAGGGAAAGAATCTCGTTCACCCTCCTGTCCCCCAATCTGTTGTCCATTGTCTAAATTCTTGGTGTTCTTAGCATATGCTATACACCCAATCTTTACTGGTCCCCCGCCATGTCTTTGTTTTGCTTATAACCACAAGAGAAACGAAATTTCCCAATACTCCTCTTGTTCAACCTACCTCATATGCACTTTTCAGCAGCTTCTAAAGGCTGATTTCTACCTTCTCCCATGTCTTATCCTTAGATAAGAATAAGTCAATGAGATGGCTTACAGGGTAAAAGTGTTTTATGTACAAGCCTGAGAAGACAACCTGCGATCAAACGCCCAGAACTTAAGTAAAGGTGGAGGAAGGAGAGAACCGATTCCACAAAGTTGTCCAATGACCTACACAGGTATGCTGTCAAACACACACACACACACACACACACACAGAACGACTACTACTACTACTAATAATAATAATAATAATAATAATTAATAAGTTTTAAAATCTTGTGAAAAAAAGAATAAGAAATTAGTGGAACATGCTTTGGTTGCAGGACACTGAGATATCAATCTCAAAATGATTAGGAAGCTTCCTTCCTGCTGGCTAGATTTCACAGTGCCAGAGGTGCTATGCAGGCAAAAAACAAATCAGCCATGGACTTACCCAGGGGTAGACCCTGTTTGGTGCAATGTTCAGCAAGACGTACCCATTGGTGGCATGACCACTATGGCATAACCAGCCACTTTCTGATTTGATTTGAAGCCCACTCACAAGAGAAAATTCACTCCTGATACTGTGAACTTGGCCAAAAGCCTATAGCTAGGAAGGTCACAGGCTTTAATGTAGAGTCTGCTGGTATTGTTTTGCTAAATGCTCGTGTTGCCAAACTGCCTTCTAAATACTTGTTTTACCCACAGATTAGGTAGCTCTGAATTTTGGTCAGAATAGCCTCTTTGTTACTGGGCAGCAGTCAGTGCAAGACTTATAACTGGTCAAAGAACTGAGAACCAGTGACTATTGAGTGCTGTCATAGTTAGCTTCAGCTGTCAATGACCCAAATCTAAGGTCACCTGAGAGGAGAGAAGCTACTGAAGAATTTCTCAAATCAGACTGACCTGTGGACATCTGTATTTAGTATTTTCTTAATTGCTAGTTGATTTAGGAGGGCTCAGTCCACTCTAGGTGTAATTCCCTTGGCAGTGGGCATATATAATAAAAGGAACTGAGCAAGCAGAGGGAGCAAGCCAGTAAGCAGCAGTCCTCCATGGTCTCTGCTTCGGTTCCTACCTCATGTTCCTGCTGTTCAGTCAGTCGGCTCCCCTAGAGGATGGGCTAGAACCCGTAAGCCAAATAAAACATGTCCCGGCTGGTTTTGGTCAGTGTTTGCTCACAGCAATAAAAAGCAAAGCAGGACAAGTGCTGAGCCCTAAGTGGGACATCTATATCAACTCCCCAAGAAGCAAAGCAGGACAAGTGCTGAGCCCTAAGTGGGACATCTATATCAACTCTCCAAGATTCAAGGAATATCATGTGCAGGGGGAAGGAGAATGTAAGAGCTGGAGGAGACAGAGGAGTGCTGGGAAATGCTGTCTCCTGAACACGGCAGGGCTGCAATACTCAAGAACTCACAGCAGCAAAGGCGATCGAACAAGCCAATATTACAGCACAGGAGGTGTTCGCCAGGCACCCAACCCTAGGAGAGAAGCTATTGGTTGGTGATGGCCGGAAGAGCCAATTTTCTCCTAGGGTATGGTCCCAGGTAGGATGTCCACGCTCCTGTGGCTGGTCCCACATGTATGTATGTGCAGACAGCACCAACTGAACTCACTGAATTATTGTTTGGGGGAAAGGCCAAGAGGGCATGAAAGTATGAAGGGGTGATGGGGAAAGAGACCTGAGGGAGGGTAAATTGGTCATATATAACATTGACAGAAAATATAGTAAAATACTATTAAGAACTGGTGGGATTTCTTGTTTGTTGTGGATGTTGTTTTTCTGAAGAGAAAAAAGTAAACCACATAATCAACACCCCCCCCCCACACACACACTCAGAAACAATACTCTTTCCATAAGCACTGTCATTAGTTAGGTTCTTCGGGGTACCAGACTCACATTAAAAAGGGATATGCAGGTACACCTCACATCTGCCCATGCCTGCCCTTCTAGAAAATCCATGAACTGCCTGAGCACTCATGGACAGCCCCTCTTGTGGCACTGTCCACAGGAACAGAGCACCCTTACTATGTCTCTGGTGACAGGAAGACATGAAGTCCCTCAGAGAGAAGCAGAAATCACCTAACTTCCCCATGCTCTGGGGGGGGGGACAAAGAATGAAAATGCCCTTAGTATGTGACACTTGACTCCCAAAGCCTTGTCTGCATAGGACCCATTTCTGAACAGCAGACAAACAGGAGCACCACTAGTGAAGATTTCACGGGGCTTGGCCAGCCCAGTCAGTACAGGCTTTATGTCATCTCCCACCTACAGCCACTCTATTCAAGGTCAATATGGTGCTCCTACCAAACTGCCCAGTCTCCTTTCCTCCCTTAGTCACTCCACCGGAGGTGTCTCTGGTGGAGTGGGCCAAGCAGCTACATCCCCACACACCCACATGCTGCTCTGTGCCTCCCTTCTAGGGTAGTGGAGACAAGATTCTCATGGAAGCACGCCTCTGAGGTCCCAGTAAAGCCAGGACTTCCTACCCAGCCTGTCTTATCACAGAATAGCGCGTGGCAGTGTGCTTTGTTAAGGAGTCACTTAGCCATGCAGACCCACCTTCCCTCCAAACCTCGCCTTCCTTCCCCTCTACACCGCTTCTACCAGACGCAACACGGACACACGCCTACCACAGCCCAGAAAACAGTAGAACAGGATGGCTCACATCCCTGTGTCACGTGAGCACTGCACCCGGGCTGCAGATGGGAAAACAGAGTTTGCTGGCTTGTCCTGGTTTATCCTCACAACAAGATGAAATCCCTCAAATTTTCCATGTTCCTATTACTTCAGCCTCACCCACTATCATAAATGCCTACCGAGGGAGCACACCTACCTGTGGCGTCATCCTTTACTAAAGCTGCACGTCCTTGAAACCGTCTTATTAAATATGCCCGTTAACACGGGGCAAAAAAACCAAACAAACAAACGTGAAAATCGTAATATTAAAGAAAACATGATCCACTCCTAACCAAATGTCTGCCCATCAGATTCCTAGGACCTGAAACCTGTTCTCTTCATTTAAAGTTGTAATGATAGTGTTAATAATATAAGCCAAAGAAAGTAAAGAGGAACATGGGAGGGAAGGATAGAGAGGTTACAGATAGGAGCTACTCCAAAGCCCGACTTCTTCACTGCATTAGAAGGATGCAAAGAAAGCTGAAAAGGGAATAAAACTGTCTCCCAAGGTGATTCTGTGTTATTTAGCATCCCGGCTCACAAAACCCTTTGGAGTGCATCCCTCCCCTCCCCTAAGCAATGGCTTTAGTAAGCCATGCTGAACTTGCCCCGTGTGCTGTGCTAACATGCAAATGCGTTTACTTTATTGCAAAGGGGGCTCACAATTCTTGAGAGACCAATCCTGGCTTGGACTTAATGACCCCTAAAAGCTCAGCCAGGTTATTTGCAAATTGAGGGGGAGGAGAAGGGATATCAGTGAAATGTATAGAGCGCCTGCAGTTTTAATCTTTATAAAGCTGGGTCTCTTGGCTCAAAGGCTGGAGGAAAAAGTCAACAGGCACGCATCTTGGGTAGAACAGGTGCTCTGCATTCTGCTGTTGGTTTGCAGGCACCTCTCATGCCCATATCCTATCTTTAGCCCTTTTTTTCTTTTTCTCCTTCCTTGATGAAAATATTTTCTCAAACATTTTAATAGTGGTTCATTCTCACAGTAACATAAATGGCACTTGGATTTGAAAACTTATTCAAACACACACAGAGAAAGAAGGAGAGAGGGAGACAGGGAAAGGGGGAGATTGAGACTGACCTTGAGTCACCACTTAGCAATTAGGAATTTTAGAAAAGAAAAGGAGAGAGAGGTTGGAGAAAAGAAAGGGAAATACTTCATATTAAGTAAGTCAAAGGAATAGCCTTAAAGAGGGTAAAATGACCCTGAAAGAAAAAAAAAATCCCCATCTGGGCAACAAAAGTGATATCCTTAGTAACACAAGGAAGCCAATATAAAAGAATAATTCCTTTAAGCACCCCTAATGGAGAATTGCATCCTGAAAGCGCTAGAAAAATGAAGGCCAAGTGCCTTGCTGGCAATTTCTGAATGCCAATGGTAGGAAGAGAGCAAGGCACTTGAGTCTTGAAAAGTACTTCATTATAATACGGGACTTTTTACACAAAGAGCATCACTTCTTTAAGTGAAATAAGTCCCACAAAGTCAACTTCCCCATTAAAAGGGGCAGGGAGAAGCAGCTAAAGCAGAATTCTGAACATGTTTCTACATCAGGGTTTCTAAGAAAGCCCCTGAACTGGTTATTCTTACACACATATACACACACAAAGTGTTTTCCCACCATTTATTGGTTTAGTCTCTGAAAGAGGCAAAGGAAACCATGACAAAAGCAAATTTTTGTTAATGAGCAAGCAATGTCTGAAGGGAATTTTTTTTAATGTTCACTTGATTTTATTTAATAAATTTCATTTAATTTTAATTTTCATTATAAATAGTACTAAAGGAGTTTTGAGGGATTTTTAAGAGGAGGGATGGTTGGTTTTTGTTCTTGTTTTGTTTTGTTTTGTTTTTTCTTTCCATTTTACTCCCACTTAAGACAAGGAAACTGCATGTTTAGGAAACTCAGAGTCAATTTTTTTCCAAGTTGGAAAATGTATCTACCAATAAAGAATGAACTCTCAAGAGCAACTGTTCAGCCCAGGCGGGGGAGGGGCAGGGCAGATGGCCTTTTCCACCCCAGATTTCCATCATCTATAACAGAACCTGGATGACCAGGAAAAAGTGAGGTGCAATTTGGAAATTGCCTTATAAAAGAGAATCGTTCCCAAACAAAGACATTCAGCAAGATGGAGAGATTGAAAAGAAAATTAAAATGGATCCTGAGTGAGAGCGCAAAGCCATGCAGCTTGACAGAGTGATGGAGAAGACAAGGCTGCACCAGATAGTAGCTGTTGGGAGGTGAAGGTGTCTTGGAGTGCTGCTAGTCTTGGGGTTCAAACCCAAATACATGCTGCCGGGACCTGTGATCACAAATGAAGAGGGATGGGAACAGCGGAGACAAGGTTTCTTGCTATCCTATCCAAAAACATCTGAGGTATAAAGAAAACTGGAATATGTGTGCTAGCCAAATAAGACATGGCTTCAAGCCAGTGAGTTTCCTGTGTGTGTATCTGCTAATCTCATAGCTCCTGGCTCTATCTGCACAGTACACCTTAGGACACTGAGGAGTAGAAAAAGCCTTTGTAGTAGAAACACAGAAGAAAAGCTGTATGGCAGAACCAAAAGCTAAAATTGTGTTGCACACAGATGCAAGGTTAAGCAGAAAAATTAAATAACATTATGGGAAAAGTCCTCTTCTGGTCCGTGCATACTTATTTGGTTCAAATGATTCACTATTTCAAGAACAAATTAAATTATACTCTAGTTAAATGAGTTACTTCTCAGTGTGTATGTGTGGGGGAGGGTGAGTTGAGCAGGAATTTGTACTCAAAAAAAAAAAAAGAAAAGAAAAGAAAGAAAGAAAGAAAAATAACTTCAGTGGTCAGGTCTGACATTAAATTAAAACAAAACAAAACGCCCAAAATACCAAAAACCAAAACAAAGTCCTGTTAAAGCTGTGTCTACACTTTTAAGGACAGTCCTGGGTAAGATGCGGCAACGGGAGCCTCTGATTCCCACTGTACAGACAGGAGAAGGGAGGCCACAGAGCAGGTACTTCACTGTCTGCTATAAAACGAATGATTTAATGTCTGGGGTTCGTAGTTTCTTCCAGATACTATCCAGAGGAAGAAGTAAAAAAAAGGGGGGGGGATTTTTTCCATTTCTAGGTTAATACAATAGGAGAATGAATGAGCTTAAGAGTATTTTCAAAGTCTGAACCCAGGGAAAAACAATGCCCTGAATACCATGCAGTGGTTTGACATCTTCCCAAAGTGGAGGGAAGGATGAGAACACCTTCCCCAAGAGTCAACTGGAAGGGAAGCAGCTAGACTTCAGGGCAGCGGTTCTCAATCTGTGGGTCACAGACTGGTATTTCATGGTCACATGTTAGATATTCTGCATATCAGATATTTACATTACGATTCATAATAGTAGCAGCGAATTATGGTTATGAAGCATCAACAAAAATAATTTTATGGCTGTGGGTCAGCACAACATGAAAAACTGCATTTAAAAAGAGGTTGCAGCACCCCGAAGGGTGGGCCCCACTGCTTCGCGGAGATCACACCCCCACAATCCCATGGGATTCTGGTAGCCTGCTTTCTCTACCTCTAAGAACACAGGAGATGCAAAATCTACTAAAGGAAAGAATGCAGTCTACACGCCAGTCTGGCATCTGCAAAATAAACCTCTCCATAGGTGCTGAACCAAACCTTAAATTCCAAGATAAAATCTTTGACTTTTATAGCAGTGTATGTACAGCTACGGCCCCTCCCTGAGAGAAAACTCCCAAAATGAACAACCATATCAAACGATTACTTTTTCAGAGGCCTATTCACAAACACCCCACTTTATCACAGAAAGAATATTTCTCCTGTATGTGAGTGCTTCTATTATGCCTTATTTGAAGGAGGAAAATGAAATAAAATTCCTATCCGAGATATTTATAGATCTCATAAAACCTGATTTGTTCTCATAAGCGCTGTAAGCTCAGTCATCAGGTAAGCTGGAAATGGGAGGTGTGGTAAGTAGCACTGTATTATGTTATATGTGCCTAATTCTGGCTCTGAGAGAGAGGGAGAGAGAAAGACACAGAGAGAGACAGAGAGGGGGAAGGGACGCAGACAGACAGAGAAACAGAGAGACACAGAGAATGCAGACTAGAAAAACTCAGTAGAAATAAGTTATAAATAAGTGGGTGCAAAAGAAAAAGAGAAAGACTGGAAATCTGCATGAACAAGCCAAGAAAATTCCATGGACGTCAGCCACCATAGGTCTAATTACTATATTCTTTTCCTAGTTCTAAGTCCTAAGAGTATTTGCTGAGTGATTGCTGTATGCCCTATGTTGGGTCACAGAACCAATTCTTAGGAATCAATAACTCCATTCCAGATAAGGAACAGACTTGGCAGTGACCTTCTTGAGGGTCCAGATACACTTCCATATAATTTGTATACCACAAAACACCGGAACCTTATGGAGCAGCTGGAACATCCATGATTGAGAAAACCATGGTTTAGAAAGCAAAATCTAAAGGATGTTCAAATCCCAATAGGTCTTCTGGTACCAAGCCATATCTCTGATTTCTGCCTTCATGTCTCCTACCAAAGTAAGGGTCAGTACTTGTATAAAAAACTGGAAGTGTCAGAGGCCTATCTAGGTTTGGATTCTGCCAAGCCACTTTCATGGCATGTGGTTTTAGGCAAACCACTGGATGTCTAAAACCACAGTGAGTCCATCTATAAAGTGGGCACAAGCAGAATATGTATTTCACATGGTTGTGTAGAAGAGAGAATGGAATGACATGTATAATACACTCAAAGAAGATTATCTTTAGGAAGTAAGTATCTGATACATATTAGGTATTATTTTGATGCTTTGTATAGTGATAAGGATAGTAAGCAGATGCACAGAGGGAAGACACCAAGTACTCTACCCTTACTTTTGCAACTTGTTTACTTTGTAGCCACAGTAAGATAACTTGCTTCATCATCTCCACCTCAATTTTTCACCCAAGTAGGAAATTCTGTAAGAATGTGCCTTGTTGGTGACAAGAGGCCATGAGTCCCTCAGAACTCTTAAATTCTACGTATCAGCTTGCTGACATGCTCATTAAACAAATATGAAGCTCTTTATCGTGGAGCAGAGTATCTCTTGCTCAGTCCTAAAGGAAGTAAGAACCTTGATGCCCAGGGGAAGATGTACAGTTAAGGGCTAACAACTTTTGAATGCAGCATTCAGTGACTCAAGCCTGACACTGAGCAGGATCTCCTATGAATCACAGGAAAGCTGCTATATAAACAGCCTCCTCACAGAGGACCTCCCAATGCCAAAGGACGAGCTGTGTCCCGTGAGCAGGGACTAAAGTGCCACAGGAACAGAATGTAACGGTTCAAAAGTCACAGGTAGATAGAATCTATTTCCACTCCTCTATAGCATGTTCAAATCTGCTGCCTCTCCAAAAATAAGCACTAAGACTATGACCACTCCATTGAATTCTGCTCACTCGGCCCTCGGCCCTCGAAGGTGAATGTGAGTCAGGGTCAAGAGCAGGCAGGCACTCCCTTGCAGGGCAATTGCTCCATGGCTAATTGCCATTTTCACAGCTGGGTTGAGCTTTCCAAAAAGCATCCTTCAACTTTGAGCCCTGAGCTCTTCTCCTGGTGGTCTGGCTTGCCAACCATACCCCTTCAAAGACAGTTTATAGATAAAAGGACAAAGCTACAGGAGATACAATTTTACAAACATCACAGTTTGAGAAAGAGACATTTCTAAGGATTCTTTGTGAATATCACCACATGGCCATAGTCAATACCACAGGAGCCCAGCCTTCCATGGATTTGGAGGCCGCCTCTTTGCCCGAACGTCCTCGGCAGCAATTTTCTGCAGTTTATTTTTGTCCCTCTTACTAGAAGGATGGCTCCTTTGATTTTTTTTTTTTATAAACAGTCTAATTCCAAACAATGTGATCAGTAAGAAAGAAATGGAGAAGTGGGACCCAATGCCTACTTGTGTAATCTGAAGGCATCCGTGCACACATATATTCCTTTAAAACCATGAAGCAGGCCGAGACAAGCATGACTGCGGACTTACCAAGGATAAATTCTCTGAAATGTCATATGACTGGATATTAATGCCCAACGCCACAAAAGCTTCCAGAAATGGAATTTGACCAGGTTAAGCAAACTCAGGGTGGGTCATAAGAAATGTGAGCCAAACAGAACTGCCTTAGACACACCAAGTTTGGGAAAAAGAAAATGTGAAGGGTGAAACAGCACTTGGGCAGCTACTTCTAACAAATGAGCTGGATGAAGAATACCTATGAGAATAGCTCTCCGTTCTTATTTTGTTAGAAATATCTGGCCCTCTTATGATTTAAATTATACAAGTAGCAAAATGCCCTAACGTAAGATTAGGCTCTTGTGACTGGTAGTTAACCCTCTGGGGGTCAATAGCTCAAATCCGAGCTGCATACTGGAATCACCTAGGAGCCTGACAAATGTCCCCCCACCAGGACCCCCTCATTTACTTGGTATGTGTGACTGAGAACCACAGTTAACCTGAAATATTGAAGCATTGCCACAGTTAGCATTCAAGGAACTACGGAATCTCTACTGGACTCACCAAAACCTAGGAGATTAAATAGTAAATTTTAATTATCAAAATCATAATTAAGGTAACAACCCTGTTTGAAGCAATATAACATAACTGAAAATAGTATAAGAAGAAAATATCACAAGGAAATTAAAGAGTTGGACATAAAATTTTTAAAAAAGTGGCAGTTCCTATTGACTAAGGATGAGGGTAAGAGGAAGCTGTTTCCTAGGAAATATAGTAACTATCTGAAAGATAAAGGCTATGGAATTTGGACCAGCAGTTCTCAACCCCTGTGGGGGCTCGATTGACCCTTTCACAGGGGTTGCCTAAGACCATCAGATAACACAAATATTTATAATTCAAAGCAGTAGCAAAAGTACAATTATGAAGTAGCAACGAAAATAATGGTGTGTGTTGGGGGTGGGGGGTGGGGAGTCACCATAACATGATGAGTTGCAGCTTTAGGAAGGTTGAGAGTTACTGATTTAGACAAAGAGAATTGTGGAGGGGGAAAAAGTAGAAAAGAATTGAGAAGGGGAAAAAAAATCCCAAAATAAAATAATAACAAAACAAAACAACAACAAAAGACCAAAGGCGGATAAAGCTACTCACCTCATTGCAATGGCGTTTGTTACTTTTAAAAGCAGGGAGAATTTGCTGATGTTACAGGGGTCCAGTCTTGGAAGACCTTGACACTTGTAAGTTTAGGCCCAACCTGTGTGTAATATGGAGGCACTGAAAGCTGACCGCAGGAGGTGACTGGCACGTGGAGACAATTCCAGAGCAGTGGCAGAAGGGACCAAAAGTTGAAAACCAATGCTAACACACCAAAGCCAATGGGAGATTGAACTCTTGTTTTATGTATCAACTCATAAGATTTTTCAATCTAGAACATTCCTTAGGACAGAGTGTACAGACAGTAGTGAAGGGTGGCTGGTGAGCTGAAGCTATAGCAACCCAGGTCTGTCTTTTATCCAGCCTCTGAGGACATGCATCTGGATGGACCTCCCCACCCATTCATTACTACTTAAATGATAATGCTTTTTATAAGAATGGCTTATTACGTACGGTGAGGTCTTTTGCCTCTCCCTCACACAAAAAGAATGCATTTTTAAAAAATCACTATAGATTATTTACAGTGGGAGAAGTATTAAGTTCAACTACTCTATGCTTTGTTATAGGGCCTAGGCAATGTCAATGTTTGGGTTTTGTTTGTTTTGGGGGAGGGGCTGGGTTTGTTTTATTTTGTTGTTTCGTTTTGGTACTGGTACCCAGAAGTAAAAGGAGTGCTTTCTCATGTCTCTTTAAGATGGTAGAATGATAAATAAGCAGTGAAACCTACTTGAAACCTACTGTCCGAGCCCTGGGCCCCGGAGTCATCAGTCCTAACTCGAGCCTGAAGAATGTGATTCACTCCAATACTCCAGAGTTGAACAAACCAAACCCCTTCCAAGATTTAAAATTTTACGATTTTAGGTTCTTAGCTCTGTTACAAGCCAGAGGCCAGACTTTCAAGATGACCCTCAGGAAATGTTAATGAATCCATGTTCAGAAATAGATATTGCATGTGGCTCTACTTTAATTATTTTAATTACGTCAAGTCATTTCCGAATGACACAGACACGGACGCCATTTCCTGGACATCATGAACATGTGAGGTCACACTGTTGCTCACTAGTCCCCAACATGCCCTGAGCTAAAAGCATGCCCACAAACAGAGCTAGGCAAATCTCAAGCCTGGTTTATATAAACAAGTACATGGGTAAAAAAGACTAGACGGACCAGTGTTCAAAAACACGAACGAAGAGTTCCATTTTGACAGTGGTCACCTATTCTGTGACTTTAAATTTTTAAACATGTCCTTTTCCCAAGGGAGCCAGCTATGGAGCAGATGTTCATCCTTCTCAACTTTGGGACACTCAAACACAACAGTCCACACAAATAAGGGCTTAAGAAACAAAACATCTAACATGGAATAGACTTATAGTTTTATACAAAACATTTTTTTAAAAGCAAAGGCCCACACAGCCTCGCTAGGTCTATGGCAGCTCAATCAGGAATGGTTTCTTCCCCTTGAATTGGAAGTCGCTTGCATCTCAAGCAGGTGGACATTGGGACTAATTTTCCCCCAAGGCAGCTGCTGACTCAGCTGTAGTGTGAACACAAAGGATGTGGCAGACGGAGCTCCTAGAACGGAAATCGGGACAGACAGACTGCAGACTACCATACTAAGTTCTTAGGCCCACAACAAATGACAAGGCAGTATCTTTGGCCCGAGGCAATAGAAATGATGTTGCAAAGAAAAGGAAAGAAGTAGGGACAACTGGAAAGCAGCACCAGGACCACCCAGTTAAACGCACATTTTGAAAGTGGCAATACAAAAAAAAGGCAATACTTTATTTGGGGGACTCCTAAAAGAGACTGAATAGGAATGTTTTCTCATGAGGATGTTCTAAAATGTAAGAGTAGTGTTTTCTAGCTTGTCAGTATTATATACATTACTGAGTAAGCATCAATAATAGCTGTAGAGTTTTCTGGTTCCTTTCTTGGTAGAGCTGGCTGGCAATTGAGGCTCACACATTTCCACCCATTCATGCTAAGCGAGCACTTAGCTGATTGGGAGAACAAAGGGATTGGTAGGACACTAAGTCTCTGCCCTCACCATTCTGGCTCAGCTCATGGTAAGTTGGGGAGCTGTCCTAAACTTTCAGCAAATCCCAACTCCAACATGCACGCTAGCTATAGCAGGTGAGCCAGTATTAGGGAGGCATTGGATACATTTGCCAGTAATGGGTCCAGTGAAGGTGTCTAAAAATGCCAGGCATACTATAATAACCACAGAGCTGGGAACATTTGACCACTAGCTGGTCAAATATCAGAGCAGTTATCCTAACATAAGCTAGCTGGGGCTGGCCAAAGCGTGTGCATAGCGCCTGTACTCAAACAGCTAAAATGAGAGGGATTCTGTGAAGGAAAGACTTTTAAGATTCATCAGAGAATGGCTATTAAAAGCTCTACTCTGACCTTCTCTAGACTATCCCCCATTTAGGTGGAGAAGCAAATTAGCCTCAACAGGCATTTCTGTGTAGAAGGGGGATGGGAAACAAGAGCCCCCATTTGAACACTTAAGGTCTCCAACAAACCCACCCATAAATCATCTCAGGGCAAAGCTGTCACCCTGTCTGTATCTTCTACTTTGCCTTTTAAACGGATGGGACCCCAAGGCTCCTCTCTCCTCAGGGTAGTGAGTAGGGGTGTGAGATACATGAAGAACAAAGAATGGTGAGTTCCTTTTTCCCTTACTGAAGGCAGGTGTAGTAGCAATATCTGCATTGAGATCTTTGCTTACTTTAAAATACCAAATTGCAAACAGGTAGACCGAATAACTACGTGTGAGAGCCCCTAAACCCACATGAAGATGTGTCTATTAAAAGAACATAAAAATGAATCTGTTACAGAAAGGCTAAGTGTGTGATTGATGGCACTCACATGTGCTCTCGTTTTTTAAAGCCACATTTATTTAGTGGCTGTATCTTTATATTAAGAAAAAAAGCTGGAGAATCAGTGCAGTTCTGATTTTTTTCCCTACCAAGACACTGTTCTTATTAAAAAAAAATTTTACAGAAATTTACAGTAACTGACAAACACACAAATCACATACCAAAAAAAAAAAAAAAAAACAGCTATTTTATCCTTTCAATGTGGTTACCAAGGCTCCTTTGTGTCTACAAATTTCTCAGGGT
The DNA here is from genome assembly GCA_028658305.1 of Pachyuromys duprasi. Taxonomy (NCBI): domain Eukaryota; kingdom Metazoa; phylum Chordata; class Mammalia; order Rodentia; family Muridae; genus Pachyuromys; species Pachyuromys duprasi. The sequence goes on from CM053751.1 coordinate 44,073,417, forward strand.
GGTGCTGTTGCAAAGAAATTCTAATTCATGATAAGGTTTTCTGCAAATTGAGACAGTGGCAAACCTGCGGATGGACAGATCCTGCAGTCTGCTTTGTCTTTCTGAGATAGCACCTGGCTGCCCCAGCCTGTGGAAGGCAATGCAGGGGCAAGATCACACAGAGGAAGAAGCAGTGTGGCTCACACACCAAATCCCAGCTCCCGGTACCATGAGGCTGTTCTTGGAAGGCAACCATTTCTGTAGGTTTTCCCCTAGAGATGCCTCATACCAAAAGCCCTCATAAAAATTGTTTCAGGATGCCTGAGACCAAGATGAAATTGCAGAGTTACGGGGACACTGTAGTCTTTACACAAGCCAAGTATGCCATTAGTTTAAAACAATGGGGCAATAGAGGCGGAGGGACGGGTGTTCTATGATTTATTTATTTGTTTCCAGTAGCAGTGGAAAATTTTCTCCAAGCAAAAAGGAGGCCTGAAATTGACCCCATCTGCCAATTATGAATCAGCATTAACAATAATAATAATTCCATAAGAGTCTTCAAGTAAACATGCCACGCTTCTCAATGACATGTAGCAAAGTTCAGTGCAAATCATACTCAGTGTTGTTACTTGGACTGTCCTCATGAAACAGCATACTGGGAATAAAGAATCTATTAAAAAAACAAAAACTCTAAGTCTCTGTAGAGACTGGAAGAAAATGAAGGTGTTCTATGAAATGCTTTTTATTTTCTGAGTCAGCAGCCAGTTCAAAGAGTCCTACTTCTCTTATGACATTATGGACGTATCTCCCTTCATCATCAAATGGTACCCTAAAACCCACTCTAACTTCTGCCCTGTTCTTAACGCTTTTCAACTTTTGCTCAAACAGCTTATATTTCCTACAAGTTTTCAGAGAGCTTAAGGCTGGTAGCCTTCAGAGTTGTGTCAGCTGAATCCCATAAAATAACAGACCGCATAAGGGCAGTGTAATTTACAGTTACAGGACAAGTAGAGATGGTATTTCATGGGCCAACTGCTTAAGCATACAGTTTGAGTCTGAGTTCAGAGACGGGAGAGCTTGATTTGGGGTGTCCACTTGGGTTTTTGATTACACCAACAAAGATTTGGGGAGTCGGGACTCTGGTTGAGTACCACTGCCTAAGAATTCGTGTCAAAGTGAGAGGAGGTAGTCCTGTCATATCGACATCTTTGTCACAGGCTCATCGACTGGAGAAACTAGCCCATAGCCTAAGTCGGAAGCAAAGTTGATAAAGAGCCCCACCTCAGTTCTCCAGCGCACAGATGTTGTTCAGTTTATCATCCAAAACCATTCTCTAAAAACCAGATTAGATTATCAGGATCTCCACCCACCCCCACGCCCCCAAATGTCCCTGAGGCCAGGTATATTGCTCACTTTAAGAAAAACATCTAATGATTCTTCACTTGACCTCTAAAATCTGATTACTCCACAGCACCAGAAAACTTCCTCCTGCTTGGGGTTTTTGCAGCAACCTTGAGTTGTTTTGAGCAAAGGAGTCTCAAAATTTCACCACCTGGTTAATTTTGAACTAACAGTTGCATAAAACCACCACTACCCCTTAGACTCAGAAGAAGGGAGTGTGGGGAGGGGGAGGAAGGAAGAGATAAAGGCTAAAGGTTTTGTCATCAGCATGAACTCAGGGTCCTAGTTACCTTTGTACAGAGCAGCTGTGAGCAGAGTCCGTACCTCGTTTAGACACACTTGTCCACAAGTTATGCTTCCATGAGGACTCGGAGAAGGATTTTAAGATGAGAGAAGATGGCAGTTAGAAACAGTTGAGGCAAGAAATAAGAAAGACGACGGAAGTGAGAATTCCTTTGCCTGGCGATAAAAAAACACTAAGCAAGAGGTTTCTAGAAGGGGGAGGGGAGGGGGGAAGAGGAAGAGGGAAGAGGGAGGGGAAGAAGAAGGGCAGAGCTGGCTTCTGAGGAAACAATAGATCTAATACATCCCCTAACTGTCAAGCCAATGATGCTTCCTTGAAGCTGTACTTTCTGGATCCTCTAGGCAGATCTAGAAAAGCAGGTTTCCTCTGAAGAACTCCCTCAACACACACACCCCACCCCACAAGCAGGCTTTACTACCGTGAAAACTTGAACCAAAACAAAGTTGTGTGATTCATCTGGAGGGAACGTTGTAACAAATAAAGCCAACTTTCTTCCCTCCAACACTACATAACAGTTAGTCACAAACAAGGGCTGCCTGGGGCAGGCTGACTAAATCAACAGATTCCCTTCACTAACCAGTCTAGACTGTAGTTAATATGCAACTGATTCCACACCAATGGGCTGACAGTGTGAAAAGAAGGCTGTTTAGAAAATGAAATTCTGGCAACATTTTGGCTTACTTCGCATGCAAAATTAAAAAAAAAAAAAGGAAAAAAGGGATGTAGTGAGATCCCTCATGAGGCATAGTCTTGTTAAAGATGAGAGGAAAGGCTGCCTTAAAGAAATGATATGCCCACCGTGTCTGCGTGGTTAGCAAAGGGCAGCATCCGCCAGCCTTCCGACTGGAATGTATGCCCTGCACAGACACACAGACACACAGGCATACAGGCACACAGGCACACAGGCACAGGCGGCCAGTACCTGGAGGAGGGAAACGGGCAGCTTCCAGCCAAGCATGAACTAGTAACAATGGCACAGTCTGAAGAGTGAGCGCTTTACCACTGGCTCCATATACCATGCGCTATAAACATCTCTCCCTAAAGCAGCAACTGTTATACCCCAGCCTCAAGCTGGCAAATCCTGCTTTGGATCCTGGCAAAGGAAACTCTGCCGTTCATTAGCCTTAACAAGCTGCTGTCACTGCGCGGAGAAGAAGTTGCACGAACAGCCACACACCAAGGATCACGGTAAGCCGTCTTCTCCAGGATGGACTGTACAAGTTCACACACCTGATGTGAAAATCCGGGCTGTCTTCCTGGACTTTCCACTGTGCACAGGGTAGAGTTTTTAAACACCCAGGGTGTCCCCTCTCCCCAGCAGCCCCGCCCCCACCTACCACCATCTTTCCTGCAGAATGTCCCCTCAGCAGCTCCTAATCGCTGCTGGAAAAACCACTGTTTCCGCAGCAGACCCAGCACTTTCCACTGACCAGCAGTTTCTTTATTCCACTTCACAAAGCCCAGTGAACTTGTTCCCGGTCAGGCTTCAACCTCCCTGAGATGCCAAGCCAACTTGGCACTGGTACCCTTTAGCATCCTAGGAGTTTCTTAACTAGTCCTCTAAGACAAAAGTCGAAAGCACGGAGGCACACACTACCCTTTGTCCAAGGTAATGTTAAACCTGAGAGGCACCCCAAAGGCAAAAGAGAAGCTAGGACACAGTACAGGCTGCTCTCTCTGGAGATACTAGCTGGGGAGACATACAATGCATGTCAGCCTGAAACAGACACATCTTCCCATTTTCCTTGTACACATCCTGAAGCATCTTTTGTCACCTGGTTTCTCTTCCGTACTGCTCACCGTCCAATCTGAAAACCAAGCTCCTGTTCTTTATTGGCACAGGCTAAATTACTGGGGGAAACACTCCGTTGCCCCCCAACCCCATCCGACTGGCTCTGGGCACCAGTTGAAATAGATGAACCTGATATAAGTACCAAGAAGGTCAAAACTCCTGCATTTAGGAACGTGGTATCCTGTCAACCCCTGCTCGACCACCTTCCCACCCGGCTCCTCCAAACCCCAGAAGTTCGCCAGCAGGTCTCTGCCGGGGGACAGTGAACCGACAACGTGTGCGCACGGATGTGTGTTGGTGACAGAAACGCAGGCAGCTAGGACCGGCTCAGCTCAGCACACTGAAGGGTTAGGGGGTGGGTGGAGAGGGTAAGCGCCTATGATTGTTTCAGAAAACATTTTAAACAACACACAGCCGAAAATAAAGAAATAAGGGGGAAAAAATTAAAATTTCCAACTCAAATCCCACACCAACGCAGCCCCTGCGTCTCCGCCGCCGCACCACGATTTACACAAGTAATTTAAATCATTCACCTGCTGCCAGGTCTCCTCCAGGGATGGCAAAGCTGAGAAGTAGCCGGTGTCGTGGACAAGTTGTAGCTCCTGGAATATACTATAACTAGCCAACACGTCCATGCTGCTGCTGCCGGGCAAAACCGGAGGAGAAGCCCTCCCCCGAGCTCAGCTGGGTCTGTTTGTTTGTCAGTCTGTCTGGCTCACCCCCCAAGAAGGCAGACATCCAGTGGCCCTTTTGTTTTGTTTTGTTTCAGTCAACTAAAAAAAAAAAAAAAAAAAAAAAAAAAAAAAAAGGAGAGAGAGGGAGAGAGAAAAAAATCAATGCAGGAGAGGGAGAGAGGAGATGAGAGAGGAACGAGTGAGCAGGGTGGATGGAGAGAGGGATCCAGCTTGTACAGTGCAGATGACTGCCAGGAAAAGGGGACTTCACGGGACTAACAATTCCCTTCCAGGGCTCTAAGCACTCCAGCTCGTGGACCGGGAAGGGGGACGCAAACTCACTGACACGAAGCTGCCATCTATATCTGCAGCGCTGTTTCTCTCCTAATGCAATCTTTGCTCTTTATTTTGGGAGGTTGCATTTTTTTTTCTCGCGATCGCTTCTCTCTCTC
>CM053751.1:44078118-44231899 GCA_028658305.1 Pachyuromys duprasi
TCCGAGCGGACCCTGGGGCGGGGCCTGGCCCCGACGGCGGCCGCCGATTGGCGCGCCGCGGATCTCCCTGCTGCCTTACAAGGCGGTGCGAGGCGAGCTATTTTTAGAGGGCTATATAAGGGGGCCGAGGCGGCCGCCGGGCGGTCGGGGAGCTCGAGCACCGGGGAGGGCCGCCGCGACACTTGCACCGGTCCCGGGGACGCCGAGGCGGCCCGCGCGCTGGCCCCGGACCGTCGCTGCGGGGTTCGTCCGGGCCGCCGGCGCCCGTTCCCCGTGCGGATCCGAGGGAACGGGTCGCCCCGGTGGCCGATCGGGAGGTGCGCTCCCCGGTGCTGGGTTGGGACGCCTCCCGCGGCGGCAGCCGGTAGAGTTCGGCGGTGCAGCCGCCGGGGACAGGAGGCTTCTTTGCAATCGGCCTTCCTGCAGTGCATGGGGAAGGAGGGCGGCGAGGGGAAGCCAGGCTCAGGACAGCCTCACGTACCCCAAACTAGGTCCCCAAAAGCCCCTTCCGAGCTCCCCACAGGGTGCAGAAGCGAAGTGCCAGAGGAGGAAGCGCCTCACAATGGCAGAGAACAAAGGCGAGCTGCGCTGAGATGCGGCGTGCGCCCGCCCCCGACGCCGCACGCTGTCCCCGCCCCGGCCCGCGCGCCTCCGTGCGCGCCGCCGATCTTTTCCGCCCTCCGGTTCCTCTGACCGAGCCTGAGACCTGCCCGGGAGTCTGGTGCCCGGCATCCTTGAGTGTGCGTGAAACAGAATAGGGAGGGTGGGTAGAGCCAGGATGCAGGCCGGAGCAGGCACCTAGGCAGTGGATCCTGACAAGTGCCCTGGAGGAATATGCAGCACTTGGGTGGAGCAGGGCTCTTAGGTCGAGATTCTGCAAGCTCAGAGATGGAAACCCGCACAGTGCACGTGGTTAAGAGTTGCCCAGTTGTTTGCTTGACCTTAAATGGCTAGTGTTTCGTACAGGCTTCTCCAAAATACACCAAAAGCTGGGCTACTTTCGGAATGACTGCAGAATTCGGTACAAGACAGCAAACTTCCTTGTATCTTCAATGGAAGAAACACAATTTAGTCGACTCCATACCATTCCTATCTGTTGGCAACAACACTGAATTTGTTCTGTAAAACAGAAGTTTCCCATTCTCCAGAGGAAAGTAAACAGATTACTAAGATTGGAGAAACGCTGATTTATTCGCCCTTTAGTGCCTGAGATTCTTTTGGTCAAAGTAACAAAATTCATTGTATAATTGATGCCTTGCCTGCATGAATACTGCCACTAATTAAGTGCATGACTTGAGCAAATCAAGGTCTCTGCCTCCCCGTCACAGGAACACGAATGCAAATCTCTGCCTTGTTAAAAGAAACAAAATAGTGTTTGCAATTCATCTAGCATAGTATGTCACTATTAGAGGTACTAAATGTTAGTTGTCATTGGGAGCAGGCCAGGGTCTTAAAGAAGGAAGCAAGGTAGCAAGCACTTTTAGGAGATCTCACCCTCTCCACTGGTTTTAGGGCTTGGGCAGAAATGCGATGAGGGGTCCTAATGCAGAAAGTGCATTCATGAGTAATAAAACAAATAAAAAACCTTGGATACAGGAGACAAACATCAAGGCAAGAGAATTTAATCACGAGAATTTAATTTTATTTTACGCTATTACTGTTTTTGTTTGTTGGGTTGGTTGGTTGGTTTTTGAGACAATGTTTCTCTGTGTAGCCCTGACCTATCCTAGAACTCAACTTTGTAGAAGAGGCTGGCCTCAAATTCAGAAAATCTCCTGCCGCTGCCCAATGAATGCAGGGATTAAAGGCGCGTTCTACCACACCCTGCTTATTGCTGGTTTTGATGAAAATATATCTTACCTTTTGAGTTTGAAGATTTTGGAAATAGTTATCACACTTACATTATGCTTTGTGTGCGTTAAAGTTTTTATGTGCCCTGTCTCCTGTAACCCTCAGGACAGTCCCAACATAGGGATTCTCAGTATTCCGACTTAAATGGGTTAAGATCTCCAGGCATAGCATATAAACTAAGCATGGTCAGATAAGCCGGAAGTGACCTGGCAGCACTTGGAGTCCAGGAGTTTCTGATTTATAAGACTTTTGCATGAGGCTCTGCATACCAAAACGTTCCATTTCTTGGTTTTAAGTTAAGATGTGTTTATAAAAAAGTGTTCCAGTGGGCTGGAGGACTGCCTTTGACGCTTTCCCCATGTAACTTTCAGGTACCCGACCTATTAAAAAAAATGCTCAATGGGGTTTTACAAAAAAATCTTACAGATTACATTTTGAGCTCTCTTTCAAAGTGTTATAGGACATTTAAGAATTCGTTCTAAGAGCTATGTGTTACCAAAGTACTCCAAAATACATGCTTTCAACATTCATGCTTAGATATCTTAATTTTTTAAGTATTTAATTAAATTTACTTTCTTCCCTTTCCTCCCTCCAACTCCTTTCATGCCCCCTCCCCTTCCCTCTCAAATTCATGGCCACTTTTTCTTTGGTATTGTGTGTGTGTGATACCATACATATATGTGTACATATAAACAAATAAGCATGTACATATACTTACTTAGGTATATAAATATAACTTGCTCTGTCCATTTACTGTTGCTTGTAAACATGATTTTAGGGCTGACCAATTGGTATTGGCTAACCCATAGGAAACATATTTCTGGAGAAGACTGTTTCTCCTGCTCTTAGCATTCTGTTGTTGCCTGCATTGTCTGTCTAGGGGTGGGCCCTGTGAGATTTCCCCCTTCCCTGTTACACACGTATTGGTGTTGTGCTCAGTCAAGTCTTGAGGTATCATGGATGATGCTCCCTGTCATTTCTAGGAAACCCAACCTCCCAGCAGATTCCTTGGTCCTGTGGCTCCTAGAATCTTTCTGCCTCCTTTTCCTTGATGTTCCCTGAGCCTTAGATGCAGGAGTTTCATTGTAGATGGAGCCACCGAGGCAGGGCTCTCTGAATTTTGACAGTTTGTCTGTTATGGTATCTGTCTATTGCAAAGAGATGTTCCATTGAGGAGGGCTGAGGGTTACACTTGTCTGTGGTGTGAGGATAAGTTGGCCGAATAAAGTAGCAGTGGTAGGGTCTCCTCTAAGATCCACGACCTCACTAGCCAGTCAGGATTTCCCTCTTGTTGAGAGGCCTTAACTCCAATTAGAGAGCTGTTGCTTACCAGCAAGATGTGTGCCACTAGGGTTACTGTGCCATGCTGGCTACTCTGGTTCACAGACATCCCAGCTGGGTAGGGTTGCTTATAGCGCCTTCCGGTGCAATGAAAACTGAGCCTCGGAGAGGCGTCTTTCAGGTCAGATGTAGCATGGATCCTCTGGGTCCAACCTCTGAGGTGCATGTTTTCAGCAATAGGGAGGGACCTACCTTCCCCCTCTGGGAGGCAACGAGGGTTGACCGAAATAACCTATATTGTTTTGGGAGTCTCTTGGACTCTGCTTCTCCTGTATTAGGAGTTCTGTTGAGTATTTTCTAATAGCCAACTAGAAATTCTAGTTTCATATTGCAAAAGCACACGTAAAGTATGCCAATATACAAAATAATCAACAAACTAAGACCACAAGAGAAGAAAAATAATCTGTACTTTTTTGACTCACATATCAAATGCCTTTGTAGTATCTGACATTCGACAGTTTCTCACATCAGGTCTTTACCACTATAATGGGTTGGTCTGTTTTAATGGATGAAGACACTGAAGTTCAGAGAATGCATGTATTTTGCTCACTGCTCCATGTCTGTAAAGTGCCAGAATCAAATTCATATATAGGTATCTCTCCAAGCTGACCACATAATCTGTCTCCTACATGAACACTGTCTTGGGAAACACTGATGGTAGTATTTCCAAAATTATTGGCTGGGTGTGGTGGTGCATGCCTTTAATTTCAACATTTGGGAAGCAGAGGTAGCCAAATGTGTGTTCAGGCTAGCCAGGGCTACAGAGTGACACTCTGTCTTAAAGGGATAAATAAAAATGCTTTGGAAGTGATACTAAAGGGAATACCCAAGAGTAAATAATATTAACTCGACTCCATGAATCCAGAAATGAGAATATTTTGATAAATAATAAAAAATTAATATACGGGGCTGGAGAGATATCTCAGTGAAGAGTGCTTGCTGCTCTTGTAGAGGACCCAGCATCCACATGGTGGCTCAAACCCATATGCAGGCAAAGGACACACAAGTGGTGTACATACATATGTGTGGGCAAAGCATTCCCACACATAAATCTTTAAAACATTTTAATGACTATGTAGCTAAGACACGGTTTGAATCTGAATGTCCCCCATGGGCTCACGGGTTTGAGTTTTTGATCCCCAGCTGACGGCGTTGTTTTAGGTGGTGGAGCCTTTAGAGGTGGGGTCTGACCATCCAGAATAGATAGCAAGTGGTGGGGTCTCTAAAGATGTACCTGCTTGGGTCTGGTCCTTCTCTCTTTCCTTTGCAGTCCAATAGATGTGAGCACTCTCTTCATGATCCTGCTACCACAGGCTAAGCCCTCACCGTGCTCCCCTGCAGTGATGGACTTAGGTTCTTCCAAAACCATAAGCCCAAATAGGCCTTCCCTGTCTTACCTTGTTCCTTAGCATTGGACCATGATGACATGAAAGTAGTAGATGCAAGACACGTCACTCAGGCATGCACTACTACCAGATAGGTTCAGCTTCACTTACACCTGAGTGCCTTTCCCTGCTGTGCTTATGACTGGCAGAGCTTCCTCCAGGGAAATCTATTTAAAACAGGGACTAAATTTTAGAGCAATATTTTTTTAATTAAAGGTTTGTTTGAAATTTTATTGGAAACTAAAACTCAGTGTTAAATGCAGGTAGCAATAAGAGGGCTCTGGATTTTCAAACCAAGAATAGATGAAGTGGGGGAAGAAATGGCGGTAAGGGAGATAGGAGAGACATTGTAGGAGGGAGAAAAGGTGATGGATTTGATCAAAGTACATTGTATTTATATGTGAAATTCTCAAAACAGAAATTTTAAAAGTCTCAGTCTTAAGACACCTATTCTATGTAGTGCTGAATGTGTGGGGAGAGGGGATGTTTTGTAAAGCTTTCTGCTAATTTTGGAACGAATTAGTAACATCATAATTTTATTGACTTGAATTTGCTGATGAGACGTGAAGCACCTGTCTGGGGTCTGGACACAGCATCTCAACAGTAAGTGTTGGGCTGTGTAATTTGTCTTGAAAATGAAGCAAGATCTTTCAGGGTGACCGTGGCCCCTCTTTACTCGCCTGAAGTTGTAGCAGAAACTGAATTCCTTTCCTCCAAAGTGAGCCATAGCTAGTAAGAATGTCACCCTGTGACTTCCCACCATCTCCCTGAAGAGCCTCATGTAGAAATTATCCTGCCCCACACTGGCGGAAGCATTTGAGCTGCAGGCCTTGCTTATTTCCCCGGTTTATCCATAAGTCATATGCCCTTCGTCCAATCACACTTCTGCACCACCGCCCTTTCTTCACAAATCTAAGCACAGAAAGGCAGTTTTTCTTGGGTCCTCATTTCTGAAGGGCCTCATCTTACATGCAACTTTGTTTAATTCAATTAATCTGATGTCCTTTTTCTTCCAAACCATCTTCTCCTTTTGGTTATGTAGGGCATAGACCTTTCAGTGGGAGGGGGGGACTGCTCAGCATCTAGGTCACTTCATCTTCTATTAGACTTCCACAGCATAAAAAAAGGTCATTTTGTAAAAATGTGAGACTTCATACATTTCTTCGAAGATCTCAATGTTTTTGTAATCAAAGTTTTTTTTTTGATACAACAATATAATCACCTTGCCTGTTGATTTCAGTTTAACTCTGCAGTCTTCATTTGACAGTGGCTTTTTTGACCTCAATTTCATTGACATTATGAACCCTAACACCCCTTGCAAGATCTGCAATTTCACTTTACAACAGAGTTGAATGTATTTGCATTACATTGCCTTTGTCTTCATGGGGAAAGGGAGCATTGAGCAAGAACCTGTGAATGAGCAACCGACGTACAAATGGTCATACCATCAATGAATGATTTCCACGCATGGATATCTCATAATATACTTCAGTAATTGTAATAATAATTTTAAAAATGCTTTCAATTATTCAAGACTCCCTTCCCTTTACACAAAACATGAAATTGTGGAGCATTCTGTGGTTGCGTCACGTAAACACGAGTATCTAACAAGAGGTAGAGGTGTGTTAGAAACTGAGAAGACAAGGTCTAAATGTCTAAAGACTGAAAGAGAGAGACAGGAGAGCTGTCTCTCTGATGTAAAGCCTGGCTCCTTGTGTTGTGTTGGTTATATTTCTGTTGCTGTGCCTGAACACCAAGAAAGACTTATGAAAGAGTTCACTTTGGGCTCACATTCCAGAGAGTTCACGGCAGGGGCAGCCCGGCAGCAGAAAGCTGGGAGACGTGAGCTCCAGCAGCATATTTTCTCCAGCATGGCCCCCACATTCTCATTCAAACCACCATATGTATATAGAATAATATTTCTAGAGGCTAAACATTCTATGCTCATCCTTTGGCCTCCCACTTGCTCTGCCTGAAAAGAAAAAAAAAATGTGCCTCCTTATAGAACATGGGCACAATGACCGTAGTGATTGCTATTGCCAATACAAAAATGTTTTAACTCTATGCTTATTACTTATGAGCTTTGTTAACATGGACCTCACTCTCTGTGTGTGTCCAGTTTTGAGATGCTGACAATGCTGAAAACTCTGAACATGATTGGCAAAAAAAAATTGTCTTGGTTGAGCTAACCAAGAACTCTTGGCAAATAGCCTGCTGATGTTTGTTCAAGCAGAATTCTGTTTCAGAATTCTGTGGGTAATAGTTTAATAGAACTTTTATTTTAACATAAAATGTTCAAGGCAACCCAGAATATTGAAACTTGCGTTTTCTGGAGCACACATGTTAGGTAAAAAGATGGGTAGGTGCTTTGCTGGTAGCATGTGTGGGTAAGAGAAACAATGGGCTCCTCCTCCTAACTTGAGTGATTTACTGCTTCATCTACCATAATGAAGAAGCAAGGAACTCAAGAATTCAGCAAAAGCCCATTGTTAAGAATGTCCAGCCCAGGCCTTACATTGTTTAGATGTTTAAGGCCACCATTGCAACATGATTACAGTAATGAAGAATGAACAAAATCATCGAAATTCAATCAGTCATTCAACATATATTCAGGAAAGCACTCAGTCTAACTTAGCATATCATGTGAAGGGCATTGGTTGAAAATAATTTGGTAAACGGACATATCACCAGTAGTAGTAGTAGTAGTAGTAGTAGTAGACCATTGTGTTAGGAATTAGACAAGACACAAGAAGCATCTAGAACAGTGGTTCTCAACCCTTCTAATGCTGCAACCCTTTAATGCAGTTCCTCATGTTATGGTGACCATCAACCATTAAATTATTCTGTGCTACTTCATAACTCTAATTTTACTTCTGTTATAATTTGTAAGGTAAATATCTGACATGCAGGCTATCTGATAGACGACCCCCAAAAGGGCCACAGCGCGACCCACAGGTTGAGAACCACTGATCTAGTCTATGTTTTATTCCATGCTTGCTTCTGAAGAATTCCTTCCGGGCGGCACTTGGTTCTCTTAATAACGGGGAAATCCCTGCAGGCACAGGGTTAAGCCTCTGAGACTAACCTTGGTAGGCTGATTTTCCTCATCTACGACAGCATCAGAAGCCATTAAAGGGTTGCTGAACAAAGATTTAAAGAAAGAAACCAGCAGGAAATGAGAAAAGATTTTTCTAAATGATAAAAAGCAACTTTTGCTACAGAAGGGGAGAAATGCCGAGACAGTTATAAAGGTACTGATAAATTAAGCTCCCATATTTTAGGGATTATTTCCCATTGTGAATGTGAGGCAGCTTTATATTTTACCCTGAACATATTTTGTTGTGACATGTTGAATGCAACACAATGTTATTATTAATATATTAGCCATCAATGTCATTTTTATTGGAATATTATCATTTTTCTTTTAAATGTGCCGTTTCCAAAGGATCTCATAGGCCGTTAATGGTAGTTAACAGCAGAATGTACCTAGGATTTTGTAATGGAAATCAATGGGAAAAGAAGATTGATTTGATAGAAAGTCCCTGTGTGCAAACTTTGCTGACAATGACCATTTCTTAGGTGAAGGGTACCTATTCCACAAGTGCCCGATGATGAGTGTTTATGTGTATGATGGATCTGAGGAATCTGGAAGATTAATGCTGTCAGCAGCAGTTTTTTGCTGACTGGGAGCTCATTTGAATTCTACTGAATTTCCTCTACCAAGAATGCTTGGTAGAGGAATGGGTAGAGATTTGAGTGGGTAGAGATGTCCTGTACGTCACCATTTTCAATGGTGGTTCCTACTCTATTCAGGAGAAGCCAGGAAGACACCGGGACACTCTACCCAGCAGCCCATCCGAGACAGTTTTCAACAAACTGCCCTCTCCTCGGTGCTTCTAACGGTCAAGGATTGCTTTCAGTAAATGTGGTCATGTTTTACCCTGGAAGTTGTTTCACTTTGGCCTTTTGATAAATGCTGTTTGCCAACCTTGCATCCAAGTTGGGATGTCGCTTCTTGGGAAGACAAAGCTGTTCCATTTTACACACACACACAAAACAAAACAGGTCCACCCCGAAAGACTTCTCTTTGCACCCAACCACCCAAATGCGACTCTACCCCATAGCATACGCGCCCTTTGTTTTTGTGAAGTGCCATTTCTCCCAATTTGAGGAATGTCTGTCTGCTTTAGATCAGTTCCTTTGTCCAGTTGTTCTTTCCGCACACCCGTTGCACCACAACCCTGATGAGAAGACCAATTCCCTTGAGAATTGTCTGAGCATTCTACAGAGAATTTCCTACCATCTAGAACATATGAGGAGAGCAGAAACTCACACTTTAGTTTTAAAATAATGTAGTCAACTTAGGGCTAGAGAGGTGGCTCAGTTGGGTAAAATGTTTGGTCCACAAGCTTGAGGGAGGGGAGTTTAGATCCATGTCACCCACTTAAGCACCAAGTGGGCACTGCAGCCCACTTGTAATCCCAGGGCTCAGGAGGCAGAGATAGGGCCTCACTGTGACAAGCTGGCTGACTACACTGGCTGACTCAGTGAGCTTTGGGTTGGAGCAAGAGACCCTGTCTATAAGTAGAGTGTAACCAAGGACGACATGCAGGGCATGCACCTGCACACACATGCGAATATAGATTGTATATGTGCATACTTTACACAGCTACACATGCAAAGAATAAAAATAATTCCTTAACTTCTTCAGTAAGAAAAGCTAAGTAGAGGTTTTAAACACTATTCCTCCCTCTTCACTAGTGTTTGGATGTTGTTTTATACCTTCCTCGGTACTGTTTTAGACCACCTTCTGTCTAGTTGGCTAAACCAGAGGAAATGTTACTTCACGTGATGTCAGATGGACTTCAGGAAAATAAAAGTTTTAAGATTTCTAGGAAAATCTCTCTGCTATTGGTGTTTCATATGGATTCTGTAGCTCCAGATTCAGTCAACCAAGGGACAGAAATGCCCTCGTATACTGAAATAAATGTATGCTCAATATGCATCAACATTTTTGTTAGTTATTCTCTAAGCAATACAGTGTGTCATGCATTTGCACAGCATTTACATCGTATTAAGTATTATGAATAAGCAAGAGATGATTTAAGTACACAGGGCTGTGTGGAGGTTATATGCAAATACTCTATCACCTTACATAAGGGCCTTAAGCATTAGGGAATTTTAGTATTCAGTAACTGAATTTGTCTGTATATGTGAATACTACGTGTACTATGTTTAGTGTATGGTATTTAGTATCTGTGTTGCTGTTTTGGTTTTTTAAAGCCAGACTCTCATTTTATGGTTCTGGCTGGGTCTGAATCTTACTATATCGCCCAGGCTGACCTCAAACTTGTGATTCTCCTATCTTGGTTCCCTGAGTTCTGGGATTACACCAAAACTCTATATAATTTCCTATAAGGTGTTCCCCAGTTGGGTCAGCTCCCCTTTCATTGCGTTCAACTACCTGAGAAAAATCAGTTAAATGGAAGAAAGGTTCATTTTGGCTCATGGTTTTAGAGATTTTGGTCCATGGTTGCTTGAACACATCTTTTCGGGCTGTGTGGTAGGACAATGCATCATGGTGGGAATGTGAGGAGGAGGAGAAGGAGGAGAGCTAGTCACCTCTTGGTAGCCGGGACACAAAGGGAAATTGACATCAAGGTTCTCCAGTACCAATGTATCCTTGAGGGCACCCTTCTCCTGTGACATAATCTTCTTAACTGAGCCCTACTTCCTGAAAGTCCTACTGTATCTCAACAGCAGCACAGGCTGAGGACCAAATCTTTACCCTGTTAACCTTTGTAGGATTTAAAGCTAAACCATAACAAGTTTATCAGCAAATACTCAGGCTCATGTTTGTTACATTTTAAAAGAGAAACTATGTAATCTTAATATAGTCACATTACAAAACATCAAGTGATAATGGGCCTTTTTTTGAACTAGCAGCACTACTGGTGAGGAAGAATTTGTTAACTACAAGCTTCTTCCACATCATCAGGAGGTCAGGACATCCTGGTACTAAATGACCTTTAAAGATCACTTGGTCTTGAAAGAGATGTCCTTCAGAAGTTGTATAGTGAGTATTTGCAACCTTGAATTTCCCCTTTCTGATTTGTCCTCGCCATGGCAACCCCTGCTCGTGATTTCATTTTCAGAGTGGATTTACTTATACAAGATTGCCCTTGGTAATATGTGGATAAATACATGGTATCAATTTTTATTTATTTTCATACTTGCCTATTATTTCTTCTACTCCCAGAGAATCATATGAATAAATACAATAAAAAACAAGATTTTTAATACAAAAACCTATTCATATTTAAATAAAAGGCAAAAGTCATATACAAAGGGAGAACAGAAAAAGATATATAATAGGTACCCATTATCATTCTAGCCGGGTCTCTCATTAAATACTGATCATGTTGTGATATTTTTTTAATAAATTAGTCCCTTATAAATTTGCTTTGTGAATCAATGTCCCTAGAACACAAAAATTTCACCTCTGTGAATTTAGCCATTTGGTTTTTAAACTAAGGAAAGAAGCTCTAGGTTTTTTGCTTCTGGTGAGGCCACTGCCCAGATTTTCTCGTTCAGAGTGATGTGATTTCAATTACTTGGAAGCTACTGAAAACCTGTTCTGTCAATCACTAGGTTAGGGATTAGGCTACTATGAATGTGATTCTTACCATTTTGGAACTGCCATGTTACTCAAAGTCAGATCTAAATGAAAACTAAGAAGAGTGATTTAGCTGGGGTGGTTATCAAGTCAGATTCCTCGGTCTGTAAGACAACTAAAATACTAGGAGAAATGTATATGGACAAAATCATAGCTGAGCTGCTGAGATAATAAGAAATTCTTGGGTAGGAATCTAAATGCTGGTCAGATTCCACATGGCTTTTGCAGTCAGTGAGTGCCCTGAAACTCCATGTTCCCAGCCTTGGCTTTTAGAAAGTATTTCCATACCACAGTCAGCCCATTATGCCACCAGCAAAGGTAGACCAGATGGCTGTTGGATGGGCACTCCCCCTAAGAACAAACAGAAAGTATAAACAAATATGAAAACACCTGTTGGTCCTCCTCCCCAGGGTCCAGCTTGTGGGTGAGAACAGGGCGTCTAGGCTGAGGGGGTGAGAGGCGCAGAGTCACCACACAGATACCAGGAGAAGGGTGAATGCAATCCGAGGGCAAGCAGACACAGACTAATTTAATCCAGAAGAGAGAGCATGGTATACAGCTTTGGGCAACCAATCAGGTTCCTCCACACCATCTCTGAGACTGCCATTGGTTGTTTGTCTCTGGGCATACTCTCCAATGTCAGGTCACATACTCTCAGCTCTGACTACTTTCATAGTCACAGCGAGCCCTAATGGCCCTTTGCTGGGAATGCCCACAAACACCAATAGAGCGGGATGAACATCAAGCCTAGTTCCTCAAGAGAGAGGAAAACCAGAGAGAAGTTTAGCCATCAGCAGAGTTGTATGCCACTGAAATAACTCCAAGAAAGACTGAGGTTGGAAGCTAAGTAACAAACACAGCCGAAAACGTAAGAAGGTGAGAAATTTCAGCAACATCAAAAAGCTGGATTTGTACTAGGCATGAGGATGCACACAGGATGTTGAGACAGGTGACGAGCAAGCTCTAGGCTAGTATGGGCCACACAGTAAGACCCTGTCTCAGAACCAACTAAGAGGCAGAGACCAGTGTTGGAACACTTGTTCAGTATGTGAAAGATGCTGGGTTTCCCCCCAACCATTGTGGGGTGGAGGTGGTGGGAAGGCTAAGAGCATCAATATAACATGATACGTGGCGAGGGAGAGAGAGCAGAGAGTAACAGTAGATGGCCCTTTACAAGGAAAGGGCATTTAGTGTCATTACTCCTCATCGGAGTGAGCTTCTTAGTCATTTCTGAGACGAAGACAATGCCTACCTGACATCTCCCGGGTTCACACTGGCTGTGCATCTGTCTTCTGCAGACCCTGCCACCCCAATAAATTCCTTTCCCTCCCTTACCAACCCCTAAAGAGCACATTGATGGTTACCAAATCTTCCCTGAATCTTCTTTCTTGTAACAAACATTTCCTTTTAAGATGTGTATCTAGGAGATGGGGAGATGGCTCAGCAGTTAAAAGTACTTTCTGATCTTTCAGAGGAATTAGGTTCAGTTCCCAGCACCTACGTGGGCACCATAACCCCCAGTTGCAAGGGTTATGATACCCTTTTCTGGCCTCTGTGGGCATCGCATACATTTGGTGCAAAACAAAGGCAGATAAAATAAAAGATGAATAAATCTTAAGGGGAAAAAGACACTTGGTTCTTTAGATGTACTCACTTTTCAATGCCCATTACAGAGAATCTGAAGTGGAATTCCAACTGTATTTAGGGTCAGTGTTAGACACTGCATTTCTATTAAGGTGATTTCAATCTAATATTTCACAAGCCTATCACAAGAATTTACATTAAGTGTAATCAGCTAAAATCCTATAAGTCAGTTTTTGCATGTGCTGATATCAAGACAATCTCATTCTTTACTTGTTATTTTGCCCCTGTAGGACTTTCCTTATGTTCTCATTAAATGTCACGATTTAATGCTTCGTTTATGTTTCCTATCTCTCAAAAGTCTCTTTTGGTTCTTGATTTTATAGTCTAACACATTTGGTATCCTTCCTAACTCCAAGTCACCTAGGCTTACACAATGGATAGGCCTGATAATTACAGCCAACATACACAAGGCTTGCTATGTACCTGGCCCTGGGTAAGGGTATTACACACATTATTCTGTGCCTACCTGGTGCTGTAGGCATAGAATAACATATGTAAAACACAACCTGTATACCCATTGTCCATCTGTTTAACATAGTGAGGCACAGGAAGGTGAAATAACAACTCCAGGCTGCACAGCTCCTGGATGATGGGGTTAGGTGAGCTAAAGCCCGAGTGCCACACCACTGTGCTTGCTTGTGCTTGCCCTGTCAGAACTCTCGGGGTGAGGTATCTAGAACACTGAAGCCTTCCACAAACTCCTTTGACACCGAGCTCATTCTGACTTCCTATCATTCTGGGCTGACTGATCACGCCTCGAACACAATGTTTCCCACAATGATACCATGAGTATCAGTTACTTTTACCGCCACTGCGAATGAATTTCCTGACAAGCAGCGGAAGGGAGGAACCCAGTTTCTTTTGCCTCACAGTGTAAGGAGATAGGGTCCCCACGCGCATGGCTGGATATGTGGCAGGCAGTGCCGAGGCGGCAGGAGCCTGCAGCTATCCCTCCTTGCACCCTGACAGCACAGGAAGCAGAGGGTGGAACAGGAAGAGGGGCCAACCCTAGTGAGCCAAAGAGACTCCACCTCCTGAAGGTCTCCCGACCTTCTAAAAGAGTACCACCGCTCTGGACCAAGCAGGCAGACACATTCACAATCAAGCCACATCACCAGAATCGGGGTAAGTTTCACTGTGTTGTTTAGAAATACTGTGTTCACAGTCCTCCTGCCTGTACCCGGGTCATCGCTCAAGCAAAGCCATCACGCTGCTTGGCCTGACTCCAACTTAAAGCATAGATGTTGAGTCCCTAGACTGCATTGCTTGCCTTTCTGAGCTCGTACACTCTACGAGTTTAGTTGTAACTCCTAGAATTTTGTTAAGAAAGTATGTCAAAATAAAAATATATCCTTGATTTAGATTTGTGGTGGGCCTCCAACAAGGCTGCCATAAGAATTTCCCACAGTGTTCAGGAAATAGGGTCTCAACTATAGGACTGTCTCCTGGATACCGTTCATATTATCCTCTAATGAATTTAAAATGATGTGACTCGCTATTTAAAGGTTCCAGACTAATCTATACCATTTGTTTATAATTGCTCTCTGGTGCATGCCTCTCTGGCCAACTTTCCCACATTCTTTTGTTGAGGAAACCTGTAGGATCTCAGGCAAGGATCTTGACAGTCCTTGGGTATTTTTTTGTTTGTTTGAATTTGTACTTGTTTTTGTTTGGTTGTGTGTGTTTGTGTGTATGCGTGTGCATGTGTGTGCATGCATGCGTGTCTCTGAGGGTGTGTATGTGTGTGTGTGCATGTACGTTCTAGCGCTAAAGAAGGTCAGTATAAGTGAATTTCAGTTTGGAATGCTCCCCTGTCTCTGGCCAGCTTCCCTTTGGATGTTAGGGAAGACGTTGCTCTTCCAAGTGTGGCCTTTAGGCCTGCACCAACAGACAACTGGCCAGTGCAGAATGGCAGCCCCATCTAGACGTACAGAGCTGCAAAGTGCTTTTGAATAAAAGTCCCCAGCAATTTTTACACACTGAAGTTAGAAAGAGGAGGCAAGGGAGGAGACACAGTGCACATAGTACGAAGTGTACAAATGTGAGGACCACACACATGAACGCATGGGGACGGGAAGTTATCTGTGCTGACTAGTTTTGTGTCAACTTGACGGGTCTGAAAAGAAAGAACCTCAACTGAGAAAATGCCTCAATAAGAAAGGGCTAGAAGGTATTTTCTTAATAAGAACTTGATGAGGGAGGGCCCAGATTGTTGCGTGTGGCGCCGTCCCTGGTCTGATGGGCCTGGGTCCTACAGAAGCAGGCTGAACAAGTCAGTAAACAGCTCTGCTCCATGGCCTCTACACCATGCCTCCAGGTTCCTGCCCTCACAGCTTTTGATGGGGAACTGTAAGTGGAAAATCCTTCCCTCCCTAAATTCCTTTTGGTCATGGCATCTCGTCACAGTAATGGTAGCTCTAATCACAGACAGCCACAGCGTGACACACTCCTGCAATCCTAGTGCTCTCCAGGAGGGGACAGGGGACTGCCTGGGGAAGCTGCCTAGCTAGGCTTGTTGAAACTGCAAAGACCTGGGTTTGGCAAGAGACCCTGCCCCTGAAAATAAAATGGAGAATTGTTGCCATCAAGAAAGACACCAGATGTCAAGCTCTGGCTTCCGTACAGTCGTATAAGCAGAAATCACACACACACACACACACACACACGCACACTATACCACACACACTATACCACACACACTATACAGATGCATGCACATGTGTGTGCATGCACACATACACATGATAAAAAGGGAAACATTATTTCAAGGGGTTCCTTCACACCCTCTCTCTGAACTGTATATCAGCAGCATCATGAAGGTTGCAAGCAACACCCTCACCTGCTTACACCTCTTGACTGTGAGGGTAGGAGCTTATTTTCCATAGCATCCTTTCCATTTGACAAATGATGTCTTCTTTGAGGGGAGAATTATATTTTGGGGGGCTACTGTTCCTGTTCTATTACTGTAACTTGCAAGAAGTCTCATTCGTTCCAGCTTAGATATTGGATGCGAGGATCTTCATAACCCCTTTTCAGTGGAATAAATAACCAACCACACACACAGCCAAAGCAACAATCCTACCAGCTGCTCTACTTGGTACTCTGGATAGTTCCTTAAAATTGATAGCCTTAAAATGCTAAGAGTATACCGTCATATTCCCATTTGTCCAGTAACTTAGAAGTTATGGAGAGATCTATATCGTGGACATGGAAAAGCCCTGCTGTCTGTAGCTCTCTGTGCTTCCCACTGAGCAATTTGAGCTTCAAAGTGTTATTTCACATTTCCACTCCATGCTGGAGGGCGTTCGGATCATCCAGTGTCCATTTCTCAAAAGCAAACCTGTTCTCTCCCAACTTCTCTAGCTAGCAGTGGTCCAGGGCACAGTTCTGGCCAATCAGATGGAAGTGGAAATCTTCTGGGATGCATTGGGTTTTCGAGAGCTGCCATGAAAAGTACAAAAACGAGGTGTCTTAACAGTGACATGTCATTTCATTGCTCTGAAGTCTGATGTCTAAAGCTGAGGTGTTGGTAAGATGGCTTCCTTCTGGGTGAGCGAAGGCTCACACAGAGGCTTATGGGTGGCTGCTTCATGTTCACTGAGCATTCTCCCAGCATGCATAGCTCTGCCTCCACATTTCTTCTTTTCATGTGTTCACCAGTCATAGTGACTCTACCCAGATGACTCCCATGTTAACTTGATTGCTCCCAAGATCTTGGCTCCAAAGATATCCACACTCAGGGTACAGGGGACAAAGAGTACGACCTGTGCTTTTAGGAGGAAGCCTGGCTGAAACGTAGCTCTGGAGGAGTCTTGGGTTCTGGGGAGGGGCCTGTTTCCCTTGCAGATGGGGGCAGCCATCCCACATCTTCCATCTGCCTTTCTTATCTACCTCCATTAGCTAGAGCTGCTCAGCCATATTTTGGTTATGAACGGACAACCAAGGGGACCCAGGGTCAAACTAATTAAAAGAATATCTGATTATACTAGAAAAAAATTTAAAAAAAAACCTGCGTGCTAAAGGATAGTACAGTTAGGTTTCCTATTACCCTAGCCAAACGTTTTCCTAATGCAGTACACATTGCCTTTTTGTAGTGTTTGTTACCGGGTTATGTCTGTGGATGGTTTCCACTGAGCGAGGTGAATGAATTGAGTAGCTTACCTTACCTGCTTTGGTAGCATATGCTGGGAGAAGGCAAATACTAAAGAGGGTGAGCCAGGAGGATCATGTGTTTAAAGGCAGGCCAAAGTGTAGCACACCCTTGCAAACCCTTTAAATATGATGGTTAAACAAAACATCTGTGCTGGAGTCTGCCCACAAACTGCCATCCAGCTTCTTTGAGGGTAGTTCTTTCCCTTTCTTTTTTGAACCCTTCCAAAGAACTTTATTAGTGGAGGCTCATAGCCATAAGCAATCATGATGAAGCCTTGAAAAGTGAGAGAGCAGACAAATAGATAGCAGCTTGCCTAGTGTGATGGAGTCCTTAAGGGAAAGAGACAAAGGCCTCAGTTCCAGAGAACAATGGGAGTGTGTCTGTGGCAGGAGGCTGAGGTGTTTTGCATGCACTGATGATTGTGGGGATGGTAATGGAGAGTAAGTTCCAGGTAACACAACCTAGACCATGTGACCTAGCCCGCTGCTGGGAGTCACAGGAGAGGAAAGTACTAGAAAAAAGTTAAGTTATAATTCATGTTTATCTAGACAGCAGAGCAGCTGGACTTGCAGGAGGGTAGAGAGAACCAACTCTTCCTCGGAGCTGTAGAAGTTTCTAGGTGGTCTGGAGAGACTACTTAGGGTGGCATGACTCTGAGAAGATGGAGCAGTAGGGAATCTGGGCTCTAACACTACCCACTGAGCCCTCCTGAGCCCTAACCCTTTGTCTTGACTTTTCTTTATACTTTCCTGAGACGTGTGTAGTCCAGGCTGGCCTCAAGCTCACTGTATGGGACAGAGTGATTTGTTCCTCCTGCTCTCACTTCCCCAAGTAGTCGAATTATGGTCTCGGGCCACCACACTTAGTGTGTTTGACATTTAAGGTTGAAACCTGGGCTTCAAGCATGGTAGGTAAGCACTCTGCCCCTGGGGCTAGATCCCAAGCACTCTGTCTTTTCTTATGGACAGTATCTTTGCACCTAGGATCCAGTCTGTGCTCCCTTTACAGAGAAATTGTTTAGTATTCTTTGAGATCCTTTGCCTTGTTTCTTGAGGCTCATTAGACACTTAGCATATCATCTGCCATATTGGGGGGCAGCTTTTGAAGGTGACAGTTGTTTCTCAGCCCCCAGTGTGTTCCCTAAAATTCCAACAAGATCCTACTTGCTATTCTTGGCATCTTCACTAAAA
The DNA here is from genome assembly GCA_028658305.1 of Pachyuromys duprasi. NCBI lineage: Eukaryota > Metazoa > Chordata > Mammalia > Rodentia > Muridae > Pachyuromys > Pachyuromys duprasi. Next base: position 44,096,359 of record CM053751.1, read on the forward strand.
CTGGTGTGAGAAAGAATGAGGTCATGACTTGTTACTGTCGACAGTGGAAACCTTAGCAGATCCCTCTGTGGATCTTGATGACTGAGCATGAGGTCATCTCTGCAGGTAAACTTCATAGTCTTCCAGAGACCTCGGTCCCTCTCACATGCTGGACCCCACAATAATGTCTTAGAGTACTTCAGCCACATTGGTTGTGTAGTCTTTGGACACTAGGAGTAAAAGCATTATTAGGCTCCAGGACTGGGCGGAGGGTCACGTAGAACATTCACTTGACAGAGGCACTCTCTCAGTGCTCTGTGCAGGCTCTGGCATGTAGGCCCCCAGGCAGAAGGCCTCCTAAGCGTCTGGCCCAGTGCTTCTCTTGGAACTCCCTACTTCTAGCTCTGCCTCAATCCAGAATGGGCTCTAAAGATGTGCACTCTTTGCATTCATCCTGCTTCTTGGCTCTTGAGTGGGTGTTTTAACAAATCTGCCTTGACCGTCTTTACATTTAACCAGACTCCTAATGAGCACGCATTTACAAATAAAGAGGTCTCTTTCCCTTAGAATAGCCCAGGCACTTAGTATTTTATATCGAGAACTCTAGATGATGAAGTAGGTAGGCCTGAGTCACTGTGCTTAAACTGGACACACGTCACATATATAGCCTGTGAAACTCACCATGAAATTCTCAAAGCTGGAAGAAATGGCAGGGAAGCAGCCCTGCAGGAGAAAGGACGCTCTGTGACTGTATAGTTGCATGCTAACACAAATCCATCCCGTCTTTGCTCTGGCCTCCCTCCAAGTCTCCAACCCCGGCTCTCTCAGTGTGTATTTATTTTTAATTCTAAATGTGTCTGTCTGCATGTGGGCGTGTGCACAGGAGTCTATGCCAGAAGAGGGCGTGGAATTCCCTGGGACCAGTGTCACAGGCAGTTACACTGAGGTATGGGTGCTAGGAACTGAATTCAGGTCCTCTGTAAAAGCAGCTATACTTAACCAGTGGGCCATCTCTCCAGCCACATCCCTGTTTCTTATATTAACTTTTTTAATCGGTCATCGTAAATTTTTACCTAGCTCCTAGTCAATTTTTACTGTTGTGGTTGGAGGGAAGTTTTGTTGATCTATTTGGTTTGGTTTGTCTGGTTGTTTCTCAGACACTGTTGCTACCACGCAGCCTAAGGCTGTCCTGGATCTAGGTGATCTTCCTCTCTCAGCTCCTGAGTGCTGATATCACAAACACATACCACGCTAATCCTATCCTGGTCAGACTTTTCTTGACTAAAAGATTTGTTGTCGTTGGGCTCAGTAGGAGAGTGCCCATTGCACAAGCGTAGTACTTGAGAGTTCAGAACCCTAGCATCCGCAGGAAGGCTGAGCACAGCCGCACACATCTGTAACCCAAGCTCTGAAGACAGAGGAACAGATGCGTATCTCAGAGCTCATTGGCCGGCCAGCCCAGACACAATCCATGAGCTCTATTCCAATGACTGATGTGTCCAAAATACGGTAGAGAGAAGTTCCCAGAGAGATGGCTCAGGAGCTAAAGGTGCTGGCTACCAAGCCTAAAAGCCTGAGTTGGATTTCTGGAACTTACATGGTGGAAGTTTTCCTCTAACCTGCATGTGCACACTGAGTAAACAAAAAATTAAGAGAACAAGATGGAAAGCAATCAAAGAAGGCAGCCAACACCAAATTCTGGCTTCCACAAACACATGAGTATGGTCACCTACCTACACATGCACACAACATGAATATGTATTCACAACACACACACATGTATTCACAACACACACACACACACACACACTATGAGTGTGTGTGATTTCTTTCTCTTTTACAACAGAAAAAAATGATTGAGTTTGAGAGTAGATCAGTGTGTCAAGTTTTCTCGAAATACCCTTGAAAGCCGTTTTCTGACTGAGATGTCTAGAGGGCAGTTGTGAATGGGGCCACCAGGTAAGAAAGCAGGACAGCCTTGCACACTTAGGAGGCATGAGAAGGGATAAAATGGAAAGGAAAAAAAAATCTTATTAGGTTTTGTAGGTCAGGGAAATCCTTTCTAGCCTGGATTTCTAAACCCCCTGAATTTTAATTGAAAGTATTTCTTCAGGGTATTTACTTTAACATGATTGTGCACTCTCAAAAAAAAGATTCCCTATCCATATTAGAAAAATATTACAAATTCCGGGAAGACGAGATTGCACTAGCAGGAAGGTCTGATGATGTACCCTCTCTGTGTGGGACAGTCACCATAAATTGCTGGCAAGCCCATGGCTTGCTGTGGGCTGCCAAGCCTGTATGGAACACCTCTACTGGGAAGAGACAGCAGGCAGGGGCGTGACAGTGGCCCCTCCCCCAACTGGGGGTCACCATTTATTCTTTTTTTTTTTAAAAAAAGAGAAATATTCTTCTCAAGATTTATGACCCTCTATACCAGAAAACGTCTCCAAATTAGACGGTAAAAGATGGGTTTTTGCATACCTGGAGGCCATTGTTAGAAATGTGTGAAAATTAATGGATAAAATTCTGAGTCACTCCCATTTTCAGTATTGGCGTCTCAACTGCAAAATGCCCCTTCTTCTTTGTCCTGTGCACGCACACAGTCCAAAAGACAGACATTCCCATTGTCCCTTTGTAACCAGTATATGGCCAGCTACTACTAAGCATTACTAGCCATCCTTTAAAAAACAAATCATGGGTGCATTTTTGCCTGCTCTTTCTTTCTGAATGTAGGCTTATTACTTCAATGCTTATTGCTAGGAATAATGAGGATTATAATGCCATAGTAGTTTAAATAGTATCTTTTGTCTCTCTGGCTCAATATATGTTTTTATATTGTATATTTTCTTCATAGTGTCCCTACAGGGCATTGCTTGCCTCTTCTGAAGTACATAATATGTAAAAACAAAACATTGAATTAAAAAGAAAGTGAGTTCGGAAGTCAGAAAGGAATATTCTTTAGCCTCCCTATGCTATAATCAATTAACCCTCATGGAAGACAGAAAATGGAGTCTGATCACACATGAGAAGAAACACACAAATCAAAAGTGCGATTCAGCCATAGGACATGCTTTCAAATTGAGCTTTTGTTCTTCAAATGTCTTTAAACATTACAGTACATTCGATGCTCTCAGAGCTAATCCACCTGGGTGAGCCAGAGCATCTCCTGGACAACCTTTTGAGGAGTGTGGGTAGCGAGTTCATGATCCTTCCACTGAGCAGGCATTCCCTGATCACTGCTCCCAGCTCTGACTTGCTTTCTCCCAGCGCTGTTCTTAAAGACAAACACAATGCGCCACCGGCTGCTCCTGGGAAGGGAGCAGAGGCTGCCTCCTTGCTGTTGTGGAGTCCCACCTGCATGCTCTGCTCCGTGCTGGTGAGGGAGTGAGTCTTCCCTCCCAGGATTCCAGGCTGGAAACCAGTCTCAGCACACAGGAAAGACGCCAATAGGTCCCTTGTGTAGCCATTCCTAGTCCATTGGCCATAGCTGTGGTAATTTCTCCCCACAGGTCCCTTTCTCATTTGCATTCTGTTCTACAAGTCCCACGGATCCGAATCTCAAAAGAAACAACAGTACATTGACACACGGGCAAGGCCCCATCCTCAGCACGTAGAGCAGAGGGTACTTTGACCCAGCATGCATAGCGGGGAGTCAAGGGAAGATGGAAGCCATTCTCTCTTTGAAACCTGCCAGGCTGTTCACCTCCCATGCTAGGGTACAACTGACACTTGTCAGTATTCAGGCAATTGATCTTAGTTTATGCACTGTTTTGTTTTTACTCTCCTTCTACATTTAGACCTAACAACTTCATTCTTGGTAATTATTGCAGCTAAATTGTATGTTCCCAGCTTTCACATGTTAGCATTTCATGGGACAGTGATTTTGTTTGTTTGTTTTGTTTTGTTTTTTAAAGCCAGCTACTGTAATGGTTGATTTGTGGGGTAGACATCCAATCAGAATGAACTTCAGAACTTTCCTATAAGCTTGCTGAAGAGACTGGCCCTAGGTCTGTTGATCAGATGTTGGGTGTGGTCAGACTGGGAACCTAAAGTTAACATGACCAAAAGTGTGGTAGCACCAAGGAAGTGGTGAAGCAAAACTAAGAGATGGACCAAGCCTCCTTGTTGAAGACTAAATCCCACTTTCTCAAGGTGCTGGCCAAGATTGCAGGCATCAGGGGCTTGATTGAAGCTACAGATCTACTTCCAGTGTGGCTGACTATAACAGGCAAGGTAGGTGGCCAGTTGGTTCTGGTTGCTGGCATTGGGAACCATTTGTGACATGTGATCTCTCTATGGGACTCATGTTCCTGATGTAGCAGCGGCCTTCTCCTCCAGCAAGTGGTACAAGAGACCCTTAAAGGCAACACAGCTCCTTCGGAGATCCAACCGTGGAAGACAAGCCCCATCACCTTCACAGTGTCCTTTGAGGTACATTGATCAATGCTCTCTGGTATGAAAAGCCTGAACACCAAGAGGTGGGGTTCATGGGTGTCACCTTGGAAGCTGGCCACTACAATTGAAGATGATGAAGACTCAATTCGGGGTATTTGTTTCGAGTGTAAAACACTTCAATAGTGTCAAGGTAGAGATGGATTGATGAGCTGTGGTACAGATACGCAGTAGGAGTCATCAACTCAGGGAGGGTTGCTAAAGGAAATGATCTCCCAAGAACAGAGTGGAGACTGTGCAAGACAGAATCGTTGATGTTTAAGGATGGGCAGAGGAAGAAGGGCTGCATGTGGAAGACAGAAAATTCAACAAGAGAGGTGGGAGGCCAAGCAATACCACCCAAACCAAAGGAGTTCCAAGAGAAACATCCCTAAGCTCCTTCTGAATGCTAGAATTCTCTCATGTCAATTACAACTGTAACAATGTGAGCTTTATTAAAGGATAGAGACAATTTAAACAGAATGAGGGGGGACCCAAAAGGTTCACGGAAATTTTCTGTCTAATGGATTCATTAAATTTCTCATTCTCTTGTGTTTGCAAACAAACACAAAACAATTATTTTGTTTCGCTTTTGCCAAAATTGATAGGGTTTTTTTTTGTCCTCTTCTTCAAATTGAATTTTTGCTCCTCTCTGTCCCTCTGTGTGTGTCTGTGTGTGTGTGTGTGTGTGTGCATGTGTGTGAGTGTGATGCTGATGTGTGCAGGTGTCTGTGGGTACAAGTATGTGAGATTTGAACCCAGGTCTTCACACTTGCGGAGTATGCAGTTTTTCCACTGAGTCATCTCTGAGGCTTTTCTTTTTCTCTATCCCTGTCCCTCTCTCTTGTCCCTATATTTCTTCCATTTTTTTCTGGTCACTAAAAGACGAGGTTGTTCCCTAAAATATAAAACCTGGTTATCAACTTAGAGTATTCTCCTACCTCATGGAGCAATGCTCAATGTGTCGTCACATCTGTGGTTTACAGAGCTCCATACCTCCAGGCCTCTGTGATATATGACATCATAAGATATCACAGTTTGTAAAAATTCTGCTCAGGCTGTGCTTTGGGTTGATTTTTACAAAATATTTTGATCAACTATAATTGCAAGAATCAAGCTGTAGGACACATAGTTTTATGAAATATCAACTACCCATGAATACATTCGATTTTTGTTTGTTTGTTTGTTTTTTGTCTTTGAAAGCCTTCAGGTTGGGTCTGTGTGACTCAAGAGATTTGTTTTGTTTTATTTAGGGCAATTTTAGCCAATCTATAATCTATTTATCCTGCATCTGGCCAAATACATTTGCTCTGACCCATTTCTTAGACAGCTGTTTTCTGTTTACTTTCCAGGGAGAAAAGTACTTGGTCAGCCAAAGAAAATATTTCAAGTGCCAGCAAGAGAATCTAGTGTGATCATTTAGTGAACCAATTACATTCCGACCCTCTTCACTATATTGTGGAGCATTCAAATTCAAGTCCCTTTAGGACTGGATGAGAAGGAAAATATTCAAACTTTTTATCAACCCGTAAATAACATTCTTCCCATGAAAACGAAACCTCAAAATGGGACTAAACTTGCACTCCTGTCTTATAACTGTGATTGGAAGTCCTAATATGTCCAATGTTCTTCCCTCTCTCTCCTTCACCACTGAATCGGCAGATGAAACACTCCACTCCTTGCTGGAATACAGCCATCCCCAGCACAGAGAGCAACAACTCTTTTAACAGCTACACAATAAAGCATCTCACAAAGCTGTGGAAAGACAGTCTTGGAGAAAGAAAGCTCCTCTCCAGTGCCACTTCAGCTGCCACAGTGAGGGCGGTGCTTGTCACCAGAGGGAATGCCACGTTTTGTGGATTGAAATTCTACCCCACCCCCACTTGGGTGCTGAAGACCTAACTTCCGGTGCCTCCGACCTGACTGCGTTTGGTAACAGGAATTTGGAGGGAGTAATTGGATTAAAATGGGGTCATTACTACTCTACAGTGACTGGTGATCTTCTTAGGCTCACTGGGAAGAGGAGGTGAAGACACCAGGAACAAATGCTTACTATGAATAGTGGAATAACTCCCAGAGGAAGCTGATCTTGATGACGCCTTGAATTTGGATCTCAGCTTCTAGAACTGTGGGAAAAATGATTTCTGCATTGAACCCAATCAGTGTTCGGCATTTTGTTGTGTTTGTTGTGGTGGCGCTTGTTCACCCATTCAGCCATAGCGATGGACAACAGAAGCCCTATGTCTGGATTGTGAGGAGGCTGGCTCTTTGAATCCAGAACCCTAAAATGCAGCAGTCGGGGCCACGTCTGCATCTCCTGGCTAATCGGTCTTCTCTCCCTCAGTAGATGGATGCTTTCTTCCATCCACGCTTGGACTTAGTTGTTTTCAAATCCACATGCAAGACATTACAATCTAAATTAGTCCCAGCAGGAAGTAACCGGAGTAGCTTCTTTCTGGGAAGGCACACATGCACACATGCATTAATAACTGATAAATATTCTAATAAGTGTTTTAAAGGCCAACAAGAGGCAAATTCTTAGCAAGGCAAAGCAATTGTGTAAATAAGCTGCGTGGGAGAAATTCAGAGCCTATTTATGTTTTTCCCTTTCGATCATGTCCCGCAGCATGAGGATTTACATGAATCTGCCAGGAATACCAAATGCCTGCCCTGGACAATTTGGGGTGGGGGTATTTCTTCTTTTAATTCAGAGTATGCATTTGAGAAAACTCCCACAAAAATGCATTAAACACAGGAAATGGAGAACATTGACTTAGGAATTGAAATAAGTGAGGCAAGATGGCTTTTCAGTCTGTATTACATTATCCCTCCATGTCTGTGGGATTTCGGTTCTCTGAGATAACAGTGCTCTACCTGGACTTGCAGCATCTCTTGGAAGGAGGGGATAGAAAGAGTGGGGAGGAGAAAACAGGCAGATACTGACGCAAAGGATTCCCAGGCTGGTCCTGCATCTGCCACCTAGCATAAGACTCGATGTCTTGACAAAGTGCTTCTCTGAGGCATCTTGGAGCATGCGTCTTCACAGCATCCCTGTCCTCCTTTCTCTGAGAGAGGCACACTTGTTCCACTTGCAATGTGGGCACTGTAACGCATTCTCCCAAAAGAGTATACGCAAGAATGACTTTAAAAATTCACTTTCTTCTCCTGAGCTTACCTGTGCCTTCCATGTACACAATCTTGCTGAGTAGGGTATGGGAGGTGGGCAGATCTTCACTGCCTTGAAAGTATATCTGTCCATCCACTGTGCCGCTCTATGGTTTTCAAAAGTCATTGATTTTGTGTGTGAAAAGAAGCACACATAATAGTGATAGGCATTGCTTGAACCTAGAGCCACAATGCCAGCTTTCCAGAAACTCCCCAAGGCTCACACGTGAAACGGTTACATATGGGCTCTTTCTTTTTTCTAGCTTTGGGCTCAGAAGTCTCTGTCTCCTTGCTTGATTGGAGTTACACTCCAAGGTAGGGTCAGGTGTGACACTTTTCACCAGAGCAAAAGGAAAATACAGCATGTAGAGGGAAGTTTAGCATTCAGTGTTTTGACTTCTCTTCCTCCTTACATACAACCATAAATATATGGGCTAAACTAGGGCAAAGGTCTCCTCATGGCGTTCATACGAAGCGTGTTTGCTCAGGAAGCCCTTTCATTTCACTTCAGTTTATTTTTCTTTGTACTAAATTTAAGTCAAATTAAAATCACTTCTTACTTCTTGAGATAATAAGCTTGAGATAATCTGCTGTAACAAAGCCCTTTCTCTACCTGATCTCTCTTAAAATAGCTTCTCACCTGAGCAATACTCGGGGAGAATGAGTTCTGCGTTGTGGAATTTAATGCCTTTGTCTTGTCTCTGCTTTCTCCCTGAACACTTCCAGATTGCTTAAAGCAGCTCTGTCATGTAAGCATATATTATGTGAGACCTATAAAGTTATTTTTTTCAAAGCAAACCAGAATCCACATCTAAGTGAATTAGTAAATATACCTAAGGATCTCTCTCTCTCTCTTTTCTCTCTCTCATTGTTGAAAGGGGGCTTTGCCAATCAGACCAAGACAGAAATGATTGTGCTTTGGGTCATCTGCACATCCTGTCCTGAGGAGAACACAACATGGTTAACTTTAGGGCTCACTCCGTCCCCTGAAGACAGACCAGGAGTCCCACATCCCCTTGTATTGTCCACGCCGTGATCTGCAGTACCCACTTGACAAGACAACTGGCTGTATATGCAAGTCATGCCTCAGTCATAAAACCGGTATTTTCTCTATATTTAGCATAATGGCTTCTAGAGACCACAAGTCACAAAATCCTGGCATACAAATGCAGGGAGAGACCTCAGAAATCATCTAATAGTTCAGACTTTGCTCTTTCTAGTTGAGGAAACTCAGAGATATGAGGTCAACAGCATGTTAAAGACCAAGCCTGCTGAACTATAACTGTACCCTTTGGACTTCAGCTCACTATGTTGATCCTGAACTTGAGACATCCCTGGCTTTCATTTCCATTGTCTTGGCTTTGGCTTCTGTTCATAGCTTTATTATTATTGTCGTATTGTTACACGGTTTCAAGTCATGCATGGCAACAGGTAGGGGACAGGAATGAACACCAGGAGGACAGGCCAGCTCTCCTAACTCCCCGGGGCCTAGCTGCAAACTCATTACTCACAGGCTCACTTTCCAATCAGAGCATTATCTGAGAATGATTTTTTAAAACAGGTAAAATAGAAAAAAATGTATGCATCTATTCAGTGACTTCTTTGATAATCGTGAATAAATGAGAATAGAATTTTTTAAAGAAGCCATTAGAGTACAAAATTTGAAAAAATGTAAAGCAATACTTATTTGAAGAGGAGAGATACTTTTGGGGCTTGATATACACTTAACCTAGATATAAAAGTCTAAATAAGCTAAAAACATGGCTTGGGACAGCTACTGTGGAAAATGTGACCCTCGCAGATCCTCGGCTGGTGAGAGTTGGCCTCTGAGGGAAGGATAAGCATGCTTGAACTCCTACCACACTCTACTTTTTTTTTTTGAAATATGTTACAATGTTTCCATAAACTCTTTGACTACCAATTCAACAACTAAAATATGGATCTTTCTCCTACATGTGTGTCTGTGGGCCATGTGCATGTCTGGTACCCACAGAGCTCAGAAGAGGGCCTACTATCCCCTGAGGCTGGAGTTATGGTTGTGAACTGCCATGTGGATGTGGGGAACCAAACCTGGGTCCTCTGGAACAGCAGCTGTTACACTCCACTACTGTTCCCTCTCTCCAGCTCCAGCTAAAGTAAATTTTAAGTAATTTGCATGGTGATTGTGGGGGGTGGTACAAAGAAAATGTACAGAATCTGATTATCAAAGCACAACTATGTATCAATAACAACAGGAACAGTAAGCTGAGCTTCAGTGTGTGATAGCTTAATGTAGGTAGGACCTAAATATATTTAGTTATAATTTACTAGATTACCTCATGCTTGACGATTGCTGATGGCTTTTGTCAATAATCTTTTAACCAAGTAAAATCACTGGGACAAAAGAACCCATTCCATTAAATTTTCATGTATTTATATTTTTACGGCTTCTCCATTTCCACTCTTTCTCCGTAAGAGCAATAACTAAGATTGTAGATTTTGTATCTTCTATAAAGCATTCTCATTCTGAGAGGAAATAGTGGCCATTCCCAGGGGAAAAAAAATCTTCCTTTAGTTTAATGGACTTACATCAGTGCTGTCAATCATTCTTGAAAGAAGACAGGGTGAACTTGATGCAGTGAACACACATCCACCAAATGCAGGCTCAGAGATATGAACTCCCTGAGACAGTGCCTCAACCTCATCCAATCCCTCCCATAGGCAAAGACAGAAACAGAGCTTCCAATTATTCACTCTGGGGAATGGGGTAGGGTAGTAACATGCCATAGGAGTCACATATGAAGAAATGCCACGTTCTAAAACACTCCTTTTAAACACAGGAATTATACAAGGTATTAACTTAGCATCCAGTCTATATCCTGGGATAATATAGAGAGCAGTTCAACATCTTCATTAAAAAAAATCAAACATGCAAATGCATATTGATTTCATTTTCATAACCCAATCAACATTATAAATGATGACTAGATAATTGTGATGTGAAGGTTTTAGGTTCTGCTTCTGCTAAGACTGGTTATAGAGCCTCAAGGTATAGCGATGAAGAATTAGCTTCTGTTAAAGTAGTTATGTGGGAGGTAGCTAATAGAAAGACACTGACATTATGTACACCTGTCTTTCACAAGAACCACAGCACTCACATTATATGAAAATTAAAAGAACACACTAAAATACTTAGTACCCAAAGGTGACCAACAGATCTTCCTTAAGAAGCTAATGGTGGAATTAGGAGAATAATGTTTGATTTGCCCATAAAACTCATTATTTCTCTTTCTATTCCTGGGATTTCATTTATCTCACTTATCTGTGACCTGTTTAGTATGGATCTAGGTCACTTTTAAATGAAAAAAAAATGCATTTGGGGTAATGAGAAGTCCATACATTAAAAAAAAGAAGAAAAGAAAAGAAAAACCTGTAGATATAAATAAACTGCAGGCATTCCTTACATCACAAACACCTGACTTACGAACACAGGTGCTTGTGAGCAAAGCCCTCAAGAGTGTGAGGTAGAACCAGCCAGCGCTATCCATGTAGTTTCCATTAGTGGGTGGAACCACTCACTGTGTGAAGGGCAGGCTCCTATCACCAGTTTACTGAATTACTGCCACAAAGAAACTGCGAACTGGAAGTCCTAATTTTTATATTAAAATCTCTGAATGTTAACCATGCCGACTAAAAATGCGTATGTATTTTTGAAAGGTATACACTTCATAGTCTACATCAGTGGTCCTCAACCTTCCTAATGCTGCAACCCTTTAATACAGTTCCTCATGTTGTGGTGACTCTGAACCATACAATTATTTCATTGCTGCTATAATTTTGTCACTGTTATGAATCATAATGTAAATATCTGATATGCAGGATAGCCGATATGTGATTCCACAGGGGTTATAAACCACAGGTTGAGAACTGCTGGCCTACATAAAAGATTTGTGGGACCCATCATGGCGCCAAGAACACATTGATGGGGAATCATCTATTGGTCTTTATGCAAGATTTGAAAACCAAGTTTGCTCTATTCCTAAACACGTTCCCAGACTGAGAAGCAGCCGGTCCCATGACTGGTAAAGGCTTTGTGTCAGTCAAGCATCACATTGGGTCATCTGCACAGACTTTTCTGCCAACACGTTAATGTTTCCTATCATATAGTGCTGGCTGCCAGATACAAAATACATTAGCTCAGCTCAGTGTAGCAGAGCACAGTGGGCTACCATACTGGTCCATTCTGCTCTGTCTTAGAAATGATCGCTTATTTACACAATTGTTCTCAATCTCTCTATTCGGGTCTTGTCTCCGTTGTATTTGTCACTAATATTTACTATTGATATATCTTTTAGGAAAGCTGCAGTTAATTCTAAGCAGCTGTATACCCAAATCACCACACAGAGACTGGGATTTATTTAGTTAACCTAGATCACAATGCTGGACATTAGTTATTCCATCCTAAACCTCCAAGCCCACATAGTTTCCTACCATTCAGATTTTACCCATTATATTTGCTTTTCGTGATATCTTAGGTCTGGTCCATCTCTCCTCCAGCCTCTCTCTCCCAGCCTCTCTCCTCTCCTCCTCCTCTGCCTCCCACTCCTTCCTGTCCTCTGGCTCCTCCCCTCTCCCTCCTACTCCTTCCTCTCCATTGATCAACATTGTGCCTGGTTGTTTTATTTTGGCATGTTTACACAAAGTTGAGACAGGTGATGCTTAGAATAGGTATCACAATGCAACGTCCGGATTGAAACCAGAGAGTGGGGGAGAGAAATCAGCACTTGAATGAACAAGGGTAAGGTGTGTAGATTTCAAAAGAACATTACACCAACACGTCTCCATAACTGGCAGTAATCTGTTAATTTTCTGAGTAGCCTTTTGAACAGGCCACCTCACTTTTTAAGCTCTGTGTGTGTTACACTGTATTTATTTGGAAGTTAATATGATTTTTATGTCTAAGTTACTATAATTTATTGGAAATAATTGTTTTATTGATGGCCTCTTTACATGTGGCCACAGTGCTAATTGGTTTTTCTAAACCTTGTTATCCCCTGCTGCCATAGCACTGTTACATTTGATGTGAGCTATTGGTTTTTTTCTTTTTTTTTTTTTTCTATCTGAAATATTTATACTGGAGGTGAAAGGTCGCCATTTGTACCTCATATTTCAAGTTGTATTTGTTCACTGATTGTTGTCCTCAAATCAGTCTTTCCATATGTGTAACCAAGCCTTTCACACATGTTTAACATTCAACCCCACCCCAAACATCCATTGCAGCTACAGAATGACTAGAGACTACTTACTAAGTATCCTCTTAGGCTGGGAGAAGGCTGTGGCAATATGATGGACCTGACTTTTCCTTTCATGGCTTAGTTCTTTTACCAGATTGAAATAACGATTGATATTGTACCTTATTACCTTGCTAGATTTTGTGTGGGTCAAGGGTACACTGTTATTCCTCAAAGCTAGGGCAATGAGAAGGAACCCCTGTCACTGAGTTTCTTGCCACTACTTTGGGGGATGGGAGAGGTGGGTTTTCTCCTATTACATATCTGCCGTTACCAACAACAAAAGCCCCAAGATCTTGGGTGATTTGTGTTGCTAACCTCTACCTCCCTCTCTCTCAGACTCAGTTGTGGAAACTTTGCACACTGACCTTAGTAATTATTGGGATTTGGTCTCTCTGAGGGTTGAACCTGTAACTCTCTAGCTTGCATTGTCCCTCTGCTTATGACCCTCAGCTTTTGGCCTTGCCAAAGGTATGCACCTCATACTTTGTCATTACAGACCAATGTCAGACCTTTTGTCCATTCCCAATAACCCACAACAGGATGTAGAAGGTTGTTTATTGGATTCCATTCTGGCCATGTCAAGAACTACTGCACAAGCATTCATTATATACAGTACCTCATGGCCACCCTGTAGAGACCATTGTACCATGCAAACACAATGTGTTCATGCATAGTTAATTCTACAAGCTGTATCCAACTTATTATCACAAAAAATGCATCCTTCTCTAAGAGTTTCCAGTGGCTTCCCATCACTTTTAAATTAAACCCAGACTCCTCATTGAGGCCCAAGCCCAGTGTGACCTGGTCTCTGTGTCTTCCAGAATAACATTTCTTACTAGTACTTATCTCTGTGTTACCAATACTCATCTCCATGTTGAAGACACAGTGGCCATCCAGGCTTCTCAGCATGAGAAGCTTTTCTCCCAGAGAACCTTTCCTCACATAATTACTTCTGTCTCCTAGCCCTTCCACTTCTGTGTGAATGATTTCTAAGTCTCAGTAAAAATGAGTCCTTGTTAAAGAAGCACTGTTTGTTTTTTATTCACGTGTGCTATAATTTATTTTGGTAGCCTATAACCAGAGAGAGGACCATGTATGTTATTTTGCCACCATATATACACTGTATGATTTGAATGAATATGTACATATAGCATGAATGAATAGAATGAACTATACATATAGCACATACAATTTGAATGAATATGCATTAGCATTGTAAGGCACACAGTGGCACTAATATTAAATTAATGATACAAATACTATAATATAAACAAATAGACATTTGCAGGCCTGATAAGAAGCTTAAGCAACATTTAAAATTTCATTCTTAAGAGGGAAAAAAGCAAAATGTTTACTTGGTGTTTGAGCAAAGAATCTGATCGTCCCCATAACAACATTTGGGCACCTGAATCCTGGTGCTGCCAGAGGCTTATCTGGGAGAAGTAAAAGAAACGGAAGAATGGTCTTCATCTTTAGAAATGTATGATCTAATCATGGAGCATAACCCGCAAAGGAAACACCTTACGGATGAGTACATGTCATACCGAGGAAAAGATGAGCTGTGAAGGTTACTTTTAAATGGGGAACAGAGAAGAGCAATACATCAACACCCTAGTAAGGAAGGCAGCCTAGAAAAGATGGTTTTGTAGCCTGCTTCACACAGTATGGCTTACATGAGCAGAATGGGTGGGACTTTGGAGCACTCGGCTATTCTAGGGAAAACTACAGAAGAAGGGGAAGTGGAGTCTACTTAGGAGATAACAGAAAGTCTGAAGGCAAGAGAAATCCACGTGATAAAAGAGAGGTCCAGAGAAGAATGTTGGGTGTGGTAAGAGAGTTTGTTAGGCACGTGAAAAACTTGGAGCAGCCATTAATGCAATAGGTGACTGTTGCCAGGTGATCAACTATGGACTTGAAGACAACTGGGTTTTTTTATTAATTTTTTTATGATCTGGATAAAAGAGATAAAAATCATAACAATCAGTTAATATGCTGTTAATATATATGCATATATAATATATATATGGCTTAGCCTACACCTACTGATATAGGTGAGGAGCACCTACTGATGCTATTTTTCTTCCACCTTGAGCATGTGGGAAAATTGTTCCTCTCCCAGATCACTACCAGCTCTTGCCTTTCACTTTCTTTTGCCTCTCACCTAAAATCCAATTCATCAAGGGGACATTCTATAGTTACCTCCTAACTTACAGTTTTTCCTGGACCAGTAACCCAAAGGACATACAGTATTTCCCCATTACTTGTAATTTCGCTTTTCCTGGTTTCCATAACTTATGGTCTACCATGTTCTGAAAATATTAATATGTGATTTGATTCTTTTGATAGATCATTATACAGCATATTATCCCAATTTTTCTATTTTTATTATTGGTTATCTTTTATAATCTCTTATGGATTTACTTAATTCATAAATTAAACAACATTATGGGTATGTGTAGAACATAGTACATACAAAGCTTGATTCTATCCATGGTCCCAGGCATCTGCACAGGACCTCGGAGGGTATCCCCAACAGCTAAGGGGAAAGAATAATTCCTAAAGTGTACAGCTTGTAATACCAATGCATTAGTTCATGAAGACTATCCATTTACTCTGTGAAAACAGCTTTCTTTTCAGCACCCCTAGATTAGCAGCCACCCATCTTTTGGAGAACACAGCTATTGCACTAAGTGATGGACCTACTTATGAGCTTGTCTTTTCCTGTTACTTGTTTCATAATGACATTCCTTAGTCATTTGTGGTTCTAGCTTAATAACTTCTCAGGGAACACTAATGTAGCATGCTTTGGGCATCATCTCATAGTTCAGTTTGCTTTTAGGTACACAGTGGTAACTCAGTAAATGCCCTTCCATCTTTCCAAATTGTTAAGTCAGAGGAGAAGTCAATGGCTTATAGTTATGTCTAAATCTTTTTTGACTGGGGAAGAGAAGTGAATGTGTATTTCAGCCTTGAAATGGCGTGGGAATTTTTTTTCCCTCTGTAGCAATTTGAGTGGATGATATTAGATCATGGGAATGCAGTACAAAACCCAAATGACAGTAGGAAATGTATTCTGTGTGTGTTCACAAAATTCCATGGACTCGATCACCATCCCCTTCACGGAGTTAATATGAAGTCCAGTGGCAGTAACCCACAGACCTCTAATAAAATTCGCCAATGGGAAATGGCAACCGTTTCCATGGAAGTATTAACTTCACTGCCAGTGGTGATCTATGGATGACAGCTTCTCAGAAAACACATTGACACAATTGGCAGTAATGGCTCAGAGGGGACCTTTATCTGATACTGGGCCAGTGATCCGCAGACAATGCCTCACTGGGATGTTTCTCAATGGCCTTCTCCAGAGCTTTTGCTCATGCTCCCAGAGCCTGTCCGGGTACTTTCTCCAAGCTCAGGGCTATCTGCCTGGGTTTTCAGATCATCAAAACTTCCCTCAAGCCATTTCCTTTACATTAATAAGCCCCAGTAAAGCCAATGAGAAAATGAAGAACAGCTACAGATGGAAGATCTTATCTAATCTGAAATAACATAGGTATAGCTGTGTTTGCTTAGGGAGTGTAATTAAGCACCAACAATCAGAGCGGAGCCAATTTGAAAGCTGCTCTCTCCATACCTAAAGAGGTTATTCAATGCCTGGGCCAGTCAGTCATTCAGTCAATGAGTATTTGATGAATGGACTAGTGATTGTTCAAGGCATATAGAGTAGCTCAACACTGGTGTCTGACCTCAAAGAGCTTTCACTTGAGGGCAAAAAGGTAAAACTGGCCTTTCTCACCACTAAGGACTGAAGAGCTGAGTCAGAGTATTCTATAGCCTATATTCTTTAAACTGTGCTCAGTTGTGCATTTGATGGTGCCTAAAAGAAAACATTGATATTTGAAATATTATCCCTTCAACCCAGAGAAACAATGGTCACATGAAACAGCACTGGACAAGAGAAAAAATGGGCAGTCCCTGGCCGAGAAAGCTAGCAGTAGATAGTGAAAAGCCCCGACTCACATTCTTGAGGTAAGCCAAGGGCATATGAGAAGGAGGATTTGGAAGAAAGGGAGAGAAGATTATTAATGCTTATTAGTATCAATCATGCCCCAGACACTTGACAGGTTGCCTCATTTTACCTGATCATATGCCTGAAAGGTAGTGATTGCTATTATCATTTTACACATGAACAGTGGCTCTCAGAAATTGCTTGGCCTGCATCAGGCCACACAAGTAGGCACTGACAGAGTCAGGTCCACACACCCAGATCTATCAGCTCCAGCGCTCACATTTTCTCTTCTCCATTATGCTAACTCACTTTGCTTCAGCTTGACCGAAGTGTATGCGAGACAGGCATACTTCCCAACCTATTAGATGAGCATTCTCCTCTAATATTATCTCCTGACTCAGGGCTGGGTGGGAAAGGGGGAAAGCAAGAAGATACAAGTGAAGGCCAGACTCAAGTGACACGTTCTACTAACTCACAGAGCTAAAGCCAACCCTGGATTACCGCCAGCATCCAGGCTGACTGTACAAAAGCCATTTTAGAGCTAATATATTCTTAAGGTATAATTACTCACAATGTACTTACTGGGGTGATGAAATGTGAGTACATGCAGTGGTTTTTGTTTGTTTGTCTGTTTGTTTGTTTAGAAGAGCTGTGTCACATCCGAATACATCTCTAAATACCAAAGAAAGATAACAAGTAACGTCACACTAAGGGAACTTCAAGTCTCAAAATTGCGTGTGTTATATTCTTTAAGAAAAAAACCCTTAAGACTGTAAGAAAACACACTTGCACATTTTTGTTGTACATACAACTGGATTGGTGAAATGTGTGCTATCAAGGAATTGCTCTTTTATTTGTTGAATATGTACTTAACACACGAAATAAGCCTACTCATCACTCACTCCTACGTTTCCAATAACTAACTCTTCAGAGGTATTTTAATAAATTAGAGGACATCTGGCTTTTTCTATTCATGAATGAACAGAAAATATATTAAAATATATTTCCATTTTATGAAAATGAATTAATATAAGCTGTTGCAACTTTTTAGACATAAGGTAGCAAGGATGTCTTTTCTTGTCCATAAACATAGATTCATTTTGTTCTTTTTAGGAGTTCCATAATATTCTGTGCGTGAATGTTTGGCAGCTTCAAGTATCATATATATATATATATATATATATATATATATATACATATACATACATATATATATTGTTTTTAGTGTTTTGATGCCTCAATGTTGCCATAAACACCTTTGCACATGCTTTGCACACTTTCATGAATATTTTGATACGAAATTAAAAAATCCTCTGGAAGTACACATTTCCTCACTATAGGCATTTAACTTTTATAAAAATTCATGTTTTTATTTATTCTTTTCTATGTAATTTATTGATGTGTCACTGTACCAACATTACATGTGACCATTAGAAATGTATCCAGTACAGTTCTTGATTGTCTATAATCTCTAAATATGATGCAGCCTTGATACCTGCACACTTTGCTCTCAGTCACAATTGATGGTCCCCATGACAGGGAAAAATCAAGAATTCTCCAGATAGCCTTTGAAGAACTTCCAAAACTCATACTAGCAATTCTGTGTGGCCTGGAGTAATCAGGAAGACTTTTCTGAAAGACCTGGAACTCTAGCTGCAACACAAAATGTGAGGACTCCGGTAGTTGAAGAAGTCAAGAATGTGGAGTCAGGACCATGGACAGAGAAGACACGGGCAGAATGGGAAAGTGGACTTGGAAAGGTAGCCAGAGGAGAAGGATAGGAGACTTGGTAAAAAAGAGAAGAAAGTCCACATGTGGCATAGAAATCAGAAATCAGCACCAATGTACAACTTAAGATAACTTTCACAAAACTGCATGCCATATATGACCATAAGACCATAAAGCAAAAGTCATGGTTAAGTGAAATATTCCACAGAATGAGTCAGTGTGGCCCATAGTTCACTTACAGAAAACCAACTCTGTGTCAAGACCTGTGCTAAAGGCTCCTGCCACATCATCTCATTCAATCAAGAGCCATTCTTAAAAGGTCACTTAGTGTATCCTCTGTCACTATGTAAGATTTAAGTGTTAGCCCTTTTAGTCTTTACAACCCTATGAAGTATTTCTTCCCCCAAATGGGAAACATTGGGATGAATTTGTTTAGGATGGGACATCTGTGTGACAGAATGAGAATTTGAGGCCAGATGTTATCCAGCACCGCAACTCAACCCCATGACTTTGCTCAATAATTATCACACCCAACTTCCAGAAAGTATCCCATTGCCTTTGCGTAGGCAGGACTTATTCAGGACTGAGATGAAAGCCTTTAATGGAAGCTGTGAAATTCTGTGGTTTGTGCTTTGGAGTTCCAAGAGTTTGTTTGATATCTACTTTTATCACATACTGAGTGACCTCAATTTCCATGAAACTTTCCTTTTTGGTAAAGTATTGATGAAAAGGTGTCCACTAGATAGAGTCGTGACATGCAAAGGTACTTTTGAATGTCACAAATAGAACCAGAAGAAGTACCTAAATTAGTATACAGAAAATGCTCTAGCACTTTGGATACTGGAAGGTATTTATGGATACAAAGCCCATCTTGATGTCAACCACCTGATCACCTACATGGAAGGAACTTCCAGGGTGGAAGATATGCTAATTCTTGACTGTAGGAATTTGAACATTGGAGTGCATTTTCATGGAAGACTGAGTTCTTTGGTGTTCTGTTACTTTATGTCCCCTAGAAGCAATTACTAGAGAAGTGGAGAATTTCTGTGCAATTCTGTAGAGCATTCTAGGGCTGCTCATACTGAAGGGAAGATAAGCATCTTCTCTGATAAGGGTATACTGAAAATTAAAATGCCTAGAGTTGTATGTACTGCTCGTTGGCTGTATAACCATCTTCAGTACCATCATGCTGGCAGCATAAGAGCCCCACAGGGGAGATTAGAGGGATGATTTTGTGCTTTAATTGATTCCTTGAAACACTTCCTAGATAACACCATTATTTGCATTTTCCTGATCCTAATCCAAATGTTGAGAGTCTACTAGTTTGGATAAGACACACAATGAGTTTGTGGCAGTGGAAAGTAAAAAGAAAGAGGACTCACAATCCTTGTCCCTATTACTGTAAATGCTTAGCCTAAATAACTATACCGATATAGTTAATAAACATTGGGACTCATGGAGCTGCACTTTCAGAGTAAGACAAGAGTTCAACTAAACCTACATGGGAAAGGCAAAAGGAGACTTCAGTCAGGATTTGTCATATCAGAATAGCACACTTAAGGCAGAGGTTAAGTCAGAATCAGAATAAACTTGGATTTGCTGTTTTGTTCTTTAACAGGAAGAAGACAAACCCACCTTAATAAGACACTGAGGGGGAGAATTCCTGACTGAAATCTGGTGCAGAAGGAACACCAAGCCTTTAGCTATCAAACTCCTCATGGCCTTGATCTAGATCCTGTGTTTCCACAAAAGTGCTCCAACCCTCTCTATCAAAATCCAGAGGGGTCTTTGGAGCCATCCTGTGTCCACCCCAAGGACATCAGCACTGGTATACAATGGCCCCAAGGGTGCCTGTCTCCTACTTGACCTGTGCTTAGGCCTCCGGTGGAAGGAAAGGAGAGTACTAATCACCACTCTATGCTTTCTTTCTCTGGGAGCAACGTGTGTTTTCAGAAAGCTGCTACCTAGAGTCTTCTAGAATACTCACAAAACCTCCACTCTACCTTTCACTGTGGCCTTTCCTGGCTCCTTCTGGCTCTGGGAGAAGGAAGCCCTTCACCATGTCATTTAACACTGCTCCTTCTCCCCCTTGGGGGATGCTCAGCAATGCTAGAGTCCAGACCCAGCCGCTATTCTGTGAGGGTCCAGTGAAAGAGGCAGCATTCAGTGGGGATATATGAGTATCAGTCCATCAGGACCAGAAGTGAACACATGCAGGACTCTGGAAATTAGCTTCAATGAGGAGTATACATGATGGGGGGCGGTGGGAGGCAGAATTTTCTTCAAAATCAGAGGTGTCGTTCACACAATGCATTAAGCAGCTCAGGACTGCTGAGCTTCCTCCCAAGCAGCCTGCTTGGGCTGTGAGAGTGGATTTGAGCACACAGCCTTCCTTCACAATGTCTGGGGCACATGGACAGCTCCACCACTTAATTTTTAGGCGATACAGAGCCAACAGATAAGGATCCATGTTCTTAATTCTCCATCTACTTATTTCACTAGATTATTTCTAGAGCCAGATTATCTGTAACCTGGGGAGTGAAAATACCACTTACTTTGTTGGGCAATTATGAAAAGCAAGTGACATCACACAAACTGCTTTTTGTGGGGCAAGTCAATAAGAATTCAGAGTCTTCTGACTATAGGTTTCAAGGCATCCTGTGTAGATTCTTTATGGTCTTCGCAGCGTTTTAAAATACATTTTCTTCACAGATAGCATGAGCAGCCTCTCACCAGCTGGCTGAGTCGCACCAAATCAAATAACTCTTAGGTAGCTAGACCAGATATTTCTCATCAGAGAGTATGGACACCTTGTTCTCCATTCTGCCTCTGAGGCACCTTTGCCGCATTGCAAACCACCGGCCTGAGGAAGAATGTTAAAGTCTCCCCATCCTGTATCAGCTTCCCACAGTGGTCTGGTATTCAGCAATAACTGTATACCTGAGTAGGGCTCACCCACCAGAGAAAGGAGTGCTGACGTGATATGTTTACAAAGTGCTTCACAGCATAGAAACTGGCCACTCTGGTGGGCATATTTTAAAAGGAAACAAGGCAGCTTGCTTTCCAAAATGCCTGCTCTTGCATCTCATAACCAAAGAAGGAGAGCCACAGATTTTTTTTATTGGCCCATAACCTTTCAGTTATGTGAGTTTGGCACAAAATGACATCTGTTAACACAGCAGGCTGCCTCTTGGCATTCCAGTGATGGCTATATTAGGGCCACCACAAGACCCAGACCTGCCATAAGCCCTTCGTGAATCAAAGTGCCACTAATTTTCCCCTAATAAAAACCACAAGATGGTATCCAGACTGTGCTTTTCGATTTATATTGTTCTGCCGTGCAGTAGCAAGATCATGAATTTTAATTGCCTGCTGAGATTTGGTCCTGTAACCGCACCATGGGCCCAATGCCACCGTGGAGAGAATGGTGCAGAGTCAGTAGAACACTGTTTTACAGGAAACTTTGACTGCAGTAAATCCAGGTGACTGAGGATAGATTCAGCAAAGGGTTCTCATTAAACACCAATTCTTCCCCACCCCCCACCCCCGTGCTTGCTTCACCTTCCCAAACATTTTATAAATCTTATCTTACATGACTTACAATAGGACTAAAACATACATCTTACTGCCTTCCACAGACACTGGTAATAAAAAGCAGAGATAGTGGGGATCAGATAGAGGAGAGAGAACAGGAGGCTGGAGTTGGCTATGGCTTCATCAATAATTCATCATCTGTCTCTTCAAACCAAGGCTCCCTTGTAGTTTTATTTTTAAACTGGTGTTTCCATACGTCTCCTAAGCAGCCAGCCTTGAAACAAGGAAACTGAACCTCTGACTTCTCCTTAGTCACATCTATGGGTACTTCCTTTAGAGTATTTATCAACTTCAGTCTTTATCTCCACCCATGCTACATCATGCTAACTGTATCTTCCTGGTCTGAAAGCTGGTAGAGCCATTGCCTAACACCCCCAAGTCTCTGGGTACTCTCCCCAACACCACAAACAGATAAGATGATCTGGAACTTAAGTCATCCGTGTTGTAGGTTTACAGGCAGGCAGCTCTGGTCGCAAACCAATCTGGGTTAAATTCTGCACTAGCAACTTGCTAAGTGTGTGGCCCTGGACAAGGGATTTAACACACCCACACATCACTAAAAATTGGAGCCCACAGTTATTAGAATATTGGTTCCAATGATCAAGAAAATGAGTATCAATTCTTCCCAATATAATAATCATTTGGCATAATCTGTATCTTCTTTGCTTTGCATGCCTTCAATTTCCTTTTGCTAGAATAAAGCTACAGTGAAACTACCTTCTGTTTCAAATCCTGTACTAGATATCAGGCAAACACCAAGAACTTTAGTCTTGTATCCAAGGTTTTTAAGGAAGAGTTTGTAAGTCGCATTTCCAACATGTCTCTTCTACTACAGCTATATAGTTCTTCCTGGACACATGAGGTTTTTTTTCTGTAAGTACAGTTATAGGTCATATTATGTCTTTTCTTTTCATCCCCGTCTCATCCCCATCACCTGGACATACCCACTTTTTAAGGTTTACCTCAAATCCATCATTTTTTTAACATCTTCGATTTTAACCCAGGCTAGCCTACCTTCTCCACAGGACCTTTTAATTGATCACTGTGATGTTTATGCTATACATCACATATTTCCAACTTTGCACTTCTTCTTCCACAGATTTGTTTCCTATTGTTGCAATTAAATAAGGATAATTTTTTGGATCCAAGCCTGAGGGCCCCTTTAGGGATGAAATGACCCTAGAATAAAAGCCTTTGGATTTTCAGCTTTTGAATATAGTTCAAAATGTATACATATTAGGTGACATCTACAATAAAATAACTGTGAAATATAATAAAATAATATAATAATATATGATAAATTTTTGTAGATGGTACATTATTGAAATGTAAATTTGGATCTTGCTTTAGTTAATTTTTTTTCTTTCTGTGATAAAAACACCATGACCAAAGCAAATAATAGAACGAAGGGTTTATTTCAGCTTATGATTCCAAGGGATAAGTGTCCAATGTGGCAAGGAAGATGTCGGCAAGCATTAGGCTACAGCAGGATGTTGAGGGATCTTATATTGAACTGCAAGCAGGAAGCTGAGAGATAGTGAACTAGGAATGGTATGTGGCTCAGTGCCCACCTCTAATGGCATACTTCCTCCAGCAAGGCCATATCTCTTAAGTCTACCCAAACCGTGCCACCAACTGGATATCAAATATTCAAACACCTGAGCCTATGAGGAAACACATCATTCAAACTACCACAGGCTAAAAAAGGAATCAGAAAAACTAGTATCGCAACTTGGTAGTTACCAATGAGGGGCAATGATAGGGTATCATTCTCAGGAATGTCCTCCATTGAATGGAGACTCCTTTCCCACGTGCTCTTAGACATAGGGAAAGTGTTTCTTTGTCTATGGGCATATGTCAATGGATAGACAAAATCCTAATCTCACAGAGAAGAGACCAGAGAAACGTTATCTACTCCACCACCGGGGAAATTAAGCCCATTTCAGATGACATGGTCCTCGACTTGATCACTGCTTCCTACCACAGAATTCAGATCACAACACAGTTGTCTGAAAGGAGCTGTTTAGATAAAATGGATTGTGGTTCACGAGAAATGAAGAGGGTACCAGAATGTGGATGGAAGCATCATCTTTATTTCTGTCTCTCCTCCATCCTTACTAAATAAACCATCTGCTTTCCCCAACCTGTGAACAGCAGAGTATTTGTATTTACAAGAGAAAGGTCAAGCTTTTCAAGCCCAGAAACCGGAGCCCATGTGCCAGAGAGTGGGAAGGTCTGAAATATCCCAGAGGGTCAGCATTAGGAATTGATGGAAGAACATAGATTCTAAGACACCATGTCATAGTGGCAGCAAAAGCTCACAACAGAGAAGACAATGGAATATGAAAATGCCCCAAACAAGAATCAAATATCACAATCAAGAGCAAGAAACAGCTAATCAAGGCAAAAGTGTGGCTATTACCATCTCTGTCATCATTATCTTTCAAGACAAACAGTGTCCTTTCTGAAACCTTTGGACTTAGATGTATTTTGAAGTCAGAGCTTTTAGGGTTTTATTGATACATTAATTAAATTTATTTTAGTGCAATATTTCTGGAGCAAACGTCACTAAGTGAGATAAGAGATAGTCAACAACCTTGTGTTATTTAGGTCAGGCGATGCTGCTCAGAATATCACAATACCCGTGTACAAACGAAATAACTTTTTTTTTAATTTTGAAGAGTCTCAGAATTACCAATAAGAGTCAATGGGCTAAGGAAGGCTTATAAAGTGGTGGGGCTCCAAACACTGTGTAGACTGACTCTTGGGTCACAGTCATCATGTCTATTACAGGGTAAAGAAACTGGAGCCTCAGGATGTTAACCGACATCTCGTGATCATCTGATACTCCAGCTGCAACCTGTGAGGCACAAGCCTGAGTGGAGAGTTTGATTTATTAATTCAGCTATTAGATTAACCGCTAAAGCAATAGGCTTCACAATGGCATTTCTACACATGCTTTGTACTCATCTGTCATCACCTCCATGGTCCTTCCACTTTCTTCCCTTCGCCCAAGCACTCCCCTTCTTTCGTGTTCCATGTATTCTGTTACTTTATCTTTCCTCCACCTTAAGATTTCCCCTTCCCTTCTGTTTCATATCACACACACACACACTCTCTCTCTCTCACACACACACACTTAAATATAGATTCTTCATGGGAGAGAAAATATATGGTATTCATCTTTACTATAGAATTTGTTCTTGACTGTGTTAGAGTCACATGGCAAACCCACTCAGTAAACCACAATCTCTAAAAACAAAACTCTGATTTGACACAAATCCAGCTGTGCTACACTCTGAAGTTCATATTTTCTCATAGTTCTGCCTTGTTGCCCTTGCCACTGACTCTCAATTGTCTCTTGGTATTCTGAAATTCTTCCTTAATAACTGTCTTAGTCAGGCTATCTAGAGGAACAAAACTAGTAGAATGAAGAGATGAGAGTTCCAAAAAGGATCTATTAGATTGACTGGCATAGTACATATGGGCATAGTACATGTCTGTCTGCATACTGGAAAGGCTGACCACCTCATATTTGTTCAATCCACAGGGCTAGGTGCCTTAGCAGCCCCATCTAGTCTGAAGGCCTAGAGGATCCATGTAATTTAGTCAAGTCACCACCTGTTGTAGCCAGCCTTTGCTACTTGTTATTTTTTCTTCCAACCTTCTCCATCCCTTTTCTTCCACCTTTTTAATCCCCTAATACTAGATAAGAGAGAAAAAAGATAGAGAGGAACGAGATCCCTGAATAAAGTCAGGGGTGGAAAAAAGGGTGACGTTATCATTAGACTACCTTCTGCTGGTTAGGGGTGTCAATTTCCTTGGGGCAAGTTTGATCTTCACCATCAAGATATCTAATTTCTTCTTGTTGTTGTTTATTCTTTGCACACAACTACTTAACAAACTGCAACCAACAGCAACCAACAACTATAGCTCTTAGGGCCCTAGCATTTCCATACCCTCTGAAAAGTCCCCAGAATTCCAAATGTCACACAATTGCAGAAACCATCTGCAGCTGGCAAAACCACGCCTCTGCTAGAGCACGAGGCAAATCATAGTCAGCTGCTGGGAAGCAGCCCCATGTCCTGGGATTAAAACAAAAAAAATTCTTCTAATATTTCTGTGTGTGTGTTTTAAAGCAACCAAAATTGAGTTTCTCAGGCTGAATCTGTTAAGATACAGGGAGTAGTAGGCTGGGGAAAGAAGAAGTAATGTTCTCGCTAATGTGTGTGAGGATTTTCACTTGACTGCTGCTAATGTCAAGGAGCATGATCAACCAAAATCCCTGTGTGCTGAAAAACAAATATCTGCCTGCATGTGGTGACTTTCTATTGAACTGTTGATAATTCACTGTGGTGTGATCAACTTACACCACCATAATAGACGCGCACGTCACACTTTGAAGACGCAGTTTATTGACTTAATGTGGATATTATTGCTCTCGTTTATTACAGAGAAGTATCTTGTAGTAATTGAAACATAACATGGTGCCATTCATCATCCCAAATACAAAAATGCTAACTTTAAACTGGTCACACTGTATTAAATACTTTTCAAACCAGAAAGCAAGTTGATTTTTCAAGTTTATAAAAAGCTAGATATTTAAGATTGAGTGTAAACAGCACTGGAAATACAAATCCCAGATGGGTTTCTTTATAGATTTTAGGCAAAGTAAGTTGCATTTGGGGGTGAGGGTAGATTTTTATCTCCCATTGTGTATATGAGGGGTAAAATGATTTAGAAGTTGCTC
Source organism: Pachyuromys duprasi (assembly GCA_028658305.1). NCBI lineage: Eukaryota > Metazoa > Chordata > Mammalia > Rodentia > Muridae > Pachyuromys > Pachyuromys duprasi. Next base: position 44,123,291 of record CM053751.1, read on the forward strand.
TCAGGCAACCAGGAAAGAGCCTGTTTTCCTGTTCATTTCTGTACTCACCTTGAGGACTAGCTAATAATTGTATCCATATTTTCAATATTGAACTCACTGGAATTTTAAATTTAAATGGTGTGGTATCAAACAACAACCATAAAAATCACTGAAAGTGAGACAGAGGGATAACCACCTGACCTCAGCTCCAACACCCATTCAGTTATGTGCTATCCCCACAGCCTCATTTATTACCAAATAGTGAGACTGAAATTACATTTTATAGCTCAAAAAACTTTGATGGGGAGGGTCTCCTGTTTCTTCTTCACACTGCAGATGTGACTAATAACAAAATTTTCTCAGGATGGACATGCTAAATATGTAGGCCTTTAAAAGTCTGGCTGTGGTACAAGGGGAAAGGAGGTGCGTGGCTTTCTGCTGAGTACTGACTTTTCAGGGATGAAGGGCTAAGTCCATCTTTAACCTGCTTCGTTTTATCAGATGTGGGGCAGTTTATCTGCATTGCTAAATAGCTGTGCTTTAGGGGAGGCCTCCTTTTGTTCTCCATCATTTATAAAGGCAATAACTCACTGGGTGGTGTCTTCACGTTTTATAAATTTATGCCACAATTCCATTTTTTAAACAAACTATTTTAATTACAGAAGTAAACATGCTCCTCACAGGCATCCACAAAATACACGGGTGAAATAAAGTCACTTAGAGTGCCTCAAGGCGATATTTTCAAAAGCTCTTGTAGCCATTTTGAATGTTAAAACATTCATTAGAGACTTGCTTTTTCTTTTGACATGAACCGAGAAGCCACTGAGGACCTCGGTGAGTTAGGTTACTCAGAGCTTTGGTGTCATTTCAAATTTGACTTCTGTCACCCGCATTTCTCTTCCCTAGCATATTTATTTGTGACCACTTTGCAAAGAGATTAAAATGAAAATGTAGAAGAGTCCCAGAAGGTAGTCTGCTTTGAAAAGCTGTTTACTTGCCTGGGGCATGGTTTGAGAGGTGAAAGGTCAAGGATAGTCATAAGAAAGCCCCGTGGGCTGTCCATTCAGTTGAGCTCAGTGCTCTTTCATCTCTGTTTTTGTTGACACCAGCTGTACCTACCTTAATCCTCCCTAGGCATTTACATCGTTTTTTTTTCCTTAATAATCTATAAGCAAACCTTAGGGAGGAGCCTGTAGGGACAAGAAAGCGATGGTTGAGAAGCAAGAAGCAGAGGGACGAGAAATATAATGGGTAAGGAAATCCTGCTAAAGTGACAGAGTTCAATAGCATGTTTGGTAAGACTTAATTTGACTCATGGCATCCGTGGATACTATGATCGATAAACATTATCTAAAAACTAAGCCGAAGGAATACCAGGGTGCTAAATGTCTTACAAGAGTCACAAACTGCTTCCCATAAAGCATCTTTTTTGTATAATGGAACAAATGATGAATATGTTCTACAATTCTGAAGCTCTTAAGAACCAGGATGTTGCATGCAGCTAGCATCCTGCGTGCTTTAGCATACAGGCTTCCCATCCTGCAGCGCTATTGTGCTATCTGCCTTTATCACCCCTTTTTCCCCCAATAACTCAAAGGTTGAGGTGAAAAGGGGTGGGGGGAGGTTGGTGGATTTCTGATCCCCTGGTGTGTGAAGAGAGGGAAAGGAATGATGGAAAGAAAATCAGTCAGTGAGTCCTGGTCAAGCTTCTTGGTCTGAAAGGCCAAGAATACATCCTGAGCTCACTGACAAGGGAAGAGGCTTTACAAGAGAAAGGAGCACAAGAGCAACAAGGAGAGTCCCAGAAATGTACCACAGTAGGCTAACTCCCTGAAATACCCAATTAGGAGCCTTTTACATGTCTGACAGCTGTTTTGGTATATTGGTGCTTGAATAATGTCTGCCCGTGGGTCCACCTTTGGACTCCCTTGCTGAGGTTTATTTAAAAAAGTGTTGCTGATGCTGTCATCTACAACGGAAAAGTGGAGGGCAAGAAACCATCACAGCCAAGGACTATCCTAGCAACATGGAGGGAGTTTTCCGCACATTGTTGCTCATTTCTTTTGCAAAGAAGGAAAAAACATCTTTAATATTAACCACAGAGGTGGGATAGGGTGGGGAAAGGGAGGCTGCCTCTCCGGAGACATGGTGGCTCAGGCAGGACGTGATGGGAAGGGATGATGCTGAGCGCCCTCCAGTAACCCCTGGCAACAGCCATTCCCAGAACAGCTGTCAAGCAGTGACTTAAATGGATGACCCAAGTGCTGGCTTTGTTTTTTACTTGGCTGCTTGTTTTTTAACCCTGATGTATGCCTATGAACACCTGGGGACTCTCTTTCTTCTTGGAAGAAATAAGCTGGCATGTATTTTATGTTCAGAAGGTACTTTTGCTTAAATACCCAAGAGAAACGACTTCATTGTCAGTGAGCGCCAAAGACCTGTTAAATATATTACTCTTAAAAGCCCTAATCCCAAATTTAGTGCATGTCGTTCACAAGCACTATCACTCTAATTAATGCTCTCTGCCGGAATTAAGAAAATTGCACGGCAGGCATCATTTCTCTCCTCCCAGCCCCGACTTCTGGTGTCAGACTACCTGTTCCGGTACCCTAACTCACTCACCATTTGTATAAACTTAGGGCAACCATGGCCCCTCAGTTGAACATCTACAAACACAGAGCTTGATATAGGACCTAATTGAAGGGCTAAGCTCAAGGGAGGCACTTGGCATGCTGCATGGCTCCTCACCATGGGCCAAATATAAGACAGCTGGCCACCATTGCCATCCCTTAGTTAAATGCACAGAGCTGGAGGCTGACCGATGACCACTAAGAAGAAATAACTGGCACGAAATAGCCCATAACACAAAGCTTTCTTAGAGTTCATCATTTTGTGCCTTTGCAAATGTCCTTCTGAACTTAACAGCCATATATATTTTTTTATCATATACCACTACTGTGCATACATTACAGGGGGAACTATAAGTTAAATCACTTAATGAATTCATCAACCTACTCAGCAGCAGGGCCCAATCCTCCTGAATACCTTTTTGAGTTATCAAAGCTCTAAAACCACCAGGAACACTGCTGATCCTGCAAAACTGCATTTATTAAACTCGCTGAGCAAGAGAAAGCAGCACCTTGGCAGAGTATCAACGCTCTCCAGAGGGGGAAGGAGGAGGGGGATGTGTCATGTCTACCGGGTGTAGAGTAGGCATGAGGCGTTCTGCCACAGGGGTAATAATAAGCGAGAACTGGACATGGGTAGGTCAAAATTTGTAATGAGAAGAGCTCCTTATCTTGCAGTAAACTGGGCTAAAGTGAAAGCCCTTTCAATTGAGTTGCTGTGTGTTCCATGGTTCATACAGTTCTGCAAGTAGTGATTGCTGCTTCAATTGTCATCCAGAGTCGTTCAAAGTTTCTTACCCAACAGTATGATTTGTGCCATTATGGACACTGGTACTGATGGAGTTATTTCACTACTTGCTTCTTTTACCACTGTGACAAAAATGTCTCACAAAGCAACTAAAGAAAAGAAGCGGTTTTGTTTGCCTGTTCTGGCTCACGGTTTGAGGGACTGATTGGTCAGTCACAACAGGGAAGCCATGGCAGGCAGCAGGAGCTTGAGAGCAACTGGCTCGTCATGTTGAGTCCACAGTCATAAAGCCAACAGAGATGAATCCTGTTGCTCAGCTTTCTCTTTCTCTCTCTCTCTCTCTCTTTAAAATTTGATTCAGGACCCTAACCCATAAAATAGTGCTACCCTTTGGGGTGGGTCTTCTCATCTCGGCTAAAACAATATTATGAAGTCTCTCTTGCAGATGTGTTCAGAATTTTATCTCTCAGGAGATTCTAGGTCATGTCATGTGATTGTTTTGTTCTGATTCCTATAATTAGCATTCATTTATTTCACCAATCTAAAAGTTCACTATTTTTGCAAATCATTTCTCCTAAGGAAGGAATCTTATTTCAGAAGAAACAACATGAACCAAGAAGCAAAAAAAATGTCTTGAGCATCTGGCTTAGAGTTCATATTGTTGCGATGAAACCCCGTGACCAAAAGCAACTTGGGAAGGAAAGGGTTTATTTCATTCACAGACCCATGTAACAGTGTATTATCACCCTTTCATTCATGGTCCCATGTGTTATCAAAAGCAGTGAGGACAGGAACTCAAGCAGGATGGAACCTAGAGGCAGGAGCTGGTGCAGAGGCCCTGGAGAAGTGCTGCTTACTGGCTTGCTCCCCATGGCTTGCTCAGCCTGCTTTCTTATAGAACCCAGGACCACCAGCCCAGGAATAGCATCATCCACAATGGCCTGGGCAACTCCCACAAGCATCACTAATTAAGAAAGTGTCCTATAGGTTTGCCAATAACCCTATTTTCCTGGGGGCATTTTCTTAATTGAAGATCCCTCTTCCAAAATGACTCTAGCTTGTGTCAAGTTGACATAAAACTAGCCAACACAGCATCTCACCTTGTAAGTGTGTGCCATTGGATGAAATTAGAAAAGATAATCAAATATGTAATATATAATTTCAAATATATAATTTTATTTAAAATGTATTTGTTTTTGAAACAGGGTTTCTATATGTAGCTCAGGCTGTCCTGGAACTCACTATGCAGAGCAGGTTGACCTCGAACTCAGAACGATCTACCTGCCTCTGCCTCCTGAGTGCTGGGATTAAAGGTGTGTGCCACTGTACCTAGCCTTTTAAATAAACTTTAAAATATATAAATACATGTATGCTTTTGGGCAGTAGTGAGGATTGATCTTAGGGTCTTATGTATATGAAACAATCACTCTATTGATCTAGGATATAATTCTATATTTTTGTTTTTAATCTGCAGAGATTATTCAGAAATATACTTTTCATTGAATTTTTAATTGGATAGATTTAAACTTCATTTGACTTCGTGGTAACTTGTCCAAATGGTGTAATGCCAATTCTCAGGACACTAAGTCCATCAAGACTCTGACCTCAGGACAGGGAGGCCACATGTTAGTGTATGTGATTGTGTCTAATCACATTGCTGGTGGGGCTATATAGCAAGAAACCTGTACATATTGTCAGTGTTTTGCCTTCTTCTGAATGGTTACTCCAAACATCAGGCTTCTGGATAATGGACATCATCTTCTGACTGGGGTTGGTCAAGAAAGGAGCTTCATGTATTTACAAGTTATCAGAGCCTTAGAAGTAGTACATAATGACCAGAGGCCAGCCTCCTTCACTTCCTATGCGTGACAGCAATTGTAATTAAAACAAGCTAAGTTTAAAAATAAATCTTTTAATTCGCCAGCAATTTTTACCAACTGCATATCTGATAGAGGGCTAATACCAAAAATATATAAAGAACTAAAAAAAATTAAACATCAAGGAACTTGGGGTAAAGATCTAAACAGAGAATTTTCAAAAGAGAAAACTCAAATGGCTGAGAAACTCTCAAAGTGATGTTCAACAGCCTCAGTCATCAGGAAATGCTAACCAAAACTACTTTGAAATTTCATCTTATGCCTATCAGAATGGCTAAGATCAATAAAACAAACAATATCTCATGCTGGTGAGGATATGGAGCAAGGGGGCTCAAACTTGTACAGCCACTACAGAAATAAGGGTAGTGGTTCCTCAGGAAAATGGGAATCGCTCTACCTCAAGATCCAGCTATACCATTCTTGGGTATATACTCAAAGAACACATAATTCTGCTACAGACACACTTGTTTAACCGTGTTCATTGTTGCTTTATTTGTAACAGCTGGAAATTGGAAACAACTTACATGTCCTCAACAGAAGAATGGATAAGTGAAATGTGGTACATGTATGCAGTGGAGTATTACTCAGACATTTAACAAAAATGAAATCATGAAATTCTCAGGCAAACGGATGGAGCCAGAAAAAAAAATCATCGTGAATAAGGTAACCCAGACCCAGAAATACAAATACAATATATATTTGCGTATAAGTGGGTATTAGATGTTAAGTCAGTGACAACCAAGTCTCTGTAGAACCACTGAGGCTAGGTATAGAGTAACGGACTAGTGGAGGACAGACAGATCCCCCTAGGAAAGGGAAATAGATGGCAGTAGAGGGAGCAAGAATGAATCAGGTGAGAATGGAAAGGGAAGAGGGGAAATGGGGGAAGGAAAAAAAAAGAGAAAGACAGCTAAAATATAAAATAAAAAGGCATTTAAGGCATTTAAGTATGAAAATTAAATACAATAGAAGCTTCCTAAAATATACACATATATAAAGGCAATGTAAATGAAATTGCTAAATAATGAGGGAGACAGAGCCCGAACTGGACATCTTTTGTCAGCACACAAAGCCTCCAATTCCAGGAACTGGTTACATCTAATTGAATTGTAGGCCAAAGGGAACAACCCGGGCTGTTGCCAAAACTGTAGGTTGCTCTCCACAAGTTGACAGCAAGGTTCCATTGCTGAAGACACCTCCACAGCTCATCAAACACAGAGGTAGTGCATTCCGTCCTTACTTGCTAGTGTCTTTGGTACATAAAGGTAGCCTGCATACTACCAAAGAAGAAATGTAAACAGCAACCCAGCCACAAAACCTTTGATCTATACTTGTACCTTGTGTGTTAGATATGCTAGGGCAACAGTGACATAAAGCTTATGGGAGTAACCAACCAACATTTGATTTGACTTAAGGTTCCATGAGATGGGACCCACACCCAACAGTGCTTGTGGGGACCAGGAACCTGAGACTAGACAGCCCAGGGACCTAGGGGAAAACCAAACACTACCATTCTACTAATAGCAATTCAATGACTCCTAATGACCTTCTGCTCTACTCGTAGATCAGTACCTTGCTCAGATGTCATCAGAGAAGCTTCCTCCTGCAGTAGATAGGAGCAAATACAGAGACACGCTGCCAGACAACATGCAGAGAGAGACCTTGCAATACTCAGTCCTCAATGGGATGTCTCCATCATGTTCCTCCCTTCAGGGCTCAGAGAACTCTGTGGAAGAGGAGAAGGAAGAAGAGAAGGAAAGAGTGTCAGAGCCCGAGAGAGAGGAGGACACCAGCGAGTCAAGGCCCTCTAAGTCAACAGGATCAGCGCACGTAAGAACTCACAGAGACTGAGGCAGCATGCACAGAGCCTGTACAGGTCTGTACCAGATGGGGGCCTCGAGCTGAAGGAAGAGGTGGACACATGACCCCATCCCTAACCCAGAAGCTAACTCTGATACCCACATGCATATGAAAATTCAGTTTTCTTCAAGGATATTGCATTAGAGAAACAAACTTCTCTCAAGGGTAGGTTGCATGCCCAGCAGTAGATGGCCAAACTCCCTGGCATCTTTGAAGGTCCCTTGTTCCAAAATGTTTTGTCAGGACATTTTTTTAAATCTTGCTTTCATTTTTAAATTTTATTTATATGTTTTCTCCCTTTTTACTCCACAAGTTCTTTGGGTACATATTATGGCTTCAGGTTTAGTGTTTTTGAGGGATTCCCAAGTGTGAGAATGAGTGAGTCTCTGATTCTTGTGCCTTTTCTTAGGCTCTTTTCCTTTTCTTTGCTTGCTTTGTACTGTTCCAATGTCTTAGTTTTTGTTTTTATCTTACTATATCTTATATTGTTATTATCCCTTAGAAGCCTGTTTGTTTTTTAATGAGAGACAGAAAGGGTTGATCCAGATGGGAGGGCAAGGGAAGAACTGGGAGGAGTAGAGGGAGGGAAATAGTAATCAAGATACATTATGTGAGGGAAAAAAATCAATTTTTGATAAAAGGAAAAACAAAAGCTGGACATATAATGTGTATAAATTACTAGTGGGGGAACTGGAGGGAAACGGTGAGGTTGATGAAGCTTAAAGGATAGTTAGGAGTATAAGGTGGGTCTTGTTGGAGACACCTTGAAATAAATTCCAGTCTGCTAGCTAGCCTGAGAGTTGGGCAGCAGCAAACATCTCTCTTTTATAAAAGAAATTCATCAGACCAACATTAATGTATTTATTTTTTTCTCTCCTGCCGCAAGTTAGGATATTCAAGAGAAGAAATCTTGTCCATCTTGTACCCAGTTGCTGCTCAACTTTGCCATATCTTCAAAAGATGACAATGTTGGAGCTGTCCCGCTGAATTAACTCGGAAGATCTTTTCTTCTGATATCTATTCAGAAACCCTGTCTTTTAACTACTGCTGTTTTCCTGTTCTGTTGTCAGAGGAGATTACACATACTTCATTTTCTTCCTCAGACCAAATCACTTCAGTGTCTTTCATCCTCTTGAGATTTACATATTAATCTTCTAATGTGGTTATGTGCTTCTTCCCTGCTTTGTACAAATGTTTTACCTTCCTCTGAGCTTAGGAACATGGGAAAGCAGCCATGATATGAATAATGTTCTGATCGCTGAACACTATACGCCAGTCACCATCAAGTCACAGAGAGGTGGGTTGACAGTCAGAAGCAATTTGACTTCTTCATCTTTGCCCAGAGGAAATGACAATTTCACTTCAGCACATGTGCACGTAGTTATGTCTTTGTAGTGTTATTTTTTTGTTCTTATTATTTAAAAAGAAATAAAGACAATTAATGTTCTTGGACTTTTTTTTTAAGAAAAGGGTTGGGGATTTTTTCCTTCTTTGCTCTTTTTTTTTTTTTTTGACAAAGGAAATGTGAATACCCCTGCATCACGGATATCCAGAGCATATGTTTTGTCCACATGCTGGGCAGCGTCTCGGTTTGCTTCTGAGTCAGGAGACATCTTTGACTTTGGGCTGCAGAGTGGAGATGCTGGAATAACACTGTGGACACTTTTTGTATTCGTTGTGAGCAAATCCCCTCCACACCCCTTTCCTAACCCAGTGTCAAATGGGTCATGTCTGAAAACACAATTCAGATTTTCTTTACTACAGATTATTCACTCTGTAGGATTTCTTTATCTGAAATTATCCTGGGGAACCTTTGTGTTTGAAGCACAAAATGATATGAAAAGTCAAGGTTCTTTTTCTTTCTTTCTTTTTAAACCTAAAAGCTGAAGGCAGGTGTTGGAAGCAGAAAAATCATTCCTTGAACTCCCCAGGAGTTGATCAAAGCGGCAGCCATAAATTGCAACAAAAGCAGAGAGATCCACTTTGCTCTGAAAGCCAGCCAGCAACACTGGGAATGTTTCCTTATTTATTCCATTAATTCTGTGATAGCAATCTCTACTGACAAGATTTGCAAATCTAATCATTTATTAATGGAACCTGTCTCGTGGATTGTACCCAAGATCCTCGTGAGGTCCCAGCTTCTATGTGGCCACAGCCCTTTGCTAGCTACAAGCCTGTTGTCTTGACAGAACATGACATTGGAATTTCTGAGATTCCCAGGAGAGCACCAACTCTGTTAGAGCTTATGACTATATTCAAAGATGGCCGCCAGGCACAGCCTTGCTCCAAGGACCAGCCTGCTGGCCAGCTTTCGGGACGCACATAGCAAACATCATTGCTGCTGTGTGCAGAGAACATTCTTTGCGCATCCCAGCCCAGTGTGTGTGGTTTGAGGTTCTGCTGCAGACAGGAGTGAAGAATTGGACCTGCGTTTGCGTTACTGTTACTCACCCCAACGGAGACAAGGTTGACCCGACTCTTGACTAAGACATTGATTTTTCCTAGAAATTTCTCTGTGGTTTCAGATATTTCCAAAATACCATCCCGTTTCCTTGGCGACCGTCTAAGCTTTATTCCCTATGAACTGACGTGGCGTGATTCATCAGTGAACAGCCAGCAGCAGCCACTCAATTTACAGGCTTCCTAAAGATTTCCTGGAACGCAATCCTTGCCCTGAGCTCTTTCAATGGCTCTGTTTTTGATGTTTCACAGAGCACCACTAAAAATGGAAATAATAATAACAATAACAACAACAATAATAATAGTCCTGTAACCAGTGCATGAAGAACAGCGGTGTTGATGGAGATAATGAAATGGCAAAATGAAAACACCTCAGCAAAGCTCCCTCAGATGTGTCTAAGCTCTGTTCATTAATCTGTGATAATTAGACTTTTTTGCAGAGGTTAACAGCAGTGGCACATGGTAATTAAGGACTCCGTCACTACCAAAGGGATTGAAATGCTTCTAGTGTGACACATGTCCAACTTTCAGTACATGTTATTTTGTTTGTTTTTAGTGTGGATTTCCTACAGAAGTGTATCGTGTGTGTGTGTGTGTGTGTGTGTGTGTGTGGTGTGTGTAGAGGGAGAGAGAGATACATGATCTTTTATTACTTTCTTCAATGAAAGCAAAAGTATTTTAATTGTAAACTAAAATTTAAAAAATTATCTATGGCTTGAATCATCGATTTTTTTTTTTGGCTTGGCTGTATGACCTCTGCCAAGTTTCTGATGCCCTTTGCCTCAGTCTCTCTATCTTCAAAATGGGGTGGTAATAGGATCATCAGAGTGTTATAATTTAATAATGATAACCATCAAATGATGACGTAAATTATGACATGTGCCATTCTGAACCCATAGGTGTCCCCAATACATTTTAGAGCAAAAGGGGGTTGAACAGGATACCAGTACCATTCTTTGGAAGCAAGTAATTTAATTCACTTTGAGATATACAAGCCTCTCAAGAGCAAACATCCCCCAAAAGGTAGTTCATTGAACATTCCCCTCTTTCATCTAGAATGAGAATATCACTTATGCCTTGTAACAACTTATTTTTGGTAATGGGCAGCATTTGGCTAAGATTGGATATAGTAGCATGATCCCAGCCACGAAAGAGTCCATTAATAAAGACTCACAAAATGAAGAAAGGGGCTATTTCGACTCTTGGCAGTTTGGGTTATTGGGGTATAACCCCAATACAATGAGGAAAGAGATGCAAAGGTCGTAATGCACCACTTGGTGTGGGCTAAGTCTTCAGTAAACAGTAGCTGGAATCATCGGGGGAGTGTATTGCAGAAGAAGCCAAGAAAGGAAGCATTGTGTGTTTCACTTTGCACATGCACATGAATTTTTATATGCATTACCCATCCTGTTATCCACAAAGGGTATTTCCTAAGCCCTCGGTGGATGCCTGCAACTGTGAATGGTGCAGAACATACACTGTTTTCCCCTATATGTACAGTATAGCATAGAGATGCTGACCAAGGAAGATGATTCATACCCTAGCATGATGTGACATTCCATCATGCTACCCAAAACATCCTTTAATTTAAAATGTGAATATTTTACTTCTGATTTTTCTATTTTCTATTTTTAAATTATGGTTGACCACAGGTTACTGAAACCCTAGAAAGAGAAAAAAAAAACCCTAATATATTCTTGATTATAGTCATTTCTAAATTTATTTAATATTACTTTTAAAATATGTAGCCAGGTAGTTTGTGACATTACAAAGGAGAGAAGGGAAAGGGGAAGAGGTTGGAGAAAGTTAATCTTCATTGTCAATTGACTAGTCTTAGAACCATGTAGGAGCTTCCTCTCCAGGCGTTTCTGCTAGGTCATTTCCATGAAGGTTTAGCTGAAGAGCGGGGATACAGCCTGAACTTGGTCAGTACCGTTTTTATGGACTGCAGTCTGAGCTGAATAAAATGGAGGAAGTGGGGGAGGGGGCTGAGTGCCAGTGTTCATTTCTGTCTGCTTCCTGTCCACAGACACCATGTGGCCAGCTGCTTCCCTCTCCTGCTGCCACAGCTAGCACATTTCTGCCATGCTGGGCTGCACTCACAGCTGGGAGCCAAAATAAACCCTTTCCTCAGTACAATGCTTTGGTTGGGTATTTTTTTCACAGCAAGGAAGGCAGAGAGGGAGAGAGGGAAGCATCTCTTTAAAAAGTAACCATGGTTTCTAGTCCTTAAACCCTGAATGGCTGATTTTCAAAAACCTCGGATCTTAAGAGGGAGAAGAATTTTGCCCGTATCTTGAAATTTTTCCAGACTAAGTCAAAAAGTAAAATGACATACAGCTGCCTTGCCCCAAGAATGGGGCCCATTTTTATCCAGTGTTCCAGGATCACCTCCCTGGTGTCTTTAGTCATGCTCTGGTTGAGGCCAAAAGTGAGGGTTTCAGTGTCAACATGAAAGCCCATGCCTGAGCCTGGCAGAGTTTCCATGGCAGCTGGCACATCCATCAGCAGTTCCCAACTCTTCCTCTCCCCAGATGAGTGTGCGAAGGGGTAGGGCAGGCCAGCACTTGCTTTTCCAGAGCCTCCTTTTACTTTCATTGGGGGAGGGAGGGCTTTGAAAAAGATTGACACTTCTATGAACAACAACAAAAATGAAGACAAAGAAGAAGGAAAATCTCTCTCAGCACTAGGCAAGAATTAAAGGTACTCTAAGGAACAATCTGGGTGATCCACTAGGTCTTCATGCCCAAACCTTCCTGCCCTGGACGATAATGGAATGACATCCAACTGACTTGGTTGTCTCCTGCTGTTTTTGTCGTCTACGGATTTTCTTTGTAAAAGTAACCTTCTGCTCCTGTGTGCTGACACCATTGCATAGAACAGCAACACTGTAACCCACCCAGTCCTGCTTTCCCCAGGTATGGTGAAAGAGAGACAGTTTTTTGCTAATGAGAGATCTTTTTCTGGCAAGGTTTTCTATTCAAAGATCGAAAGGGGATAGAAGATTCAACAACAGAAAAATAATAAGCAATCTTATGCTACTGTTATGTGCTAACTCATGAACCAATTTAAAAAAAAAAACCTGCAGGAAGTCATTGGTTTGTACTGAATTCTTCACTGCACCACAGATCCAACAGACCAAACCAAATGGTGTCACTCAACCAAGACAGAACTAGGTTGCTTACCTGACCTCCTTAAAAAAAAAAAAAAAAAAAAAAAAAAAAAAAAAAAAAAAATCAGAAGACTCAATTCCCCAACAGGTTGGTGTTACCAGCACAAAGTCCCCTCTGTGTTAATCTTATATAAAGAAAGTAACTTTGATATAAAATAAGCAACCGCCCCCCCCCGCCCCCCGCCCCCCGCCCCCCCCCACTTCCGCACTTTGTTCTTCATTTCTGCCTTTCTGTTTGCTTGGTCAGAACAATTAATGCCATACAAAAGGATGTATTTTGATTCTAGAGTCTCAAAGAAAAGGCAATTAAGATCTTTAAATTTATCTTGGTGCAATTTGGTCGTAGGCCAACTTATTGTAGCGGAGAGTTTGAAAACCCATGTAAACATGTAAATCTTACATTGCCTGTCTTTGTCACATGAAGTAGCCTTTCCATTTTCCTTTTACTAATTTCGCTTGGGAAAGACCTTTATCCACTCTTCTGGGTCTTTTTCTTGTTTAATAACCTTTTAACACAAAGGGTCCTTTTCCCTCAGTGTAGAGTGATGGATATGCCATTGCGAAATAAGAGGTCTTCATGCCCTGTGCCTGGCACGGGCGAAGTTGGAAGTGAAATTATGAAAGCAGTCATGGTTTGGCTTTGAAGTAAGAGAAACCAAGCTCTAACGATGACAACAAAGATCGAAAGAAATAGAAAATGATTCCTCTTGTTAAAGTAAATTAATTAGTTGGATTTATATGAGGAGACAGAAGGGAAGGAGCCAGGCTGTGTCCCACATTAATAACTCCCTCGGGAGAAGCCAGATTGGATTGAAAGACTGTGACAGGGGAGGGGCCGCCATGCCACCTTGGAAGGGAAGGATCTTGGGTTTTCCTCTTTTTGCACTCTGTCACCCCTGCAGACACAAGCGCATATCCTGAACCTGACATGAAAATGATGTCATCTTTCTTTTTGACTCACCAACCAGACTACATTAATCCCCTACAGCGTGAGGGCCAGCAGGAGGCTGCTTAAGGGACTTCAGGCCTGTGAATAAATGATGACCCAGTGGTTAGGGGCGGTAGCCTAGATACATTCAGGGTGCATTAAAGCAATTAGCTGGAAGAGGAGTGAGAGTACAATTTCCAGTCCCCAAGCAGGACCAGGCCATGCCTGGAACAGGGTGGGGAACTCTATCGCTGAAGCTCTGTAAGAGACGCTTAGCAAAATGAGTGGCCGGGAAAGGCTCGTGGAGTCTCGTCCTTTGACCTGCTTCCACGGCGGTGCCGCTGTGAGTGGGGAGAGCCAGGAACTGGACTCTCCTGTTCATCACGGCGCTTCAGCCAGCCCTGTCACGGACATTTCTGGATTGTGGCTCACACAATGGGTACCCTTGGTTGAATCCGATCCCAGGGGTGCTTTCTGCTTGGCCAGAGCCTTTGCTTTGGTCCAGAATTTAAAAAATAAATAAATGAATAAATACATCAAAGCAATATTTTTAAAAAATTAAAAACAGATTTTTAGATCGTCTTGGAAAGCCTGCAGGGAATGCTGGGTCTTCTTCGTGCCTGCTGTGTGCCCTCCAGTTAGATTTATTTCCTACACTCCTCCCGTTACGGAAGCTCCCTCCCACTTTGCTCGGACCTGCGCATGTCATTTGAGTTTCTGATCTCTACTTCATTAATGGACTCGTTTCATTTACAGGATCTTGCTCAGGTTGGCCTGAATCTAAATATGCAGTACAGGCTGGCCTTAAAACAAATCTTTCTGCCCTAGCCTTTCAAATTCCGCGGTTACAGGCATGCACCACCATGCCATCTTAGACTTCTACCCGTTCAATCGGAAGCATCAGGCGAATTCTAGAACTTCCAAGCATGTTTTCAACGTAGATCCTTCTTAATCCCTGCTTTCTAAAGGTTCCTCTATCGAACCTTGCATAGGCGCCCTCACCTTAACCCCAGCAGACACAGCCATGAATCCAAATCTGTGTCCTTCACAGATGAAGCTCTGAAATAAACCTGCTCAGCAGTTTTAACCCTGTTAGAAACAGTAGCTGACCATGAAGTAGCCCTGAAAATAGAGGGGAGTCTGAACAGCCTTTAATTGCAGCAATTTGGGGCTGTGTGGATAGCAATCCGAGGAAGAGCAGCCAAGACTACCACAAGCTGAACCAAACGCCAGCCAGAGCAGCCTGCTTTCAGGCAGTTTCACCCACACACCCCTGTGTGGTGATGAGATGAGATGTGCGAAATAGCCCCTTGATTCTTGCTTGGAGCAGCCAGAAAGTCCAGATCCTTTCCCCCTGATGTCCCTTGCTTCCTCAAGGCTGTAAGCTTTCCTCCATTTTTGTTCTTATTCCAATGAACTTGCAGTTGGAAATGTCACCTAAAGACAAACAATAGCTTCAATGACTCCAGGAAACTAAGTCCTACAGCCCTGGATTCCCTCTTCTGAACCCTCTAAGGCTTTTCTCACCTCTTTCTTCCCGGTTCTCTTTTCTCGCCAATCACTTAGGCCTAACAGCAATTAAGTGCTAAAGGGGGGCTCCCTCCTTCCCTCCCTCAGCTACATTTAGGCACTCCTAAAAGACACCTCTGAGTCTACCACTGGCACCCAGTTAACAATCACATTGCTTAAAACTAAAGGACAATCAAGAGCATGTAGGAAGGTGGCTGAAAGACCTGTTTGACTACTGTGCTCCAAAAGCAACATGAGAGAAGCCAGTAAAAAGTACCTGGTACAGTCAGAAAATGAATAATTTAACTTCCCTCACACGCTGAATTAACCTTGACTTATTTCATGCTTCCCCGCCCCCAGCACACCAACTTTTGCCTCTCTCCAACTGGAGTTGGCTGAAATCATCCAAGCATGCATTTTAATCCCATCTGGAAACGTCTTCTGCTCTATTTGGATCACAGAACATGAGAGCAATTGGGCAAGTACACATTTCCTATGGGAAGGGGTGTCATGGGAAAGCCTACAGTGATGGGTGCTTGGGGCATTACCCATACCCATGAAAGATGACCACCAACTATATTGACAGCCAGAAAGAAGGTAAAGTGATTCAGGGTTTAGGAAGCCTCTGTGTTTCTAGTTCTGTATCACTCATTTTCCTTGACACAACTCCCTGCTTCAGCTTCCTCGTTATTACTGCCAACAGCAACAACTACCACCTTCACCCCACCAAGAAAATAAGAACCCTCTTCGGGCACATAGCTTTGAAAAGCAGGTGGAGGAAACACCCTTGCCTCTCTCAAAATCCGCTTACGCCTCACAAGCAAAGTGTGGCAGTATCACATGCTAAACACAAAGCCACACTGTGTGTGTGAGGGGCAAGGGCAGCAAGGCCCCCGACGCACGCAAACCCAGTTAGTCCAGGAGTTGTCCAGAGGCCCTCCCCTTGACTACTTGACAAGGAAGGTGGAATCGAATAGTGAGACAACATGCTTGACCAGCTCAGAGAAAGCCTGTGTGAATGTTTGTTTGTTTCTGGTTTTTTGTTTTTTTGTTTTAAATAAAAATGACTCCTATAGGCCATAGGGAGTGGCACTGTTGTGTAACCTTGTTGAAGTAGGTGTGGCTTTGTTGGAGGAGATGAGTCATTAAGGGGTGGGCTTTTTGAGGGCTCAGAAACTCAAGCCTGGCCTGTATGTCACAGTTACTTCCTGCTACCTGCCAATCTGGATGTAGAACTCCCAGCTCCTTCTCCAGCACCACGCCTGCTTGCAGTTGACCATGCTTCCCGCCATGATGACAGTAGACTAAACCTCTGAAACTGTAAGCCAGCTCCATTGAAATGTTTTCCTCTGTAAGAGATGCCATTGAGATCACGGTATCTCTTCAGAGCAATAGGAACCCTAACTCAGACAAGTTCAGTGGTAGAAACACCCAGCACGACCAAAGCTTACTATGTTCAATCCTCAGTCCTGTAGAGAAAAAGTACTGTATTTATTCAGATAGTATTCTTGGAAATATTAGGAACTGAGGCCAAAGGGAATGTAGGGTTGGACTTAAGGAACCTGCTCCCATTAGCATGGACAAGGAAACTTCCAGAAGAATGTTGTAAACATTGTCCCAGAGAATTTCCTGCAATGGTGGACTGCCATATACATGTGTTGCCCCAGCGGGATAGCCACTAGCCACATATAGCCACAGGACAGCTGACTCGTGGCATTTTAACCTTTCTTAACTTTTAAATCACTTAAATTTAAAAGCAGCATTGGGTAGTGGACAGTGTTGGGGGGAGATGCCAAAGCAGATGCTGTGTCTTCTACCCCACCTTTTCATGAGGCAGCCTTAAGAATATCTGTCTCCAAACACTTCATTCAGAAATTCTTCCCGCATTTTCAAACATGAGGAAGGAAGACGCAAACACCGGATCAGGCTTCCTCGAGGTCCCAGGTCTGAGAAAAGCACTCTCACATACGAAATTGAAATTCCAACTCTGCTATAAATAGTATTACCCTGTGTGTGCCACTGGGGAACCTGCAGGTGACAAATTGAAGTATACAGCCAAGAGCTATGAGATGAATAGCTGGCAGAATTGGAATTTTAGTCCCTATTATAAATAAGAACCGGTGTTCTCATGCTAACCTCGGAGAGAGAAAGACGGCCATTAGTTGCGAAGTCCACTTTGCAACTTGATCTTGATCTTTGGCTACAAGATTTTCTCGGGTCAGAGCACGAGTTGAAAATGTTGGTTCAAGGAACAACTTGTGTTCCTTCACTTATTGGTGTTAACAGTGTGACACTCAGGTCTGAAATGGTCCCTCCGATGTTTTTTGTTGTTCTCACTGAAGGAACTGTGACCCAAAAGCAGTACATATTAGGCAAAAACAGTGTCCCGGGGAATAAAATCCCCTTCCTCAGGAAAACAAACAAATCCAGCCTTCCTCTGAAACCACTCAGGGCCTCTAAAGGAAAGCAGGCTTACAGAGGAGGGTCAGTCTAGCACCCCTGGCTGTAGCTGATGAGAAAGCACTTCCCTGCTGCTCGCCATTCATGGGAAAAGGTTGGTGTTGGTTATAATTAGAGCCGCCTTTCCAGGAGGGGGTGGGGGTGGGTGGGTGCTTCGAATGCCAGCTCTGCATTTGCATCTGGCAGCTGGGATGCTGCCACCTGGCCTGCACTGTTCTCCAGAGCCATCTCAGCTGCTTTCCCGGGGCAGGTGCCGTGGGGGCGAGGGAGGGAGAGAACATAGCAGGACAGTGGCCACCACTCAGGCAGCCTTGAGTGTGCCTTGCTCACGCAGCCAGTGGACTTCTGTCACTCCTGACTCCTCGATGGCTGCTCGCTTTCTACACCAATGAGCTCTGGGGTGATAAGTTCAATCCCCAATTCTGTCAAACCTGCAGTTTCTTCCATGACCTACTTTCCTCACTCTGCGGTGTTGGAACAATGCCTCGCTCTGATCCTTGTTTAGACTCATCTTTTGCCTGCCCCCAGTACAGAAGCCCAGGCTCTTGCCAGGCTCTCCCCTCTTGAATCCCTGACAAGTGTTGATGGGAAAGGAATAAAAGAAAAAGAGAAAGAAAACCAAGGGAGGAAAAATAGGTTTTAGCTCTTCCATAGATGCTTGGACTAAACGCTGGCCCATTAATAAGAAATCAAAATGCTCTTCTCAAGTTAGGGCTGAATTGGAATCTGAGTCTGTCCCTTTCTAGCCATCTACCTCTTACAACCCACCCCCGAATCCTCAGGAACAGTGAGAAACAACCAATGCCATGCCAGGAACACTCTGGATCCCACAGCATCAAAGACTTTGCTGCTTCTGAAGTACCAGAGACAGCACTAAGTCTACTCTGAAAACCCGTCTACCAACTCCTCCCTTTTGGGTAAGCTAGCCCAATAAAATCTTTTTCATACTCATGGACGCAGCTAATACTGAAAGAGTGGAGTGACCAATGGGTCAGTAAGCTGGCCCAAAATATCCCCTGTGCTCTGTAAAGCAAATGTAAGATCCGTGGGTAGACAGCAGATAATCTAAACCGGAAAATGATACAGAAGAACAATGAAAACATAACCATATTGATTGGTTGCCACAGCCATGACTGTGCGCTTTTCAATATGTGATGTACCTTCTTGTCTAAGAGCACCGGTACCCTGCTGGCAGCCTCATCTCATTGATCCGGGGGCACAGGGCAGGGCCTGGGGCCTAAGGACCTCCATGGACTCCAGCAGCCCGTTCTTGTCACCTCTGTAAACCTCGGATGAATCCATCCTGGCTCCTTTTCCCCACTTGAACCCCCAACATTCCACTTTTCTGGGCCACCCTCCTTGTTTCCTCTCCATGAGGACTGGGGCTTTCACAATGGGCTGTTACCCACGCTGTGCTCAGGGTGGAGGACTTCCCCAAGCTCTGCTGCTGCCAGCTCCTTCTAGATGAGGGTAACGCGTGCTTCGGGAAATGGAAAGGAAATCCCAGCGATTCTGACTTTCCTCTGGGATAGAGGGCTCCCGAGGGATGCCTTTTGACTGTGTCCCCTTTCTTGCTAGGTCTGCTCCTAAGTGAGGATAGAGTTGAAAGTCATGGTGTCTGTCTCAAAACCTCAGGAGGCACTCACCTTTGGCCTACTAAGGACAAAAAGGTGAAAAGAAAACTCCTGGGAACTTGTTGTCCTGGAGGTGATTCCTAATCTAGAACAACTAACTTGCAGGTTTAAAAAATGATTTGGGGGTTGGGAAGACAACTCAGTGGCAAAGAACACTTTCTGTACAAACGTAAGGACCCAAGTTTGAATCCCCAGCTACCACAATACAAAAGAACCGGATATGGCTGCAAGTACCTGTAACAACCAGCACTGGTGTTGGTGGGAGGGTTTGGTAATGGGGGCAGGAGGGTTGCTGGGACTTGCCGGCAGCCAGCCTACCTAGATACAAATGATTAAGCAAACAAAAAACCCAAGTGAGTCCCAGGTTCAGTGTGATACCCTGTTTCCAATGGATAAGGCAGAGAGTGATAGAGCAGAACACCTGATTTCTTTCTCTGGGCATCAGGAACACGTGGGTACACACACCCGTGCACATACACACTCATTGAGTTGGTGCCCAATTAAATCAACTTCTCCGGTCATCCTGTTACTTTTAGAAAAGGGCACCTGTTGGATGCAGTTGATCCACCCACAATCAAGCCTGCAGGAGGCTAAGCAGCAGCTTCTTACTCAGTGTTGCTCACCACCGTCCCCACCCAATCAGCTCACGTCTTCTATGCCTCTTCCCAAACTGCCTCAGTAAAGTCAACCTGGCCACTATTGCACCCCACTTTCTGGCATTGGCAACCATTCTTTCCTCTTCTGTAGGCGCCTCCTCAATGTCACGTGGCTGCTTTCTTCTCTCCTGGGCTCCAATGCCTCCTAGTTCAAAAGAAGTCCCTTCACCACTCAGCCTTAAGTAGCCATCCAGTAATAACCCTACACGCTGCGTATTTCTTCATAGAACTTAGCCCAGGGGAGGACATTGCAGCCAGCCCTGGGGAAACAGGATGAGCTGGGGTTGGATGGAAGGGGAGGAGGTCCTCCCCTGTTGGTGGACTTGGAGGGGACGGGGAGGAGGGAGATGAGGGAGGGAGAGGAAGGGTGGAAGGGAATGAAGGAGGGGGGCTACGCCTGGGATGCAAAGTACCTAACCTGTGATTGATATAAAAATAAATAAATTTATTAAAAAAAGAACTTTGCCCTCTCTATAAATATCTTGTTTACTACCTCTTCGAAGCTCATCTGTCTTAACCCAAAACACTGCCAGTGACAGAATGAGGGCCCAGGGCTCAAAAGCACATGCAGTGCTTTTGAGTTTCAGAGGGTCTTCCCCCCCAAAACCCTCTTCCTCCTCTTTCTATTCCTTCCCTATACCTGTTCCTTTCTCTACTATTCCTCTCCCATATTTTGGCTGATGTGCCTCTGCTGAGCTATTTTCCAAATCATGAGAATCACTCTGTATGCAATGATTGACATCCTAGTTGGGATGTCTTCAATGAGTCTTGGCTTTGGTTTTCCTTCCTTCCTTCCTTCCTTCCTTCCTTCCTTCCTTCCTTCCTTCCTTCCTTCCTTCCTTCCTTCCAATACAGCTCAAGCTGGCCATGCACTCAATATGTAACTGAGGCTATTCTTGCACTCTTGATACTCCTGCCTCTACCCCAGTCTGCCCTGCAGCATACATTGTCACACCCAGCCAATGCTTCGTTTGCAGTAATCCCTTTAAATTGGTATGCTTTCTGTGGCACATCATGAGGGTTTCTAAGCTCCTCTGTTTGCTTCTTTGCATCACTGCAGTAGCCTTCAGTCTTTCAGACATATTAACCTATGCTTAATTATGCTCATTCCCAGAGGTAGGTGACCCAGCAGCTTTAAAAATCAAATAAATATTAGACACCCACTAGGACTTGATAGAAGCTTGCCTGCTCAGCTGAAGAGAGTGAGTGCACATTCACTCCCACAGGGCCTGAGAAAGATTTGGAGAGACATTCCCAGCATTCCCAGCCACTCAAGGAAATCCTTGATCAACTGCCTAAGAACCTCTGCTCTGTACCCTACCTCTTCCCCTGGCTCCCATGCAACCCCTGAAGCCTACTGGCTCCTCCTGGTGACACTACCAAGCAGGATAACTGTAGTTCACCTTTCTTCCAAAGGAGGAGTGCTACCCCCTCACTGAGCAAAGGAGAAGGGTTCCCCCCCCCCACGTCCCTCTTAAATTGTGGCAATAAACAGTGTGAGACTGAAACATTGGACAACAGACTTGGGGCACAGAACATCAGTTCCTGGGATAACCTTTCTGCTCCAAACAGACACCCTCTGGCTGTTTTGTCTCAAATCCAGTTGCTTTGGATGGTTTTTGCTGAGCAGTGATCAGAACCCACAGGCAAGGATCTTCACCCTCATCCAATCAGAGGTTGGGATGAGACACAGGATGATCACATCCTCATGGGAGTTTCAGTGGTGAGCAGAAAAAAGACAGACAGGAACTGAAGGCAGCTGAAACATGGGTACTTCCTTAAGAAACTACCCACTGCTTCTTGCCACTTAAACTCTGATCCCAATCTCTCTGACACAGGGTTTTCAGCATTGGCTTTTAATATGTGACTGCTACACATACTTCCATGAATTCTCTCCTCTGTTCCTTGTGAACTCATGCATCCGTATGTGTAACTTATGGTAAAAGGACCCTCAACTGCAGACTATTTAAAGAATGAGGACCAGAATTTGACACCTGCTCCTACCACAGAAACCTCAGGATGTGATTCTGTGGCTTGTCCCTAATGAACTATGGGATTAGCGTAAATGATGTCCAAATAATTGCTTCTCTCTCCCAGAAGAAACCCAGACAAGTTCCACATCTGCTCTGCCATGTGATTGTCAAGTAGACAACCTAAATTACAGTTTCAGAGACAGGGATGGGGCAAAGAGTAGTAAGAAGAAAATCCTATCTGTTGCAAAAGCCATGAATGAAATAAAGAAACTGTGTTCTGAGCTCCTGACTCACACGATCACTGTGGGTCAGCCATCAATATGTAGATAGAAAAAAAAAAATAATTGGCATAAGCTCCTTGAAATCTCTGCCTACAGCCTCCCCAAGGAGGCCTCGGGGGAGATTCAGAGAGCTTTTGAACAGCCAAGGTTTGATAATGAGAATTGACATTCTAGTGTGTACTACAAAAGACACTTCCCTCCTGGAACCGAGAAAAGTACTTTAATCAGCCAAAAAGTTGCTACTATGGAAAGGGGGGAAGAATGGATGAAAGAACCCCCTCATCGATTGTTTCTGCACTGTTGCTAGGCCCCACTCCCACCAAATGTGCAAGCCCCTCTGGCATCATCCGTGCCTACCTCATTAATGCCATTTGTTCACAGCTACGCCAGAAAGCCCAGCTGATTCCCAGGAAGTGCGGGACTGGAGGTTGCCCCGGTTCCCAGTTGCTTATGCACACAGTTCACACCCCATGTGTTAGGAGCTCCCTCGCTCTTCCAACCACTCAGAGAGTCTGGGAAATGGGAAATGGACTTCCCACAGAATGGTCTCTGGCTCCTCCCCACCCGGTCAAAGCCCAGGGTGTCTACAGCATACTTATTACTTGTAAGTAAAAAAAAAAAAAAAACAAAACTCAGAAGCAAAGATAAAAGGTTAAATTCACAGACAAGGCATGGAAAGTGAACAGGCTTCAAGATTGAAAAAGGTAAGCCGAGAAAACCTCTACTTCCTCCAGCAAATGCTAAAGATAAAACAAAGCATGCTTTGTGCCCAAGGCAGAAAATTAAAAATTGAGGAGGTCCCTTTCGGGAGGGGGGCGCTATAGCTTGCTTCTACATACTCCATCCACCACCTTCTGTTCAGACTACCTGCTGGCTTGCTGGTTTTCTTCATTCCCCTTTCTTCCACCTGAAGCAAACACCCTAGTACTAATCATCATGGATGCCGATACCATCCACAAGGCAGTAATCTGGGCAAAGTTTAGTGAAGCATGGGATCTGGGGGCTTGGAAATATTCATACGCCTAGTACAAAGAGCAAAGCATATCCTTCAGTCTGTCTCAGACTCTACAGTTGGATTATGACCAAGGGTATGCCCCCTTCTGAGTGCATCCTGCAGTAACTTATTGCCCTCCGTGGGACACAAAGACAAGACACCCTTGGTATGGTTGAGAGCATCTCTGGTAATCCAGCCCCAGAGGGTCCTATGAGCAGCAGCAGAAAAATGCTAAGGCTTCTCTGCACTTTCATGTTTTCCTTTGTTCGAACTTCTCTCTTCTTGCCTCCCTCCTTCCTGCCCACAGCCTCCCTTCCTTTTATGGTGCTGGGGTTTATATCCAGGGCCCTCCACATGCCCGCTTGAACTAGCCTCCTAGAGCCCTGCTTTATTTACTCTCTCAACAGTGTTTACTGCAAGTAAACTACCCAGTAAATTTACTAAATGAAATAAGAAGAAAAATCAGCTGTAACAGATAAAAGAAATCCAAGAATTCTACCTTGAGATCCCCTTAGAAAGAATCCAACAGCCTTCCCTTGAACCTCCCCGGTGTTTTGGGTTTCCAGATTCTCACAGGAGTTCAGAGAAGGCAGTGCTGTTTTGTTGACAGCACAGTAGCCATGGTTTTCAGTAAGGTGAGAGATGGGGGCCCAGGAAGATGGAACATCTTGGGAAAAAGATGGCACACAAAGTCACTAAAGCGTGATGGTCCAGTAAATGTGGAAGTCTAAACAAACAATAGCAGAGAAAAGCTGCTAACTGAAACTCTAGTGCTACGGTCTGAATGTTTGTTTGTATGTTTGTTTGTTTAAACTCATATGTTGAAACCTAGTCCAAATGCAATATTCCCAAGCAGTAACCACTGGGCAATGCTTCCCCAACAGGATTAGCGCCCTATAAAAAATCAGCAGAGTTGTTTTCCGTTCCACATTGGAAAGCTGTAGCAAATGCGCCAGCGAGTAAGCAGGAAGTGAATCTTTACCAGACACCAAATCTTCCAGCACCTTCCGCTTAGATTTCCCATCCTCCAGTACTGCCAACAGTAAAATTTCTGTTGTTTGTAAGCAACCCAGTCTTATAACTAAATATATATATATATATATATATATATATATATACATATATATATATATAAGCAACTCACTTTTATAGCAGGTGGGATAGACTTAGACACCCCCATTCTCTCTGTTATAAAATCTATGTAAGGAATACAGTGAGCCATCCTGCCAAGAGTGGTATAGAAAAAGAAAACACAGGGAATTTAAGATAAAAGGCCAAGGAAATAGGCAGAAAAGAAGAGCTGATACTAAAGGACACTACAGAAAGAGCTGCTAAACAAGCAGCATGCCTCCGGCTTATCTCCTTCGCACACTGGGCTCCCAAAGGCTCCCAACCGAGCTTGGCACGTTCAGAATATCACAGGGAGAGCTCTGCTTGCCACATCGCAAAGAAAAGTTGAAGGAGAGCCTGGAAGACATGAAGTCAGCAAGTTGCTAATCGTTGCCCTGTGTCTGTCTATAGACATGGTCATGATTTTTTTTTAATGATGACCTACACTACTCTAGTCAATACCAAGGTGGAGAATTGTCACAGTGATGATGAGTTTGTACAGACCTTCTAATGAGAGAGGGAGTTTGAACCGAGATGAGGGCATGGATTGTAAAAGTAAACCCTTCAAAGTGCATGAGTGTCTGGTGGGTTGAGGCCAAGCCATCATGGGGTGCTGAAAAATCAGCCACTGTTGTGAGGCTCTACTTAGAAAAAAAATCCAGTACCTTTCTAGATAAACTGTTCTATTTTTGTCTGACTTTGATTCCAGCCTGCCAATGGTAAAGGACTTTCTCCACAGTCTTAAGTGTTCATCTGCTCACACTCAGAGTGAATTGGTAATGTCAAGATTAGCTTTTCTGTATCAAATAACAGCCTGTGTGCCCACACTGGTCTTTGTTATCCTATCATCATTTCCAGAGCACAAAAGAAAATCAGTGCAAACACCCAAAATGGGAAGGAAAAACTGGATAGGCATGGGGAGGGGAGGGTTGGGGCTGGGTGAATAGTGATAGCAGAAAACGAAGAACAAAGTGAATGGCTTACTTCCAGATTTGCTGAGACGCAGCATCCAAGCTATTCATATAGCATGAGAGTTCAGCATCTAAAGATAGAGGCCTCATTCTTAAAAAGGGAAATTACGAACATTCGATACTGGGACTAAGCCAACCAAATGTCAGGCACTTCACCCAGGCGAGGGTATAAGAGAAATGATGCTGTACACTGTGTTTCTCTCCTAGGCATTGAAGACTCAGATTCTTGGGGCTTTTCATCTGGGGCTGCTACGTTAATTTTCATTACTGAGCAAGTCAACGTGTGTGTGAAAGCAATAATGCAGGAAGCAAAGAAACAACTCATGCCTCAAATATTTGAAGCCAATGGTCTACAAAATGAAACACAAATTAAGTTTAAACAGAAAATGTGGATGAACATTCTGTGTTTCAAAAATTCTAAGGAAGGCTCTTTCTTGATTGACACCATATACTTTTCTGTTCTATTCTCTGGTTCGAACCAAGTGGGGCATCCTGATCCAAATATAGATGGAAGAAAGAATGGAGCTATTTCCAACCAGATCAGCTAAACCTCATACTGAAAAGCAAAACAAAACTTGTGTTTTAAGTGAAAAGATCTAGATTGTTTCCTATAAGCCACTTATGTTACAGGAAAAGAACTAAGGTCAGAGTAGTCATTTGTGGTCATGTCTTAGTTCAGACTATTATAATAAATTATAGTAGAGACTGGATTAAATTATCTTAGTTTCTGAGATCTCATTCCATTTGAGGAGCTGGGATATTACATCTCAACACTCTCGAAAGAATACTATGTGCTTTGCCCTTAGTTTTCTGCTGTTGCTATTCAACTTTTACCCTCACTTTGGCCCATTTATTCATTTCCACTTTAGCAGCTTATATAGCCTTTATTTTCTGAGGGAGCAATTGTGATGGCAATGGTGATCACAAGACTTATTTCTCTTAGCTCTAACTGCCTGGAAATCTCAGATCTAGAGTTCACAGGCACATGTGGAACTGGTAAGAGCCCCCTTCTTGACTTGCCAATGGGTGTCCTTTCTTTATATATTTAAGTAACAGAGGAAGGAAGCAAGCTCCCTAGTGTCTTTTTGTAAAAGTCACCAACCTATCTCACTAGGGTTCCATCTTCATGGCCTTATTGCTTTCCCCAAAACCCCAGTTACTAATGCCACCATTTGGGGGATTCAGATTTCAACAAATAAAGTGGAGGGAGAAATAACATGAACTCTATAATGGAACAACTTTATGTCCTAGCCATTACTTTAGAAGCCAAGTATGTTCTTACACCTTGGACTTCGCCTCCAACTAGTTAAATAATGTTGTCTCATTCTCAAGATTACTTGTACTTCATCATTTCTCCATTTAAAATCATGCTTGAAACTCCTAAAACTCCTAAAACTCACAGTCATTCCTGCCATAAAACCTAACCTCCACCAAGCTCTCCTCTGTATGCTAGAGATGCAGACTCAGCAGGAAATGCATGGATAGGCAAGAAGCTTACCTTGTGACAAGAATATTGGAAGCATTAATTAGTGGGAAATATATAATTTATAGATCTCCTTTTGTGGAAGATGCCTTTTCCCTGTAATGTTGTCTCTTTACTTGGGATTGTTCCAAACACAAATTCAACCTCATGGTATTCTATTATGTATCAGCATCATTATTACCACAGCATTAAACATAACGGTGCTAAAGCATCTGGGTATAAAAGCAGAGTAACTGCTGGTCTTGAATTTTTTTCTCTTTCCTGTCTGCGTCATTCCTTCCTGAAGCCACTCTCCCCTTCTATGATGCCACTCTCTCTTTTCAGGCCATACAGAGCCTCCTCTCTCCTTGAGATGTTGGGCCAGTAGATTGTTAATTATTTCCTGTGTGTAATTCTTGAGGACGAACATCATGTCTAATTATCTAGGAGACCAAGGAAATAATGGCCACAGAGTAGACTCTGACCAAATGTGTGGATGATTAATTGGTTGCTTGAATCGTTGGAATGTTGCTACTCATTTGTAGAGCTAGAAATGGGTATAGCTCATCATTTGACGCCTGGTTACCCAGTAATGCCTACAACTCCTAAAGAACCAAAAATATCTCTGTCCCGCTTTCCCTAAGTAAACGCATCCTCTCCTGCAGCATGTGTTAAATTGACATTAAGTTGGTGTAGGAAGCTTGAAGAAACCATGACCAAATAATAATAATAATAATAATAATAATAATAATAATAATAATAATAAAAATACTCAACAATTTCTCTCTCTGGATAAATATATCAAAAGAGATTTGAGAAAAACATTTTGAGAAGTAGTTTATTATTTTGACTTCAATTAGAGAATGGCCAGGTGACCGCTTACTTCCACATATAGGGGAAAAGATCTGCTGTGTATCCAGCTTCCAACCAAAAGCAGAGATTTCCACAGGAAACACCCAATTTCTAATTCAGTTAGAGTTCTGATAATTGGAAAAGTTGCTTTTCTTTGTCTTAAAAAAAAAAAGAGTGTATGTCTCTCTATGTGATACTTTTACTAATTCTTAGAGAATTTTGTACACGTGTACAATGTACTTTGATCATATTCATCCCCTCTTCTCCAATGACTCCTCTCAAGCCCACCCACCCTCTACCCCTGTACTTCCTCCCAATTTTGTGCCCCCCTTCTCTTTCTCATTTGTGTAGATCTCATGAAGGCAAACATAGCTGCTGTCCTGTCATGCCCAGAAGACAGTGTTTTACCCTGGTCCTCCCCAAATTTTGGCTCTTACAAATCCTTTTGGCTCCTTTTCCTTGGTGGTCTCTGAGCTTTGCGAAAAAGGGATATGATGCAGATGTCCCATTTGTGATAGAGTACACCACATAGCACTCATTCTCCACAGTTTGATCAATTACAAGTTTCTGTGTTGACTGCTGCCCACTGAACAAAGAAAATCCTCTGGTGATATCTGAAGACTGTACTAATCTGTGGGTACAGACATGCAAACCTAGATCAAAGCTTGATACTATGTCCATTTAGCAAATAGTGGCAGAGGATTTACCCCTGGGATCTATGAGTAGGAGAGTGATGGGTTATTGGACAGGTTCACTGTACTGCACCAGGTATGCATCTCCTCCTGTAGTACAAGACTTAAATCCATTCAAAAAGACATTGGTTACCCCTATTATATTCATACTACTAGTGTACCCATGTGCATATGTTTCCATGATGCTGGTTATTGTAGCTCACAGGTAGATAAAATGGTTGATGATTGTCTGAGTCACTGTTCTATTGCTCTGAGGTGACACCATGACCAAGGCAATTCTGATGAAATGTTATTTAATTGAGAGCTCATTTACAGTTTCAAAGGAGTAGCCCATTATCATCATGACAGTGAATACAGTAGCTGGGAGCTCCATTCTGATCCCTAGGCAGAGAGACAGAGATAGAGAGAGCTAGAAATAGAGTTAAAGAAAGAGTTTGATCCCTGATCTCTCTAATACTTTAAACATGAATGGATGTTGGATTTTATCAAATGCTTTTTCAGCATCTAAGGAGATTATCATGTGGTTTTTTTTCTTTCAGTTTGTTAATATGGTGGATCACATTGATGGATTTCCGTATATTGAACCACCCCTGCATACCTTGGATGAAGCCTACTATGAAGCTTATCATAGTGGATGATATCTTTAATGTGTTCTTGTATTTGGTTTTCAAGTATTTTGTTGAGTATTTTTGCATCAATGTTCATAAGGGAGATTGATCTGAAATTCTTTCTTTGTTGGGTCTTTGTGAGGTTTAGGTACCAAGGTGACTGTGGCTTCATAGAATGAATTTGGTAGTGTTTCTTCTGTTTCTATTTTGTGGAATAGTTTGAAGAGAATTGGAGTTAGCTCTTCTTTGAAGGTCTGGTAGAATTCTATGCTGAAACCATCTG
This sequence comes from Pachyuromys duprasi, assembly GCA_028658305.1. Taxonomy (NCBI): domain Eukaryota; kingdom Metazoa; phylum Chordata; class Mammalia; order Rodentia; family Muridae; genus Pachyuromys; species Pachyuromys duprasi. The sequence continues at coordinate 44,152,427 of CM053751.1, forward strand.
GTCCTGGGCTTTTTTTGGATGGGAGACTTTTGATGACCGCTTCTATTTCCTTAGGGGATATAGAACTATTTAATTGATTTACCTGGTCTTGATTCAGCTTTGGTAAGTGGAATCGATCAAGAAAATTGTTCATTTCATTTAGATTTTCAAATTTTGTGGCATATAGACTTTGAAGTAAGTCCTAATGATTGTTTGGGTTTCCTCAGTGTCTGTTGTTATGTCCCCCTTTTCATTTCTGATTTTGTTGATTTGGATGGTGTCTCTCTGCCTTCTACTTAGTTTCACTAAGGGTTTGTCTATCTTGTTGATTTTCTCAAAGAACCAGCTCTTGGTTTCATTGATTCTTTGAATTGTTTTGTTTGCTTCTAATTGATTGATTTCAACCCTGAGTTTGATTATTTCCAGCCGTCTATTCCTTTTTGGTGAGTCTGCGTCTTTTTTTCCTAGGGCTTTTAGTTGAGCCATTAAGTTGTTTGAATGAGAAGTCTCGAATTTCTTCTTGAAGGCACTTGGTGCTATGAACTTTCCTCTTAGCATTGCTTTCATTGTGTCCCATAAGTTTGGGTATGTTGTGTCTTCATTTTCATTGAATTCTACAAAGACTTTAATTTCTTTCTTTATTTCTTCTCTGACCCAGCTGTCATTTAGTAGTAAGTTGTTCAGTTTCCATGTGTGTGTAGGCTTTTTGCTATTTTTGTTGTCTTTGAGGTCTAGCTTTATTCCATGGTGATCAGATAGAATACAAGGGATTATTTCAATCTTCTTGTATCTGTTGAGGTTTGCTTTGTGACCAACCATATGGTCTATTTTGGAGAAGGTTCCATGAGGTGCTGAGAAGAAGGTAAATTCTTTTGTGTTTGGTTGTAAGGTTCTGTAAATGTCTGATAGGCCCATTTGATTCATGACCTCTGTTAGAGACATTGTTTCTTTGTTCAATTTCTGTTTTGTTGACCTGTCCTTTGTTGAGAGTGAGGTGTTGAATTCTCCCACTATTAATGTGTGGGGATACATAATAAAGGCAATATACAGTAAGCCTATAGCCAACATCAAACTAAATGGAGAGAAACTTAAAATAATCACACTGAAATCAGGGACAAGGCAAGGTTGCCCACTTTCTCTGTATCTCTTCAACATAGTTCTAGAAGTCATTGCTAGAACAATAAGACAATTGAAGGATATCAAGGGGATAGAAATCAGAAAGGAAGAAGTCAAAGTATCACTATTTGCAGATATGATAGTATACCTGAGTGACCCCAACAATTTTACCAGGGAACTCCTACAGCCAATAAACACCTTCAGCAAAGTGGCCGGATACAAAATTAACTCAAAAAAAAAATCAGTAGCCCTCCCCTATACAAAAGACAAAAGGGCTGAGAAAGAAATTAAGGAAACAACACCCTTCACAATAGCCACTAATAACATAAAGTACCTTGGTGTGACCCTAACCAAGGAAGTAAAAAACTTGTATGAAAAAAATTTCAAGTCTCTGAAGAAAGAATTAGAAGAAAATATCAGAAGATGGAAAGATCTCCCATACTTGGCAGGATTAACATAGTAAAAATGGCCATCTTACCAAAAGCAATGTACAGATTCAATGCAATTCCCATCAAATTACCAACACAATTCTTTACAGACCTTGAAAGAAAAATTATCAACTTCATATGGGATAACAAGAAACCCAGAATCGCTAAAACAATCCTCTACAATAAAAGTTCTTCGGGAGGTATCTCCATCCCTGATCTCAAGCTGTACTATAGAGCAACAGTAATAAAAACTGCATGGTACTGGCATAGAAACAGAATGGTGGATCAATGGAACAGAATAAAAAATCCAGAAATAAACCCACACACTTATGGACACCTGATTTTTGACAAAGATGACAAAATCATACAATGGAAAAAAGATAGCATCTTCAACAAATGGTGCTCGTCTAACTGGATGTCTACATGTACAAAAATGCAAATAGATCCATACTTATCACCCCGCACAAAACTAAAGTCCAAGTGGATCAAAGACCTCAACAGAAAACCAGACATATTAAATCGGTTAGAAGAAAAAGTGAGGAAGAGCCTTGAACTCATTGGTACAGGAGACAACTTCCTGAACAGAACACCAACAGCACAGGCTCTAAGAGCAACAATCAATAAATGGACCTCATGAAACTGAAAAGCTTCTGTAAATCAAAGGCCACTATCATCAAAACAAAATGACTGCCTACAGATTGAGAAAGAATCTTTACCAACCCTTTATCTGACAGAGGGCTAATATCCAGTATATATAAAGAACTACAGAAGTCGAAAAACAACAAATCAAGTAATCCAATTAAAAAATGGGGAACAGAGCTAAACAGAGACATCTCGATAGAGGAATATGGAATGGCAGAGAAACACTTAAAGAAATGTTCAATGTCATTAGCCATCAGGGAAATGCAAATCAAAACAACCCTGATATTTCACCTTACACCCATCAGAATGGCCAAGATTAAAAACTCAAGTGACAACACATGCTGGAGAGGTTGTGGAGAAAAGGGAACCCTCCTTCACTGCTGGTGGGAATGTAAACTTGTACAACCACTCTGGAAATCAATCTGGCGCTTCCTCAGACAACTAGGCATAGCTCTTCCTCAAGATCCAGCTATAACACTCCTAGGCATATATCCAAAAGAGGCTCAAGTACACAATAAGGACATTTGCTCAACCATGTTTGTAGCAGCTTTATTTGTAATAGCCAGAGCTGGAAACAACCCAGATGCCCCTCAACTGAGAAATGGATACAGAAATTGTGGTACATCTATACAATGGAATATTACTCAGCAATAAAAAACAAGGATATGATGAAATTTGCAGGTAAATAGTGGGAACTGGAAAGGATCATCCTGCGTGAGCTATACCAGAAGTAGAAAGACACACATGGTATATACTTACTCATATAGATATATAATATAGGATAAACCTACTAAAATCTGTACACCTAAAGAAACTAATCAAGAGGGAGGACTCTGGCTAAAATGCTCAATCCCCAGCCACAAAGGCAAAGCAGATGGACATAAGAAGAAAAGAAGAAGAAGAAGAAGAAGAAGAAGAAGAAGAAGAAGAAGAAGAAGAAGAAGAAGAAAACAGGAAACAAGTTAGAAGCCTGTTACAGAGGCCCTTGAAAGGCTCTGCCCTGCAGAATATCAAAGCAGATGCTGAGACTAATGGCCAAATGTTGGGCAGAGTGCATGGAGTCTTAAGAAAGAAGTGGGAAATAGTAAGATAGAGAGAAGACAAGAGCTCCACAAGGAGAGCAACAGACCCAAAAAATCTGAGCATAGGGGTCTTTCCTGAGACTGATACTCCAACCAAGTACCATGCATGGAGAAAAACTAGAACCCCTGCACAGATGTAGCCCATGGCAGTTCAGTGTCCAAGTGGGTTCCATAGTAATGGGAACAGTGACTGCCTCTGACATGAACTGATTGGCCTGCTCTTTGATCACCTCACCCTGATGGGGGAGCAGCCTTACCAGGCCACAGAGGAAGACAATGTACCCACTCCTGATGAGAGCTGATAGACTATTATCAGAAGGAAGGAGAGGAAGACCTCCCCTATCAGTAGACTTGGGGAGGGACATATGTTGAGAAGGGGGAGGGAAGGTGGGCTTGAGAGGGGAGGAAGATGGAGTTTATTGGGGGGGGATATAAAGTGAATAGTATAATTAATAAAAATTAAAATAAAGAAGACTTTTTTAAAAAAAAGAGAGTTTGAGAGAGAAATTGGTCTTGGCATGGGGCTTTTGAAGTCTCAAAGGTCACTCTTAGTGACATACTTCCTCCAACAAGGCCTCACCTCCTAATCCTTCTAATCCTATCAAAGAGTTCCACTCCCTGGTTCCTAAGCATTCAACCATATAAGCCTATGGAGGCCATTCTTATTCAAACCACAACAATGACATTTCTCCCTTTGCAGTCTATTTGGTACCTTCTTGTACTGTTAAAGCTAGTCATCAGGGAGAAAGCTTTCTAGTTGTTTTGTCCTTGAGACAGGTCTCACTATGTAGATCAGGCTTCCTTAAACTTGTTATGTAGTCAAGGCTAACAGTTGATCCCCTTGTCTGTCTTTTAAGAGTGTACCAATCAATTATGTCTGCCAATCAATTAAGGTTTTAATTCCAACACTACAAATGAAGTACAGTCATCAGGTCTTTTCCCATTCATATGTGAATATGTGGTATACATGTCTTTTTGCATGTGTTTGGGCATATCTATATACATGCGCATGCAGAAGTCTGAAATGGATGTTGACTTCTTTATCAATCACTCTTCAGTCTTATTTATTGAAGCAGGGTCTCTCACTAAATCCAGAGATTATTAATTCCAGCTAACCCCCAGGATGACCTGTCTCCACCTCTAGAGTGCTGGGATTACAGTCAGCTTGTCCATTCTGTCTTTTTCCAAGACTGTGTTGCCTCCTATAGGAAGTACAGATCTTGCTCCATAAGACACATCATGTGGTTCATGTATTAATTGAGAAACACAAATCAGCAAACAACGATGACTTTGCCAAGCTCTCAGTTCGACTGGATCCATATGTGAACATGGCTGACCATGGATACCAGAAAAAATCCCCTATCATAGCTATTAGCTATTTCAATACACTTATTGGGAGTTGGGAGAAACCTTAAGGAAATATGCAATTACTCTGAATTGGCAGGATTCATACTACATATTCAGATACAGATACACCTGTTGGTGAGGAGAAGAAGGGACATCTTAGTAAGTTTTTTAAAAGACAGGATAGGGTACCCCAGAAAGACCAAACTACAGTGATGGGAAACTGACTGACATGGTAATATATTTTGGTAAGGAGATGTGAGGATAGGAGAGAAAATGACCTACTTTTACAGAGTTAGTGGAGATCTGAGAGCCAAATGTACTGTGCCCTTATTCTTGCTTACATGCTGGTAAACCTGAAGAGCATTTAGTGGCAGAGTCTCAAGTATTCCAATCTCCTTTTAAGAGTGTGATGAAATATGTGATCCCCCAGGACCTGTCCTGTTGTCCTGTTACTTATCTAGTGATCAGAGGTAGGTCACCAATAAGAACTTGGGCATGGGCCCTCCTCCAAGCTGAGAAGCAGAAGTGGTTTGTCTGTACTGCGTCCACACTGGCCTTTGCCCCACAGTGAAGGTTACCTTCCCTATCCACAACTTTCCCTAGCCCCCGTGTAGATGACAGGAAGTCTGCAGTCTATACATGAACTCAACATAAGCCTTGTCATCTGATGTACTCAAATGTCCTTATCTTTTCTGTGCATATCCAGCCCTGGAGGGCGACGAGTGAACATTACCATAATTCTCTCTTCACATTTCCAGTCATCCCAGACGTGCCTCTGCTTAACTCCCCGGCCTTCCAGACCAGCAATCCATTTCCTTCTGTGGTGATGCTGGGCAAATCCTCATGCCTGGGGTGGAGAGGCGTGAATCATGAACACGAGGCTTTGAGAACCCCCACCCTCGCTCTGCTGCCTGGCTTCTACATCCTGAACAGCTGCCCAGTAGGTTGCAACTCTGACCCATCTTCCTCCATGACCAGGGCCTTCAGGAATGCACTTGTGAAATCTAGAATAGTCTTAGGCTCAAGGGAACAGAGGTATGGCTTCTCCCTGTTTGTTGTGCCAAGCCGAAGGAAAGCCCTGAAGGCTGGTGAAGGCTGGTAGAGACCTGAATTCTCCTTCTGAGTCATTTCAAGCTGCTTTGGGTCCAGTTTCCTCACGCAGAAAGGAACAACACTGCCAGTCAAGATGTCACAGAGCTGCAGCCCAGAAGCAGTTTTAATAGAAACAACTGAGAAAAAACATGAACAGTTTTTTTTTTCAAATCAGGAGGTTGATTGTTATAGAATGATTGGAAACATTCAGCTCAAGTGAGTTCAAAAGATACTTGACCTAACAATTTGTCAAACTACATCAAGACATCCCCTCCCCTGTGCTCAAAATCTCTATGTCCAAGTCAAACGCACTCGCCTGAACCTAAGAATAAAGAAAAATATTAAAATATAACAGGCAGCTGGGGAAGGAGCCAGAGGCAACTGGGCAGAGAGTCAGGACTAGGGAGTCCTTTCCGTACTGGTGGGACCCGTAGTTAAATCCTCACAGAGGTAGCTCTGAATTCTGCAAGGCCACCAATGTACTGTGAATATTCGCGTCACTCACAGCACACCAGGTTACAGGTAGTTTGGAGGGGATATTTTTATTTTTTATTTTTTGAAAATATATAACACTTCTAATTCTTCAATAATTTCATAAAAATTATTTTGACCATATTCACCACCAATGTCTCCTAGACCCACCTCTACTCTCCACCCTTTCCTGGGATTCATGTCCTTTAGTTATTTATGCTAGTAAGAGCCCACCAAACCTAGTTTGTGTTGACTATATACACCTGAGTCTGGGGCTGTTCCCTGGAGCACTGTACCCTCAAGGAAAACTGTCTCTGCTCTCCCTCAGAAGACATCAAGTCTGCATCATTTCTCACATTGTTAAGGATGTGTGCTCAGGAGCTCCTTCTCCAGCTTGCTTTAAAAAAAAAAAAAAAGCGAGAAATTATCTGTTGGAACAAAAGCTGTCCTTATTCAGCCTTGAGTTTCCCAGGATATGATGTTTTGCTGTGCATGCAAGGCAAGACAAGACTGGACACACTGTGTTCATCACTGTAAGGCGCTACCTATAGATGCGTGTGTCAAGGCCCTTTCATTGTGAGTCACTGAAGTTCTACGCAAAAGCAAGACAGTAGGACTGGGGGTGGGGAGGGACAGAAGGAGGGCCTTTTGTTTTTGTTTGAAGACAGTTACCCAAGCTGGCCTTGAATTTTCTGCCATTCTTCTGCTTCAAGCTCCTGAGGAGTGGGGTGTGGGTGTGCACCACCACCCAAGGTCTGGAGAGAGTACTATGATTTAATCTTGTTTTTACCCAATGTCTGTAAGTTTTGGGATGTTTGGTGGTAAAAGGATCCTTTGTGTTTGTTGTCTTCTAAGATGGGTGTCTTGAAATATCGGCACCTGCTTCAGGAATGCCCCTATGTAGACACGGGCCAGCTCCACACAGCATGGAAGAACCAGGGACAACCAGTCAAAGCTGAGACTGCACTGTTTGGTAACACTGAGTATACAAGAGCCAGGTACCCTCTGTGAGATCAAGGACACAGTCCTGTGACCACAGCATTCCTGTGGAATGATGGGTAAGGCCACATGTGCTTGTTATGCCTTGATCTGCAAAGGGAGAATGCTGATAAAAAGTGACCATGTTTGTTAACACCCTCATGTGGTAAGCTGATTGCAGCAATGTCCCTGTTCTGATAACCCTGCCATAGCATCAATAAAATGACATTTGTTTCCCTTCCCCTTCAGCTGGATCTGACCTTGTGATAAGTGATGGTGTGCCTGTCTTAACCTCAACAGCTACTAAGCATCTGATGCTCTTCCTCATGATCTTCCACAATCACCACGTGAACAGATAAGTGCTGCTGGGTAGGAGAGTCACGTGGCCCATCCATCCCATTGCCCCAGCCAATGAACAACCTGAGAAAGGAGTAAAGGAGAAAAGAAACTTCCTAGATCAAGCAGCCCTCAGCCAACCTGCCAACTGAGCCCAGGTACATGTGTGAGCTGAGGCAAAACCAGGCAATGTGGCCCAGGCCTGTATAATGGCTGATTCAAAGACTAGGGAGCATATATATATAATCTTACAACACTAATTTTCAGGGTAGCTTGTTACAGAACAACAGATAACCAGCACACTTACTCATCATGGCAGGTTGACATAATGACTTTAGGCATTCATATGCCCAATTATCCCACAGAGTTTTGACCAAACACATACTATGTAACAGATCCTTCAGAGGCTCTGGGATACATACCTCTGTTCTTTTAGAGCTGTCTTTTTTTTCCTTTATTTGGTTTTTATTTTTGGATCCTGGAACTCACTCTGTAGACCAGGCTGGCCTCGAACTCAGAGATCCATCTGCCTGATAGAGCTGACATTCTAATGAGCACAAACCAAAACTAAGTAAATAACTACAAAACTAAAAAAGTATTATCTATCAATAATCAGTATGGAAGGGCATGTTTAAATGTATAAAAGGGCCTGGAGAGATGGTTCAGTAGGTAAGTAATTTCTTGCTGTACAAATACGAGGACCTGAGTTCAGAACCCTAACACCGATGTTGAAAAGCCCAGCACTGTAACACACACCAGTAATCCCAGTGCTGGCTAAGCAGAGACAGAGGTACCCTTAGGGCTTGTTGGCCACACCCTGTTCTTGTTGGCCATCCTGTCTAGCCAATCAGAGAGCTTTAGGTTCAGTGAGAGACCCTGCATCAAAAAATAAAATGGAGAAGCAATAGAGGAGGACATTGCATGTCAACCTCTGATCCCTGCATGTGCACACAGACACACATGAACACATACACATATGAAAATTTTAAATGCACATACATAAAATTAAATAACTAAAACTTTTTAATAACAACAATAATATAATAATAACAGAATAAAATGCATGATGCCGTGAGAAAGCTTATAGTTACATTAGACTTGGTAGTCAGAGAAGCCTCGGTGAAGAAAATTGGCAATCTGAATGTTAAGATGATGGGGGAAAGGGCCATTGAGCAGGAGCTTTAGGAAGTAAAGCAGCTTTGAGGCCAGAACATGGTTTGTAAGGACCGGAAGACTGTATGTGGCGGAGAGTGGAGGAAAAGGACAGAGTATGGCGGCTTTCAAGCAAGGAAGGAGAATTCAGATTTTATGCTCCATGTACTAGGTGAGCTGCCCCTTACTTTTAAAACAGGAGAGTGATGCAACCAGCTAAAATTATTCCCCTGGATGACGGTGGCAGAGTGGCTGTCTCGGTCTAAGGGGGACCAGTGTGGGAGATGAGTAGAAAGCTCCTGTAGTAACTTGGACGGGGCCAAGGGTACAACCTTAGAGGTTAAGAGGAGTGTGTTCTGGAAAGGAGGTGGGATGGAAGACATGTGGGATGGGCAGGATGGAGAAGTAGAGCCAGGTAAGTGGGGAATCCTCAGCTTTTGTTCAATAACCAAAGGCTAGCCCTTCAAGTCTGAGATGCCTGCTACAACAGCTTGAGACCAAGTATAGGGAGGGCAGCATTGGCCTCTTGTTCTGGGTGGGGTTACTGCTGGAGGAATAGAACCTCAGGCATGAAGGTGATGAACTCTGGGCTAGATGAGGTCACCAGGGACAACGAAAAGAGACAGGAACTCAGGATAGAGACCTAGGACACGCCAACGTTTACAGGTTGAATAGTTTGGAAAGACCGGCCATGGAGCCTGGGGGGCAAGCTAGCATCATAGACCTAGCATGGAGGCTATGTCAAGTGTGCAGAATGCCCCCAGCAGAAAAGAGGGACGAGAATCTTCCCCATGCTTCTGAAGCTGGCAAGCATTCAAATGCCCTTTGCCATCCTTGGGGCAGTAGCAAATCAGAGCATACAATGGATTATGAAATTGCATTTGAAGCTCTTGCCCCTGCAGCCTTCTCCTTTGGGTAGCTGGGAGTTCATTCCAAGCCCCACCCCAACTCCTCTTGATCCAGTGGCTTTCTAAGCTCCATGGCTTTCATAGCCCCAGAGAACTAGCAGGGTAGTGGACATCTGAATTCCTTGGGAACCAAAGCTCCACGGGGGTAAGAACGGCATCCATTTTGTTCCTGCTCTAGCCCTGTTTCCTAGGATGGTCCCTCGGTACAAAGAAATTCCTATTAATAGTGGGGACATAAAGGAACAGTAATGGCATCTCCCTTATCTCTTCATGAATGGACACAAAGCATTTTTTCCCAACATTCCCCACAGTGAAGTTTCTCTGGATGCGGTACTGCCTTACTCTTCAATCTTTCTTGAGAGGATGCTATTGCTGAGGTCAACTCACCTGTCTTTCTGGTGGCTTCCTAGATGCTGACTTCTCACCTCTTGACCAAAGAGACTCTTCTTGGTGACCTGTGCCATGACACAGTCAGGACCAATCACATCTGTGCCTATACCCCCATAGGATGTCACCTTCAAGGTTCTTTTTTTTTTTTTTTAAGTATTCATCACAGAAGAGCTGTCCTTCTTGGCATTCAATTCACATATCTGCAAGCTGTGTATGGCTGGATAATAAGATGGGTTTCTGTTGGCTTGACCCAAAACAGTGTCTGTGTGGAAGTCAAGGTTATGATATCTGGCCCTGGCATAGGGGAACACACCCATGACTCTTTTGCTACCTACAGAACATTCCTTTTAGCATAAAATTCTGTCTGCAACACTCTAGGGTGCCTCTATCTCAAGTTTGTTGTTTCTGGTAGTTGATGTAGACCCCTTCACAGGAAGGCATTCAGTGACCATTGCAGTAGACAACTCCCTCAGGAACCTGAGTGCAATTCTGTTTTCTAGAATACAGAGTATGTTAGGAAGAAAAGTACTAAAAATTTAACCTCATCTGACTTGAGCAAAACATCAAACTTTAATCATCAGGTTATCCCTCTCCCTCCCCTTCCCCCCTCCTCCTCCACCTCCTCTCCCTCTCTTTTCCCCCTCTCTCCCCCTCTCCCTCAGCTACATCTTGTAAAGGCTTTGGAATTGTGGTGAGCTTAACTGTGACTATTCTGCTACAGCTTGCTACGGTGAGAAGCTCATATTTGCTTGACCTGTGAAAGGAAATTATCACAGAGTCAAAATCAGATTTCAGCAGAAGTCAAGACACATATTATACATGACGCCTCACAGCTGAACACAAGCCTCCCTCTCCCACCTCTAACAGGCTTCTCGTGGCTGTGGGCAGACAGACACTTAATAAATGCTTTTGATGAAGGTCCCTCTGTCTTAAAAGGAAATTAGATTGTTCTGACAGTATCGCCTCATCGTTAAACTGCTGGTTATTATCCAGCAGCCTGTGACCCACCAGGTGTTTGCAAACCGATGGCTTCGTGTCCTGCATTTCCACATTCCTGAGTCCACATTTCGAGGGTGAGCAGCCACCTGTACAATTCCCAATGCAGGCAACACGTTTGCCTCTTGCAGATCTTTGGACCCTCGAAAGACATACACACAGCTCCTATTTTATAATCATCCATTCACACACAAACACAACTTTAAAAAAATCAACTCATTTGCACATTCTCCTTTGATTTACAAAATTTCCCGAAGTTCCACATTGACTTGGTGAGGAATTTACTGATGTCATGTATGTATAGAAGGGCACTAGGTAAAGCCTGTGTTCACAGTGGCTGTCAAGGCAGAGCACACTCCCTTCCGGAGTTTAACATCTAATTGCCTATGGTTGTTAGGACTGCAGGTGAAATAAGCAGGTTTTGTGATGCACAATAAATGGGAAGGCCTTTTTGAATGGGAAAATGTTAAGCTTAGACATTTTTTTTAAAGCAGCAGCAGCAGGAGAAGGAGAGGGTGATGAAAGAAGGAAGTGGCTAGTGCAAAGGCCCTGTCATGAGAAAAGGCCTAGCCTGCTCCTGGGCTTAACAGAAGGCGAAGGAAAGTGGACTTTGGGAAGAGAGTCAAATAGAGAGTTGACTGTAGTGTCAGGCACCTTGTGGGCAGAGCGCACATACATCCCAACTTGCCAAGAACAGGCATGGTGTAGATCTCTGTCCCCATGCAATTAGGTGCCTGGCCTCCTTTCCCTCTCAAAAGTGCCCTGGTTTACATGATATATGGTCCTCCTTCTTAAAGGGCACGTCAAAGAGTTAGGATTTCATTATATGTGAGACAGGAAATCATTGGAGAGTATGAAGCAGGGATGTGACCGGCCAGATTTATGCATCATTTAACCTGTAGTCACAAGGGGCTCAAATGTGGATGTGGGAAGAGCCGGTGAAAGGAACGGCCAATGGTCCGCAGAGCACGGCATTTAAAGACACGTCAAAAACAACAGTTCACCTTCTTTCTCCGTAGCTCTCTGTACTGATTCCCACAGGGACAAGTAGGGAGTCAAGGCACACTGAAGTAAAACGGCGAGGGCCCTGTCGCACACCTTCAGGACCCAGCCGCTTAGTCTCACAGGTGTGTCCACCCACCGGAGTCACAGGAAAGAGCGGTCATCTCCGTTGGGGCAGGGTCCCTTCTAACTGAAGGTCACCGCAGGGATGCAAGGCTGCATCGCCCACCCACACTCTGAAAGCCAGCGGTTCCTGGGGGTTACTCAGGCCTCCGCCTGTGGCTGTAGCACAGCTCAACTTTTTTCCTCTCACACCCGGCAGGTGTTGTGCCTCAGAGCACACCCAACATCACCTGCACGCTCACGTCTATTACAGAGCCTAGTGACTGGGAGATCCGACCCCTGATTGCCGGGGCAGCGCAGCGTTCTCCAAATGCAACCTCTGGGTTATCTGTCTTGGACTTCCTGCATCTTACTACAAGGCAGAGAACCAAGGCACCGATCTACTGGGTGAGTGAGAAATGTTCTCCTGTTGTCTTTTATGTCCCTTGAGAATGGGCTCACCCGGTTTGGATACCTTCACTGGACACCTTCACTGTAAATGGTCGTATTGGTTAACGATGCCAGCAGCCTCCTTGCTTTTTGCTGCATCCCAAGTAGTTATTTCAGACCTTGTAAAACAACAGCCCTTACACATCCTGTTTTTTCTGTTGCCTGCCTCTGGCTTTTATTTGTCATACTTGAATTATTTGCTTAAGCAATATAACTTTTTCTGTTTTTTTTCTATGAGATTATCCCTAATGATTCTGTATAATAATTTAAAATTTGTTGATGTAGATTACTGAGGGGCTCTATTTTTTGTAGATCTCATTACCATTGAGGATGTAATTTGTCAAAGTTTAAATCATAGTCTCCCCACACCAAACTATGGTCATCAACAACAACAAAAACTGATACATGACAATTAGAGCAAAACAGGGGGAGGAATGGTGGTCTTCTTGAAGTAACGAACTAAGTCTGCACTCTCTCACAGGTGGAAGAGAATAAACCCACACGGGACTGCGAAGCAGGAAGGGTGGTAGATTTTGTACATGGAAAGCCCTGCAGACTGACTATGCATCTCTTCTGGTAAAGTCTCTGATCTGGCTTTTGGCCATAAACTCTTACTTACGAATTCTTTATTCTTTATAGGAAAGGCACACAGGAGAATGGAGGGTCTCCATATACTTGATAGTTTAATTCTCTCTATTCACTCATTAAACGAACACTTTTAACATCCACCATAGTTCCACGTTCAGGAAGCACTGGCTTAGATACAGAGCAACACAGAACACAAAAGCCCATGAGTTAGAGCTGCCCCCAATTAGTTCTAATAAGACATAATAGATTCCTTTAATAGAGCTTAATGGGGGTCTCTGGGTATCGAGGAGTAACTAGTGTGGCCTTGAAGGGGATTTTGGGCCCAGCATCTCCTCATGCTCTTGCCCTTCCTGTTGTGAGATACGTATATTCCACCATATGCGGCTGATATGTATTCTTTGTTACAGAACCCAAAGCAACAGAATCAAATGGCAGTGGACCAGAACCTCTGAAACCATAAGCTGCAATGAACCTTTCCTCTATAAACTGGTCATCTCAGGCATTTTCTACAGTGACAGAAAGGAGGCTAAGGCAAACCCCCACTTCTGATCCTGACCAGTGACATGGCTTTTGGTTCTGAATTGCACAGCAGAGTGATACAATTGCCCATTGTTCTTTTTCCTTTTCGATAAATTTCCTTCTTTCATTGAACTTTACCTTTTATTTTCTATTTCGAATCACCTACCCTTCTACAGTGTGAATTTTTGATCTTCAACTCATTTGTCCTATTATGGGAAAATCAAGCCAAAAAATATTTTTTCCTTAGTTGATCCAGGACTAAACAGTTTTCTCAACGCTTTTCAATATTTCACTCTTATTTACCACACACTGGATACATTATGTGCCCTGATCTTGCCTAGCTTGTGCTGTAGGACAATGATTATGGAGATGGGCTAGAACTTCATACTGAATCAGGCCCTTTTTGTCTCTGAGATCCTCCTATAAATGGGCATAATACTTACCTTAAGAGATCCCATGAGGATCAGAAGAAATCCTGATGGATCCCCCATGTGACACACAGTCTGCATCTCTCTGTAAGCCTTTCATTTGTCTTGCTCACCAATTCTTTATTCATTCATTTACTCATTCATTCAAAAATAAGCACTTATTGGTACTCAGATTGTGAAAGGCTCTGTTTTAAGCTCTGGATGTATAAACTGAACAAAAAGAAGAGCATACTTGGTATTATACAGCTCTATTCTAGAGAGAGGACAAGGTAATGAATAAATAAAAAGAAAGCAGGCAGTGATAAATGATAAGATTAAAGTTAATCAGGAAGACAGGATAGGAAATGAATGTGGAGTGGGGAGTCTGCTTGATATTGAATAGCCAGAGACAGCCTGAGATTGAGCTGAGGCCTAAATGACAAGGAGATAATGCAACCAAGCATCTGGAAGAAGAGCTGTGTAGAGTGGGAACAGTCAGTGAGAGCCCAGAGGTGGGTAGGAATGGTGCGGGGGGCTTCCTGTGTGTAGAAGAAAGGAGAAGGGCATGGGCCTGGCCACTGTGGGCCATTTAGGGCCACAGTGAAGCACTTCTGTCATAGCCTCGGTACAGGGAAGAGTTCTTGGAGAGTTTAAAGTAAAAGAGTGGGCCTAGGGTCAAAATCTGACTGGCATGGCTCTGAATGCCACCAGGAAGGGAGGTGACAAGAGGAGCAGATGGGTTACCACTTAGAAAGGTACCGAGGTCATGCAGCTGTGAGATGAACTGGTGGTGGAGCAAAGCCCACCTCATGGAAGCCAGAAGGATGGGAAGAAGTAAACAGATGCTGGTATCTGTAGGTGCTAGTTTTAAACACTCTTTTATTTATGTTTTTTATACCTCTTCCTCCCTTCTCCAGTCCAATCCCTTCCAATCCTCATTTCAGGATAGCCCCAAGGAACCCAACGACCCTAGACAGCAGGAAGTAGCTAAAGAAAACTCTGCTTCTTCTCCTCACTAACCATCTTTTTCTCCTACCCGGTGTAGGGGTGTTGGAAGGGATTGGACTTGCCCCAAGGAACCCAACGACCCTAGACTGCATCAACAGCAACCAGGAGCAGCAGAGAGGAACAACAGCCTTCTCCTTTCCCGAAGCCCCTTTTCTCTTTCTCTCTGGGCTCTGGCCTTTATTCCCTTCCCAGAGTCCTCAGAATTAAACTACTTGCAGCCCCTCTCAGAGCCCGCATGAGTCAAATAGTTTGCTGCTGTGGACAATCTGAAGCAGCCCCATATCCCACACCTGGGATTAAAACAAAAACATGTTTACATATCATTAACCAAAACTTCCACAACAGATGTCTCTTAAAAGCCACAAGACATGAGGCAGAGAGTATTAAGGAGTGAGCATGTGATTCACAACTTCGGTACTCAGTGAACCTCACTGCTAGCAGACCAACATCACTCCCCAATGTCAACCTGGCAGCCCTGGAAGGTATTTCAGGATTCACCTCCAAACACATCAGCAAAAAGGCTTGAATTGTATCCTCCCCTCTCCAAAATAATATATGCTTTAGTTCCTGTCTCTTGGAATGAATGTTCGCCTGTCAGACCTAAGGTCTTTACAGAGGTGATCAAGTTAGAATGAGACCCTTAGAGAGGTCATGTTCTAATATCCATAAAGAGAGACAGAACATGAAGATAGTAATCAGAGTGATGACATAGAAACTGAGGAACACGACTCCCTGCAAACCACTGGAATCTGGGAGAGAGGCAAGGCCCGCTAACAGCCTAGCAGTATGATGGCATCTCTGCCTTCCAGCCTCGGCAACCAGGAGACTACACACTACTATTGTTCAAGCCACAGTCTATGGGACTTTTGCTGTATCTGTCCCTAGCAAATTCAGGCAGCTACTGTCCCAGAAGGGTAGCAACCAGTATCAGCTCTCTGGTAGCTTCCTTTCTTGTATGCAAAAGACAAAGTAGACTTCTTATAGAACTGTGTCAGCCATGCTGGGCCATCTCCCTAGGTGTTGCGCTTGTTGTTTTCAGTGTTTGAGACTAAAACTTTGTTGCCAGCACTTACCAAAAAGCAAACAAAAGGAAGGAAGGAAGGAAGGAAGGAAGGAAGGAAGGAAGGAAGGAAGGAAGGAAAAAAAATTTGCTACATAATTCAAGGGGAGCAGTGGGTCTTGAGTAATAATTGTGATACAAGTTTCTAGTTTAACCGAGAGGTAGAGGAAGCTGCAAATACAACATGCCTAAGGAAAGTGACACTTGGATGTCTTCACTCAACACAGAAATACTGAGGCTAGCCTTCCCCCACACATGACATTTAGGAAAAGAGCAATCCTAGGAGGGAGAGAGGGCCAGCTGCCCACCTGCTTTGTCCTTTGGAAGGCCTTTCTTTCACAGTCTGCCCTCACACACAGCACAGTTTCTGTCTATCCTGTGTGATAATGTTCGAGAAGCCCATGTGTCTCCTCGCAGGGTTGATAGCTGAGTGAGTGAGCAAATGAGAGCCTTATCTGGCTCCTCTAAAAAAGACAAATGGGCCTAAGTGGCAAGGCATATCTGATGGGAGGAGAAGAAGATGCAGGGCCATGCCTCTGTGTGCTAAAATGTAACAAGTAGCGCTTGCTTTAGTATATGTGCTGCCGAAGCAAGCACTAAGTAGCTGCTTATTAGGGAAACTGGAGTTTCCGTTTGCGTGGAAGGAAAGAACTAGAAAACCAGGATGAGAAGCTGCATGGGTCCAGAGACAAAGAAACTTGATACCGGCCAAGCAGCACCTGTTGGAAATGGAGAGAGAGCGTTGCATGGGAGAAAGGGGGGAGGAGGTTTTGCTACCGAGGTGGTGGTAGGCTTCCGTTGTCAGTGAACAATGAACAAGGCACCTGCAACACCCATTATCTTGTACTCATGTGAGTAATCGAAAGTGTTGAAAAAGCAAACATCCAGTCTGTTTTTTTTTTCAAGTTTATTCTATTCCAAAAGCAGAATTCAAACCATACGTGACTGTGTATCCACACAGCCTCCTTGCAGATTTGGTCATACTGCTGGGCAGGTGGATCTCTTTGTTCGTACCAGCCTTGCACATGCAGCAAGCTCACTCTAGATGTTTGCTCCCTCCTTTGATACGCTGATTGACTTCAAACAGATCTGAAACACACTTCAAGACGATAAAAATAGTTTTGCATTAAAAATAGAATTACAACAGGCACACAGATAGACATTTAAACAAAAGGCAATGAAATCTTCTATTCTTCCAGCTAATTCATTCTTTTAATGCTGTCAGAAACATGTAACTATCTTACCACTAAATTAGAATCTTTGGCTCTAGTATAATGTGTTGCTGATCAACCTTGTCAACTTAAAAAATAAAATAAAATAACCCTTCCTATTTATGCCATTGTAGTAAAGGATTCCCCTCTCCCATGCAGCAAGTCCAGAAGGAAAGTGGGTTGTTACCATAGCAACGCAACGCAAGGCAGAGAACTCGAAAAGAGGGAGGTCTCTGCTTCCAAGGCCACAGCCACAAGAAAGCCCCAGGCCTGTAAGTGATGGCAGCAAAGAAAGGCAACCCACCCGCTGAGGCTCTACACTGTCAGGTGGCAGCTTGCTGTAAGCACGGGTTCCCCAACGTTAATTATTTGTGTAATTCTGGATCATCTTCTCGATGGAAAAATAAAAATTCACTAAGGTATTCACTGCTGTACTTCCTAGACAGATTTTTCTCTTTGAGCCGGCTGGCATTAGAGACTCTCTCAAACACCTAGCACACAGGTGCCTTGCTCCTAGAAGCTGCATAGGAGCTATGTATTTAGCTACATACTGATTTTCTCCGATCTAATATTGTTCAAGATCCTAAGGTTAAAACAAAACAAGCAAAAAACAAACAAACAAACAAACAAACAAAATCCCAGGTGCTTTCTGTTCAGAGTACTCTGTTCGGTGAGGCGACCAATGTATACAACAGCCATGGAACCTTCCTCTCCTGTCCACAGAATCACAAAGGTGAACGGACATTCAGGAAGACAGTAAGCCATGCTGGAGAAATACAGATGAAGATAGGAAAGACAAATGGGTCTTTCAGGATGGACAAGGAATTAGGGTGCACGTGGTTATGTTTGGGGATTGTCTGGCACAGGGGGAGACCTCCCAGTGAAGAGAAAGTCCAGCTCACACAGGGGAAGCAGGAACTGTTCTCTTGTATTGGTCAAGAATCTGTAAGGCCGGAAGGGGAGGATGCTGCATTCTGGCTAAGATTTGACCAGAATATGGGAGTCCCTTGTTACTTTATCTTTGGAGCCTGGAGCTATAATTTCTGAGTAATGGAGACAGAAGCATGGCAGAGCCTGCTGCCCAGATAGCCTTTTAGTAACGGAGAGGAGAGCTGCTGAGCAGATACGGTTATTATCAAGAGGACTGTGCCTAAAGCTGCCTAAGGCACCTGGGCGAGAGGCATACAGGAGAGTGAATCCAAGTGGGGCAGCAGCAATGGAAGGTAAGGAGAGCTTATACAAACGGTAAAGCCACACAGCAGCCCAGCAGTGCTGCTGAGACAGTACCTTCCTCTCTACACCAATTTCAACACTAATACTGGATAGACTGAGACTTAGCTCAGACAGTACGGATGCTTGCAGCTAAGCCTGGTAACCCGAGTTCCAACCCCAGCCCCACGTGGTAAAGGGAGAAAATGGATTTCTGCAAGTGGTCCTCTGACTTCTACATATACACCATAGTGTACACACACACACACACTTAAATGTTATTTTAAGTTTTTTTAAAAATGAAAAGTCTGGAGAAGGTAGAGCAAGCTCTGCGGAGATCAACACTCCTACTCTACCATTCACCTGCACACAGAGTACAGCCATTGAACCACTTTAAACATCACTTTTGACCCTAGGAGCTGGGTTGATGGACAGGCAAACATATGCCCTTCTTGAAGTTATCCCAATACAGTTTCCTTATTAGCGGTCATGGCAGGGGAAGGTCAGGAAAAGAAAGGAAAACTTTCAGAAAAAAATTTAAACAATAGCTCAATGGCAGCACAGAGGGCTCCTACAGAGATAGGATCAGGCTTCATCAGGCTTCTCTGGCCCCTCTGCTCTGTCTCTTCGAAATATTAGTTTTCAGTGCATTCCTAGTAAGTGGGAAAATGGAAAAGTAGGGTGGGCTTCTTCCTCATGGGGGAAGGAGAAACATGACTAGAGAGGAGAAGAGGCCAGAAAGAGCCAAGCCAGAGGGAGGAGTCTGGCCTTTTCATTTCCCCGGTTTTATCGTGTAAGCCTGCTCTAATGAGGTCACTGTCTTGAAGACAGCCTGAGCAGATCTCATCTAGAAGGAGGAAGCAAAGATCTGGGTAATTTTCCAGATAATTTCCTTAAAAGAAAAAAAAAAAGCAACCTCTTTCTCTTCCCGGTTGTTTATAACTGATATAATACAGGAAGTCGGTACGCTTTTTAATGAGTTCCCAAACTCAAGTTCTGCTATTTAATTTTTTTTAAAGCTGCACTTGCCTAAAATATCTCAGTAATTCAAGTGGAAAGGGAGGTTTTTGCTTAAATTATGAAAATGACCTCAATTTATTCCATGCAGCTATAGAGAAGTAGGCACTGTTTGGTATCTGGGCAGCAGGAATCAATCCCCTCCCCTCAGAGGGCCTGGGGCATGTGGGTTCCTGGGATGCTGAGGTGGGATGGAGAGGAAAATCCGTGCTCAAGTTCAAAACTGTATTCCTTTCTGGTTTTTCATTACGAATTTGTGTGTGCTCGTCACTTCCTCACGTCGCATCTACTGGGTCTGCAGCAAGCACCAACTTCTTTGTTTCATCACCGCAGAGGTGGTGGTGCAGGATTTAGCACTAATGAATGCAGCCATTCACTCTTGCCAGAGGATCAGCCCTGGACTGGGCTTGTTTCTGTGTTGTTTCTATGGAGGGATGATTGAACAGTGATCATGGACCAAGGAGATGACCTTGTGGCTGCCTTTCCCAACTCTCCAGCTCTTTGTTGCTAGTCCTTGTAGCAGCTACCTTGGGCCTGGTGGCTACCATTCAGCCCTCTTCCCTTACCCTTTCTTTTCCAACCCTCCTCCCTCCCACCCCCCAAGGATAGAGGCATTGCCTCTGGATGCTTCAGTTCAGTGAAAACTCTGGGCTGCACTGTGGTCCACCAGCTGAAGAGAAGGGACCTGTTTTGCAGCTGGAGGCACACCCAGAGTCTGCGGCAGGACACTGCCTCTTAGAGGGGGGTTCACAAGACAGAAGCTTCAAATCTGGATGAGAATCAGAGGCAACTCCTCTGGGTGAGCATTCAGATGGCCATGCTGCCCTCAATAGTCAGAAGGACCAGGAATAAAGGTGCCCCACACCACTGCAACAGCAGGCATCATGGACGTCTTTCTCCCCTGGGTTTAAATGTCTCTCGAAGGGAATGGCTCCTTTCTGACATAATCCACATGGGTGCATGTGACTAGACATGATTTCCCAAAACTTCGAGCAGTCTGGCAAGCTCTATCCCAAGCATGGTCTCTAAGAGGTTAAGGCAGGAAGAGAGAAACACAGGGAGGAGGGAGAGGGAGGGGGATGGAAACCAGGGGCTCTGAAGTCTTTGTTTCTCTCCCATCTGGCTGGAAGCCAGAGGCGAAGATCGAAAAGACCTCTCCTTTGTCCACTGATCTGACAGTCATCCTGTGTTACCACTCGGCGAAATCAAAGTGCAGTGCATTCACAGGTTTATGTCCGTCGCCCCGGAGGCTACTGGGAAATCTGCTTTCCTGCGCCCGATGGCAGCAGGGTTCTGGGCTGCATTTGTGCTTTCAAGGTCATAATACAAATTAAGGGAGCTCCACTTTCTCCAGGAGAGTCTGTCGTTGTTAGCATTCTCCTAGTCCTCCACGGGGACCCAAAGCATGTGCTCTGTGGCTTTAAGGGAAGAGAGCGCTCTTCCCAGCCCTCTCCATCAAGTCGGGTTAGGCTTTAGCATGTAAAGTTCCAGGTCATAAATAATTCAAAAGATATGAAGACAATTTTCTTCCTTCTCCATCTATTCCTACATAAAGCATCCCCTCTTCCTTCCTGGCTTCTAACAAACGCTAATTTAATCAACTGGCAGTAGACTGTCCTGGTTGCTGACTCATGCCAGGCCTGGGCCCCGCACACTCACAGACTCTCCCATTTCCTTTGGAAATGAACAATAGAGAAACGGGGTCCTGATCTGCCTACCTTTCTTCTTTTTCTGTTCCCTGTTTCCTCCTCCTCCTTCCCCCTGACCACCTGAAGACATTCTTCACAGATGGATTCCACGCCACACAACTGAGCGGTTCTCACCGCAGCCTAGCCACCTGCAGCCGTATCAGCTAAGGGTACCTTGTGCTACCTCTCAGCTGTGCCGGAGATATCCCCGTGGTCCTGAGAGCAGCTCTTGAGATAAAGCCTGAATGCACCGGGAAGAGAGAACGGGAAATATGCCAAGGATTGGAAGAGAAAGGAGGCAGACCAGGCCCCTTGCTACCCAAGCTGAGAAATTGGCTTTTCAGTCAGACTGTCTATGTATTGGGAAAACTCTTAGCATTAAGCTCAGGGAAAAACACCTCTACTTCCCAAACCAGTGGGGGTTGAGGACTCTTGGACCCCTGGGCCAGCAGTACATAGGGGATGGTTAAAAAAAAAAAAAGGTAGGAGACCCAGGTACAAGGGCAAGGGCTAAAGAGGCTAGAACAGAAAGATATGCTTTCTCAGAGAAAAGACCGAGATGTATACAAATACATGGCTAGTCTAGATAGCGCCATGGCCCCTTTCCTTTGCCTTCTGCTCTTTCCATTTAGTTGTAAATATTTATCTTATGAAGAAGCATTCTCTATACCCTGGAGGGATTCCTTTAAAATCCTCACTACCATCATCCTCCAAATATTAGCTTAGCACTAATATATAGGGTACTTGGTGAGGAAATAGATCGTTTGCCCTTCTCATCTTCAAATGCTTGTAAAGGAAGCACTTACGGTATCTTGAGCACCGTCCTGCCCATTATTTTGTTTGCTTGCTTCTCCTAAACCACCTGTAAAGTATGCAGAGGGGTAGCATTAAGCGTGCTCTAGAGAGAGGCTGAGCTTCGGGAAAGGGCTGGCGGCTATGTTTACCACTCTGCTCCTGGGAACAAGGAGGCACACAGGGTAGGCCTATCTGCTTAGACATTAGGTTTATGGTTTAGTAAGAAAATAAATCAACAAGGTATCAGAAGGTTGGGAAGGGGCTCACTGGTCTGGTGCACTTCGTTTGGCCTTGAATTCAAGGAATTGTTTGGTTTGCTATGTACTACCCCGCAACTGTGCTGCCTCCGTATTGGGTTGTGTATTGCTCTTCCACCTGAGGAGTTTTTCTATCCTCCACAAGACTAAGGAGGGGAGCTTGCAGAGGACAAGTTCAAGTTTTCTGCCTGATCACAAACCTACGCTGGCCTTTCATGCGAACTGTTACAGCTGCCTCTGTTTCCTCATCTCCCCCAGTGGGGATGACTTCTGCTGAGCGTGTTTCTCTAGAATAGCAGCAGTGTCCTGGTTCCTTTGGGCTCTGTTTCCAGATGAGTGTATGTGCATATTAGAATAGCTGCATTGTTTTGTGGCCCTCTTTGATGACTCTTTTCTGACAAAGAAGACAGATACAAGGGCAATAGCTCTCCTCTTTGGAATACTGACACAGCACCATCAACTTCGGGGGGATGCCATAAGCTCCCTCTCCTTGAGCATCCTTAGGTCATGTTTGGCACTTCTTTCTTCTCACTTAAAATCCTACAACTCTGGGGTTATTGGGGTGCTGTGGGAAAAATCATCTGTGTGGGGGAGGATTCTACTCAGCACACAGCATTCTAACAGTCCTCACTTCACTGCCAAGAATGGAAGGCGTGGTTCCCTTTGTCCTTATTTGACCAGAAGGCAAGGCATGGAATGCTGCTTCAGTGCCTGAGCTGGAAACTCCTGAGGACTCATAAATAAGCCTACAGCCCGGTATGGCCTCTTGGCTAAACGTTTGCACAGTTACTCAAATGAAGCAGCAGGCAGGAGTCAGGAGGGAGAAATAACCCCAAGAAGGGGGGATGGGGAGGCTTAGGCAACCCAGGGCTGGGAGATGGTACTTTACTGAGAGAGATGCACAGCAGAGGCTCCAGGGACAGACTGCAAGCCCTCCCCCTACGCTGCGCCACCTGCCAGAGCCATTTGCAAAGCAGCTTGTAAGAACAGCTAAGGGAAGGAGCCACTTGTCCATCCTCTGTACAGGAGGCCAGCAAGGATTTTAAGCAGTGCTGAGAGGGGCAATAGAAAGACATTAAATATTTTATCTGTTTTGAACACTCACCATTCGAACCAAGGTTACACACAAGCTGTGAACCTCAAGCTCAGGGATAGCATTGACTCAGCAAGGTTGGGTCCAGGAGAAACATGAAAGGACAAGTTATTGAATTCCAGCGTTAAATACACAGTAATGAGCAGGTCGCCAGATCTATCTATCCTTGCCTTGCAGAGATGGGGTGACAGCAGCTGGTGGCCACAGGTTATTAAGCCTTTATGGCATGCCTCATTTTATCTGGGAGGGAAAAGAAAGATCTTTTTCTTGCTGCTTGGAGCTACACTCCAAGGGTCTTAAAGAAGAGTACAGCTGTCTCTCAAAAAGCACTGTCACTTCCAGTTTACAGAGGGTTGGTTCCAACTCATCCCCACCTCACATACAGACACCAAAGGCTTAAGTCCATGATGCAAAAAGGCATTGTATTTGTAATGACTCACATCCTGTCATCTGTACTACATCCTGTCTAGATAGCTTGTAATACCTGATGTAACGTAAACGCCGGGTAAATAGACACTGTGCCGCATTGTTTAGGGAACAATGACAAGAAAAAGTCTTTACCAGTATGGTTCAGTTGGAGTATTTTTCTGAACATTTTGATTTGTACTTGTTTGAACCTAAAAAAGCAGAATCCACAGATAAGGAAATACATAGTAGATGGATAAACTAACTCCCTCTGGTCCTTTCTCCCTTCCTCCCTCCCTTTCTCTTTCCCTTTCTCCCTCCCTTTCTCCCTCTCTCCCTTCTTTTCTCTCCCCCTCCCTAAAGAAGTTCAGATATCATACTTCTTGGCCTTTTTTTCCATATTTCTCTGTTTATTCATCAGCTTAAAAACTGGGTGGCTTAAACAACAAGGAATTATTTTTTGAGAACTGGAGGTTTGAAATCTAGGTGTAGCTTCCATGGGCCCTTCTGAAGACCTCACTCTTTGACATTTCCATGGGCAACTTCCTCTGGTGTCTCCATGGCCCTTTTTCTATGTTATCCTATCTCTTATGGAACACTATTCATAGTAATTTTATCATTATCACCTCTTTACATACCATATTTCAAAAAGCAGTCACACTCAAGGGTAATATGGGCTATAAATTCAACACATATATTTGGAAAGGTCTAAATTCGGTCCATAGCAGTTATGATTTCTATGCATGGGACCATGCTAGGCCTCGTGTGCACAGACTTTTGCCAAACACAAGAAGATACAGGAGCTGCGCCTGTGCCTGCTGACCCACAGTACCATCACCTACTAAACACACAGATTATTTCAAGCAAAAAAGCAACAAGAAAGAAGAGACATTCGGTATAATATTCCAGGTAGGCAATCCTCTGGTGATGAAGGGGGCCAGTTAGAGTCTCTGACTCTGCTAGTGCTTTGCCTAGTCCTTGTCACCAGACTGCCTCATTTTAGTGGCCTAGCCCTTCATACAAAAGTGGCTACTTCTGGCTGCCTCTCTAGGTACCTCATGTAAGCAGCCTGTTTGGATAACTGGAAGAGTTGCCCTGTGTTTTCAATAGAGGTGGGGTTCAGCATTCTACCACCTCAGGTTTCAAGAGAATCCAGGCCACAGCTTTGTTCCTGAGTCACTTTCTATGTCCTTCCCCTAGCAGCCTGGTCATTTCAGGGGCTCACATTACCTCAGCCCCAGACAGGAGTCCGTTCAAGCTGAAGCAGGGGCTCTCCCTAATCCCCAAAGCATCTGCCCATCCCAGATAGTCCCACCCACCACAGCTGCCCTTTCCAAGGACAGTGATGCTGAGACCTCTCAGGTGATAACAACAGGATAGTTAAAGTGGAGGGTCAAGGAAGGGCACTCCTGAGACATTTGTAATGCTTTTTAAGCATCTCATTTAGAAACTTCTGCATAAGCCCATGCTGCACGTGTCTTCTTTTGAAATGCTCCTCTGAATCCAGCATTTTGGAGGCACGACAAATTTGGCATTTCAATCCATATGTCCATTTGAATTCTAGGAATACACATAGATTAGGGTCATGGAGCACCTTCTGGTAAGTGAAGTCAGAGGCGCGTATCTATTCTGAGGCACACACAGTGTAACAAGGGAAATTAGCAGCAAGAGTGGGCCGGGAAATATATTTCCCATTTATCTTCTTTCTATTTCAAAATTCAAGCCTTTGTTTTTAGAGATTTTTTTGATGTTTGATAAGGAATTCTTTTAAAAATTCTTTTTATTGTTTTCTTCAAAATTTATTCAGTGTGTATCCCTATTGAAGCCCTCTCCCTCAACTCCTCCAGTCCCATACTCCCTCCCTCTTCCCCCATCTCCTTTCCCTAGTACACAGAAGGGGCGAGTTCTCCACTACTGCCATCTTCCCACAGCTTGTTAAGTTTCATCAGGACTGCCTGGATCTCTTCCTCTGTGGCCTGGCAAGGCCACATCACCAGGGGCAAGTGATCAAAGAGCAGTCAACTGAGTTTGTGATAGGGCATATACCCAAAAGACGCCCCACCATTTAATAAGGGCATTTGCTCGACTACGTTCATAGTAGCTTTATTTGTAATAGCCAGAATCTGGAAACAACCTAGATGTCCTTCAAAGGAGGAATGGATACAGAAATTGTGGTACATCTACACAACGGAATACCACTCAGCTATTAAAAACAAGGAAATCATGAAATTTGCAGGCAAATGGATGGAACTAGAAGAGATCATCATGAATGAGGTAACCCAGAAACAGAAAGATAGGCTTGGTATACACTCACCTATAGGTGGATATTAGCCGTATAGTACAGGACATCCATCTACAGACCTAAAGAAACTAAACACTAAGGAGGACCCTAGGGAGGATGCTTAAATCTCATTTGGAATGGCAAACAGGATAGACACCAGATGGGGTGGAAGAGAGGAAACAGGATGGGAGTCTACTATAGAGGGTCCTCTGAAATAATTCACCCAACAGGGGATGGAAGCAGATGATAAGGAATTATTAATCAAACAAGAATAGGAGTCAAATGGTGAATTACTCACGATACACAGGGCAAAGGATGGCATATGGAGAAATAAAAGTATAAATCTCTGTTACCCAGAATCACATAGAGTGAAGAGTCCTAGGCACACAAAATTATGATTCACAGTGAATGGAGAGGAAACTGGGCAGTTGTAACTGAGAAGGGCAGACATTCCACACCAATGGCTTTCCCTTTGTGAATGATCACCCATGAGAAGGGTCTTGGAGAGATGATATTTGACTTTGGACCAGGGTCTTAGAAGTATGGGTTCATTGGAGGTGTCCGAGCAAGCGCACTGGAGTAGGTGGGAAGCCAGGCTAGGAAACAAAATGGCAGGTCCTGGCCATGGCTATGGCCCAGGTACTACCCAATTTGCTCCTGAACTGAGGTTTGCATGGGTGTACAGATGAGGCCGAGGCTTGGAAGAGTAGGTGAGATCGATCCTCTCAGACTGTGTAAGACAGAGATCAGAGACTGAGGTCTTGATGCTGACCAGTTTCTCCATGCTTCCTGGCAAGAAGCTTTATTAACTCCATTGTCCTCCTCCCATCCCCCAGAGACAGCACACCAGGCTTTCTGATAGAAATCCTGGGTCACCGAAAGAATGTAGCCCTGACCTCTGAACTCATGAGGAAGAATGTTAATCATGCGTGACCAGTTATCAAACAGAAAGCCCCACAGCTCTCTGGCTTTGGGGCATCCATTTGCCATCTACCGCAAAGCAGCTCTTTATGGTGGTCATATGTAAATATAGACAATCAGCTGTTAACTTGGCTGTTTCAGACTGTGGGTCATAGGCCTCTGTTCCCTTCTGGATTTTGTAGTAGTCTATAAGCATCTTTTGTCTGTCTTCCCCCGTTCAGCAGCCCTTCCTTCTATTTGTGTATCATCTATGATCACAGGGGTCACATGACATGGTCTAGGTTAAGTTTGTCAGATACTTCATCTGCCTGTCCCTGTTGATATGTCAGACACCTCTAAACTTAGCAGTTACATGAAACAACTCCCGTTTATTATTTGATCTAGTTCTAGCTTGGTATCTGACATTTACACATACAAAGTCACTGAAATAGTCTCTTCATGTGTTAAGAAAGGGCTTTCTGAAGGGAGGCAGGGCATGGCCACACTATGCCTTACTCTGGTGTGAACTGGCTATGTGACCCTTGTTTCATTGTCCTCCAAATCCAGAATATTCAGGAGGAAGAGCTTGGTCAAGGAGCTACATCTTTCTGGGCTTGAATGTCTTTATGGGTAATTGTTCAAGCCAATCACTAACAATCTTTCCAGGTTTACCATTCAGATTCTAAGCCCCTGCTGTATTTTGAAGGCATAAGGGATCTTGAGAATCTGTCTCATGAACTACCTGCACACAGTCAGTCCACTACCTTTGCCAAACACCACAATATGGCCTATGACCACCAGATTAACAACCAGTTTCAATAAGACTGAGGCATTAAACATGGCTCCATGTCATTGAACACACATAGACATGACCTAAGAATAGCCCTGATAGAAACAGTCAACTCTTTTCTTTAAGATGTGAACAGTAAAGTTCTTGGAAAGATGAGGAAGTTGTGGGGTTGGGTAAAAAGCAACATCACTCTTAGACATATTGAACTGGGGTAAGTAGGAGATAACCCCCAAAGAAATGTCTAACCTAGGTCCTCTGCAGGAATAGCAAGTGCCTAGGTTCAATTCCCAGTACCCACATGGTGGCTCACAAACACCAACTCCAGTTCCAGGGGATCCTATGCCCTCTTCTGGCCTCTATGGGCACTGCATGCATGAGGCAAACACATGCAGGCAAAATTCCCATACACATAAAATAAAAATAAATTGGCGTGTGTGTGTGTGTGTGTGTGTGTGTTTAAGGCAAAAGGAGAAAGCAGAGAAGGAATAATTTCCTGAACTACTACACATGCTCTGTCAGTTTGTGAAAACCTTTAATAGTGAGAATTAGGAAAGAAAGAAAACATAGAATGGTCTAGGAGAAGGGTCCCTGGGTTTGTGTCCTTGACCTTAGGCAATCAAGCTGTTTTCTCACTGACCAAGGAGTGGGCCAATGGTCATGAAGACCGGTTCATTCACCATCTAGATCATGGCCTACCTCATAAGGATGAACCCTGAACTTAGGAAGTAGAGATTGTACTTGATACTTTGGTGTCCTGCGTCAAGGCCCTTTTCTGAATTCAGACACATGGTAGTGCCCCCCTCAGCTGCCCCATCAGTCTCTCTGCCTTGTTGCCCAGGATTTCTCTGTTTCTATTGAAGCTTCCCATGGGGAAAGGTCAGACAGAATGTGGAATCCATACCCTTTCCCCCTGACTTTCAGCCACAGATTGCTAATGGATTAATATCCTGGCCCCTTTCTGCTCACCCACAGCGGAGACCTCGATGCATCTGTGTGTTGCTGGCTTTTCCTGCTTCCTGGCCTCGATGCCCCATGCCTCTACTCCTGCTGCTTAAAGGTCTCCTATGAAATCAACTATCTAGACTCAGTGCTTGATTGAGACTTAGTGCTCAGAAGAACCAGACCAGATCCAGATAATCCAGACTCAGTGAGATAAACCAAGAAATGTTGGCAGAAGAGTGAGCACACATTTTCCTGCAAAGCCCCAAAAGGCTAAATAAGTACAGCAGACACCTTCTCGTGTCTGCAGTGGTTAAAACAAGCCACATCCTACAGGGCAGATGGAGATGCTTCTCTGGATACTATCCAAAGCTCTTGGTCATAAATTATTCTTGGCAGGGTGAACACGCAGTGCCTGTTCTTAGGTCTTTAAGTTGGAAACACAAACAAGCACAAGCCGCAACCACATCATGGTAGAATCATAACACAGTGGGATGACACCGCCCCTTTGGAGAGTCACTTTCCTTGGTTCACAGGCTGCCATCCGGGAGCCAGTAACAGTAGGAAAGCCTTTGGAATGTGGGGTGGTTTTCCGCTATTGAATTCACTGGGTCACTAAGTCTCTCCACTCAGTTGTGTTTGATACCCCCGTTATGTATCAGAGCCAACGCCTGTTAACTCCAGCAGAGTTGTAAGAAAATCCCAGTCCACTCGTCCATGGGACCTTTAGCTGTGGCCTCTGAGGCCTCCAGGTTAGCTACCTCCTAGTTCTCCATCTCTATTCCATCTAGAACTCCTCTAAGGTTTTCCAACCAATCACTTCCTTAGACCTAAAATGACCACTTTTTAATACTGTACTGATTGAACCCTGGAAGGAAGAGTGGTATTTGGGAGCTTAGGCAAAGCTATCCAAACTTGGATGAGACCCATTATGTCATTTCTTACCAAATAGGGATATTGCAAGCAACAGGCTCTTCCAAAATCTTAGGAAGATAATAGAAGGCAGAGGGTGTCAAAAGCCAGAAAGGGAAGACCAAATTGGGACCTGTTCCCATTCCCTGGATCCATTAGCACTAGATCAATCATGGAAACCCCCTTGGCAGTCCTCTCTGTCCTTGGCCAGGACCTGCCATGCTACTTAGAGTCTGACCCTGTTATTGACCCTGTTCATGTCTGGCCTCCTCTGTCTTGAAAGTATGTGTTTCCAGACTACAGTATGGATGTCTACTGAAGATGTCTTCTTCCTACATGGAGGCCAAGCATCAGTTACTTTTGTTCAATAGATGCTCAACTGCATTTTTACCTTCCTAAGTATTTACAGCGTTCATTTTTTTTAACACTTTCATAAAGCAGTTTGAACTCTTCCTTTAGATAGCTTCCCTGTGTTAGAGGAGCACTAGACCTTGTCTCTCTGTATTTACAGGATTATCCTAGGGTTTTCCTTAAAGAAAATAGAGTGCGATGATATTACTTCAGCATTAATCGGCACACAGGCTTTAGCCCTAACCTGGATTTGATGCATGGCTGCAATTTCATCTAACCATCACGATGACAAACACATCCTTTACCATCTATAAAGGTTGTCAAGCCTTAATATTAAAGGGGAATAAAGTGAAACTTGTGGCCCAACAAAGATGGCATTGCTATCACCCGGGTCTCATTTAAAGCTCAAGATCTTACAGCTGCCTTGAAGGAAAAATGGCCAGGTCGGGCAGCCATACCCAAATATCATTTCTGGTTTGTTGTTGTTGTTTGTTTTGTTTTTGTTCTGCTTTTTGTTTTTTCTCTCTCTCCTAATGCAGTGCAGTGGTTCTTCAGATGTCAATTTGAACAGAAATTAGAATACAGGGTGTTATATGTTTTATGATTGAAGCAAGGGCTCCTCAGGGATAATTCCGAGTTTATATGATGTTCACGTTAGGTGTTGATTATGGGACCTAAAAATATCATCCCTGAGATGTGACTCTTCTGTTTGGAAAGCTTCTCTTCAACATGAATTCTGCCAGGATAATAGAATGTGTATGTTGCTGCAAATTTTTAATAGCTCTGTCTCTCTGTCTCTCTCTGTCTCTCTCTGTCTCTGTCTCTCTCTCTGTCTCTCTCTCTCTCTCTCCCCCTCACTCCTTCTTTCTCTCTCCCCTGGTCTTTCCACCTTTTCGGAGGAGAATTTGACCCTGAGGACTGGAATGGACAATTGAAAGCTACCCCTGACGCCTTCCTCACCCAGGTCACCACTTAACAACTGTAGTGTAATACAGGGTGAGACATCTGAGGGGGGAGCTCAGCTTTCTCATCCTCCAGCAAGCCAGGCACACTGGATGGCAACATCCAACCCCACCCATTTCGTTTGTTGCTTCCAAAGTAAAGATCTCCTTGGCCCATGGTACATTCCCTGACTTTCCCAGATTTATTTCCAGACCTGTTTCATCTGTTGCTGCCTTTACCTCTCTGCAGGTTCGTGGCAAATGGTCTGTTTCTGTGAATGGCTTTTTCATCTGTGTCAGGCAAAGAAAGGCCCATTAGACAAATCCAAAGGGACAAGTTCAGAGAGTTTGTCAGTTCCTGTCACTTTCAGGGCTGGCTGTGCAGCGGAGCACAGACTGGAAACAGACTTGTCAAGATAAGCAGCTCCCTTCTGGAAAGAGTTTATCTCAATAGAGAGAAAACGTGAGGGGTGAACAACGTGAAAAAAATGCCAACATTTTGGTCTGGGGAGCTGTAAGGAGATGTTGATGAATAACTTGAAATAAATCCGTCTCTGTCCCCAAGTTCAATAAGGGCCTGACACAAAAGAGAAAGCTAACAGTTCTTGTGAATTGTTCAAAAATTATCACTTCTTATTAATATTTCCAAGGTTTTCTTTTTATCGTTATCATTATTATTGATAAGAGACATGAAAAACGATGTCTTATTCCACTAAGAAAAATGGACAAAAACTGTATCCTTTCATTGCCCAAGTTGGGTAAGTTTCTCCGTGTAGCTCCAGACTCCTTTTCTGCTGGCTTCAGTTGGCAAACAGTCTGGGCTACAAGCTAAGGTCCCACCCTCTGTTAACCAACCAGAGCCCCTCTCTCCAACCCTGGCCCTAGTTCTCTTCTAAACCAACCTGTGTAACACCAGTTCCTGCCCACTCAGTCACTCATTCCAGGGAACATGCCACGGTAGCTACTATGAAAAGATCATCTAACTCTGCACTTGTTTTTACTTGCCAATCACTTTAATGTTCTCTGTGGCAAAGTTTCTTTGCGGACTTTGTCCTTTTCCCACTTTTTAGGACAATATTCAGGAAACAGAAAGTTACTGAAGTCACCTGTGACTACATATAACCAAAGCCGTACTGATTTTCACAATATCTCAGTGGGTCCCCTCGTAGTAAATATATATTCCCTTGCTCATTTGGTTAGCATCTGCTCGCTCAGTAGAAACATTGTACTATTTACCAGGTATCTACAACTCTAAAACTACTGTGTGTCTGGTATATTTTAGGCATTTAGTAAAAACCCATTGAATGAATAATTCAACCAATTGACTAATCATTATTAGGGATTGTAACAAAAGTGTGGTTCACATGGTATCTGTGTTTCACTAAAGAGTCAGAATGAGCCCAGCATGATGGTGCACACCTGTAAGCACTCTGGGAGGCAGAGGCAGGCTGTGAGTTTGAAGCCAGCCTGGTCTACAAAGTGAGTCCAAGACAGCCTGGGCTACACAGGAAAAAAATGTGTTTGAAACAAAAACAAAACAAAGAATAAGAATGAACGTTTCTTTGAGAAGTATCTGTGCCATTTACTTATCCTCATATTTTGCAATGGTCCAGGGCATGATTTCGTGTATTCTCAAGAGAGGGCTGACAAGAAGATACGAAGGCAATACTTGCGCCTGTACAACTTAGCAAGTACTAATTAGCCAATTTCAGTTTGTTTTCATGTAGTAAAGATAGGTGTTTGGCTAGATCTACCATGCAGATGAAGAAGCTGGGGCAAAGACAGAGATGAAAGGAGCTAATTTAAGTTCACTCAAATGTGAGTTCAATATCAGTGAGGAAGCCATGCGGGTTCCTAGCTTCTTCTTCTAAAATGTCATAAATTCACAAGAATTCCCAGGACTTAGGCTGATACAGACAAATGTAAGTCAGAGTTTCTACAGCAAAATGCATGTTCAGTGTAGAATATTTGTGGCAGTTTTTATTGTCAAAAGCTGTTAAAGAAACAGAGCACAATATGATTATCTTTCCCATGTATGCTAACTATCACAAGAGGCTTACAGCCATTATTCACAGAATAGACAGTTACAGGGGAACCATATGGCTAAAGGTGCCAGAGAAAACACAAGGCGTCAAGTTCAATTGAACTGAAAAGGAAATACAAGCAATGTTTTAGAGTAAGTAAATCTCCACTATGGCATGAGGGCATACTGCTACTTCAAAAAAAAATCATCTAACTGAAACTCAAATTTAGCTTTGGTTCCATAATTTGATTGCTAAATCTGTCAACCTGGCCATTTGCTCTCACCATTCCTATGCATGTCCCATAATGCTGCTAGATACGTTTTGTTGAGACAGATGGACAAGAAGAGAGAGAGAGGACCAGTTCTATGAGGAAAAGGCTGGCCTGCCTCCAGAGACCACCCCCCTGAGCCCAACTTCATCACTCAGGTCTTATCACTGCAGTTTTGAAACTGAACAAGCATGGACAGTTCCTCACTGTCTGTAGCCTCAGCTTCCTTTTCTCCTGCAGAGCAGCAGCTTTAATTGTTGGGAAGTAAACAGGTGCTATGGGGTGACTGGCTTCCATTGATTGAGATCTTGGTCTGAAGCTTTTCATCAGAAACCTAAATGGTTAGGGGAAAAGAAGCCATGTGAAAAGAGACATGGAGAAGAGAGAGTCTCTCTCTGAGTGGACAGGCTTGTATCTGTGCAATTGCATGTGAGATGAAGAGATGTGAGGCAGATGGGTCAGGGCACACGGAGCGTTTAATGGGGCACAGGAATCCATACTGACCTGCTTTTCATTTTAACAAAAATAAAAAACAAAACAGATTTTGAACAAAGTGAAAACTTGGTAAGTGGGGCAAAAGGAAGATGATCCATAAATCACTCTCCTCCAAGAGTGACTTGAAGAGAAAGAAAATGTAAAGACAATGTAAAATGTAAAGACAATGGTGACTTGAAATGCATGCTAAGAGAAGGAAAATGTAAAGACAGGGTATAAAGAGAGCTCAGAGTTAGGATCAAGACAATCACAGGAAAACTAACAACACGATCATTTGATATAATGGGTATTCTAAAGTAGCACAATGGTGTGGACTGAATTACGTTCTCACAAATTCATACGTAGAAGCCCAGTTTGGAGGGACTATCTGAATGCAGATATTAAGCTAGGAATGGAAAAAATAGGGAGGGAACATTAATAAGGAGAGGGAAAGGAGGTTAATATAGAAGAAGAGAAAGGAGGAAGAAGTACAAGTAACAGTCAGGATGTTTGACTAATGCCTCAAAGAATTATATTATTTAATATTTACCTAAAATTATGTACATATACACATATATAATGATATCATATAT
Source organism: Pachyuromys duprasi (assembly GCA_028658305.1). Taxonomy (NCBI): domain Eukaryota; kingdom Metazoa; phylum Chordata; class Mammalia; order Rodentia; family Muridae; genus Pachyuromys; species Pachyuromys duprasi. Next base: position 44,186,628 of record CM053751.1, read on the forward strand.
GATACATAAGAAATCTCTATATCCTATCTATATCTATATCATCTTACCTATCTCTCTCTCTCTCTCTCTCTCTATATATATATATATATATATATCTGTATCTATCTATATCACATCTGTATCATTTCTACTTCACATATCTTAAATAAAGTTATGTGAGTTGTGCTGAGAATGTTTCTCATGAGAGCCATAGACTATCTAACAAAAAAATCCAGTCCCTGGCATGAAAAACCTCTATTTGAGTCATTTTCCAGGGTGGTCCAAGTGACTCCCCAAACAATACAAGCTATGGTTGCCCTTGACAGCCTCTCACAAGCTAATGGTTAGTCCCTATTGTGGAAGATACCACACACTTCAGACACAGGACCTGAGAGATTTGAACTGGATCTGACCTGAAGTCCTCATCCCCAAGGCCTAGTTTTCATGGTACCAGAAGGTGCTAGGCAAGCTGCCAAGAAAGAGAAGCAAATCAATAGTCTTGTACAGGTGAGATGTCTATGAACAATGAGAAATGTGGCAAAATAGTCATAAAGGAACAACAGCAGCACTCATATCTTGGCTGAAATCAACAGCTGTTTATGTACTTACAGTCCACTCAACAAGAGTGAAACTATGCCTGGTACTAGAAACCTAGCCAACTATCAGGACCTTACTAGAGGACATGAATCTTACTAACACCACTTTAGTAGAGCAGCATAATTTCTAGCTGCATACTAAATGTATTCTTATACTCACATATTAAGTGTAGCTCTCACTTCTTCTCAAAAAAAGCTTCTCTTTGGAGCAAACAGAAAACTGCAACTGATAATGATGTAGAGATCAACAGATCTTGGTGAGCCCAGCCCCAGTGGATACATACAACACAGCACCTGCACCTAACTTCGGGGAACACTGTGGAAGAGGGGCAGAAAGATCGTAAGATCCAGAGGACCGAGGAGTCTGATGTGAGATTGTGTCTCCTAAAGTTGACAGTGAAGTCAAACCCGTGGTATCTCAGTACTATGGCTGCCTAAAAGAGATGATGATGGTAACAACACACATGCTAATACAGAAGCAAGTCAATCTTATGGCGTCCCAGCTATAGACAAAGAACTAAGGCAACAAGTGAATACTGAGAGAGTGAGAAAAAAAAAAAACAGTCTCTTCCATGGATAAGTCCCCTAATTGTTCATCCAATACCAAGTGGTCAGTTCTGAAATGTAAATGTGTATGTATGTATACACATATATGTGTATGTACACACAAGCAACAGCAAACTCCGCAGGTTGTATTTACATATTTATGCACATATTTGTAACAATGATGATCAAAGAAAAAAGAAGACATCAGCCGGAAAAGGAGTGAAGGGGATGTGGGAGGGGTTGGAGCAAGGGAAAAATGGGAGAGGCTAGAAGGAGGAAAGAAAAGGGGGAAGCAACGTAATTAATTTTGATTTTTTAAAAGGTGGAGTCTAATCCAATATGATCAGTGGCCCTAAAAAGAGGAAGCTCTTGCTCCTTCTTCCTTTTCACCCCTTCCCCAACCACACATAGAGGAGAGGCTAGCAAGCACACAGCGACACAGACAGCCCTAAATCAAGAAACAGGTCAACATCATAATCTGACTATGCTGACATTCCAGTCTTAGACTTCCAGCCTCCAGAATGGTGAGAAAAAATAAGTGTCTTTGGTTAAGTCTTGTAGTCCATGGGCATCTCAAACTGACATTGTCAGGCTGGTAAGGACCTAAAATCTGTTTGGAAAAGTGCCAACATACACATTTTATCAACCTTACTGCACAAAAAGGTTAAAGTTGCTTAATATCAAGTAGCAAATAAAGCAGAAAAAAAGAAGTAAAGCTAGTGAGATGAATGAACAACAACAACAAAATAAACCTCAGAAGTAGCAGAATAAAATAACCAGGCTTAAGGCCTCTCTCCACATGGTAGGCCAGCTTTGGGGTTATCAAGGGCCTGAACAACAGCAACAAAAATTGATCATGGGAAGTCACGCACCTCACCTAGTAAACACAATTTGAATTGGCAAAGGCAGCTGGGACAGCCCCGTGAATATTTTGTGCTAGTGGAAAGACTCAGATTCTAACCTTAAAAATTACCATTCTGATTATTTTGCTTGGGTTGTAAGGAAAAATAAGACATAATCAAAGCAAATCTGTCCTAGATTCTTGCATTCATGACATTACCGTAAAGGATGAGAGAAGGTTCTGACTAGAAGAAGTGATAGTTGCCAAACAAAAGACAGATAGGTGATGCCCAGAAAACCCAAATATTGTGAGGGTGAGCTTGAAATGGCAAATAACTATTATATGACTAAATGGACACATAGATGGATGGGTGGATGGATAGGTGGGTGGATAGATGGATGTATGGAGGGATGGATGGATCGATGGTGGATAGGTGGGTGGGTGGATGAATGTATGGATGGATGTGTGGGTAGGTGAAGAGATGTGTGGGACAACGATCATTACAAATGTTCAGAGAAGTTCTGAAGACCTTGCCTCTGGTTTTGTTAGACCTCTTGACCACGGGCAGTGACCATTTTCTGGTAAACTGAAAACACCCCATGCATTACTCCTCTCCTCTGACTACCTGAGAAATTTGGGCAATACTTTGTTTGCTTCTGTTATTCCAAGGGTTTAGCTTCAGCCTCCCAGACTGGGATAGTAAGTCTCATTGACTCTTTGGCAAATATTCTCTGCGCTCTGTCCTGTTTCTCTGCTATTAAGGGGACCTGCAAGTGTGGCCAGGGAAGGTGCTCTATGACCTTCTAGGGGAAAGTGCTCCAGAAAAAGGGGCACGCACAGTGCTGGGGTGACACTGTTTCTAGAAAAAAATGCACTTTGTGAAACGTCGAATCAGGCCAGAGGGACAGCACAGGCAAAATGGCAGAGAAATTAGGAAAGGGGAGGCCTAAGGCGTGACTTACAGGTCCTGTTAAGAATTGTGTCTTTCAGTTGAGTCATTGAGGGCGTGTGTTTTTTAAATAATATTGTTTATTCTTTGAGATTTTCATATATATAGTTATATAAATATAAATATATATGAAATATATATTATAGATAATACATGCATATGTATATATAATGTTTTTTGGTCTTTATCTGTTTTCTACTACCTCCTTCCAAGTCACTGTCTTTGACACATCTACCTGTCTCCATCCCAACTATATGCCCTTTTTATCATCATTGTCATCATCGTCATCTTACCATCACCAGTGCCGACCATGTGTGAATGGATGGGGTGCTCTCCACTGCAGCATTGTCAACCCACTAGCAGGCACATCCCCAAAGAAAAGTGACTGTCCCTCCTCCCACAGCCATTAATTGTCAGTTGCTCCTGAGCTAGGGACAGGACCCCAGGACCCCTCCCTCATCCATGCTGAGATTTTGACTGGCTCCACCTTGTGTAGTCCTGCGAGGGCAACCATGGCTGCTATGAGTTAATGCGTTTGTCGGTCGTGTCCAGAAGATATCATTCCATAGCTCTGCCCCCACCCTTTGCCCTGGCTCTCATTCTTTCCAACCATTCTTGCATGTACACTGAACCTTCACTAGGGGGAGGTTGATATGAAGGATGCATACATGACTGAGCACTCACACTGACTTGAATTCTAACATGATTTCTCTAACAACTGAACTGACAGGATGAGTAACAGACCTAGCACAGCAAAGGCAAGAAGGGAAAGTATTTTCATAATGTTGATAAGACATGTACGGTGGAACAAGCATGGGGAGCAGAGTTATCAAGGTACCTGATTTTAAGTGTATTTAGGAAGTACAGCCAATGGGATTTTTCTGATGATGGTTTTCATGTGAAATCTGAAGATGGGGACTTCCTTTTCTAAGCATCCCTGGTTTCCACACTGGAGCTTGTGGTTCCTTGTAAGGGAGCTCAGTCAACTACTATTAACTTGCCTTCCAATGTTCCCACCATTGTGATTTGACTGATGATCATTATTATGCTCCTTCATCTCTCTTTTCCAAGCCCAACCCAGGGCCCGTTGTATGTCCCACCACTTCTACCTGTCTCACTCTACCTATACTTAGGCTTACACGAGTGGAAAACTGGCTTTTGGAGGAAAGGATTTGCATGGATGAAAATAGGCATGGGTGGGCATGGTGATTGACTCCAAGCCAAGATAAGATCTGAGGCAGATTGTCTGCTTATGCACAGCTGGACTACGATGACCAGGGTGGCTCAGGAGCTCCACGAGGAGACCAACAGCCTGTTGAGACCAACAGTCCATTGAGACCACAGTCCATTGCCAGGCCACAGAGGAAGAAGATACAGGCAGTCCTGATAAGACTTGATAGGCTGGGGACAGATAGTAGGGGAGGAGGGCTCCCCCTTTCTGAGAAATAGGAGAGGGGAATAAAGGGGAAGAGAGAGGGAGAGTGGGACCTGGAAGAGATGAGGGAGGAGGCTACAATTGGAATGTAAAGTGAATAAATTATAAAAAATAAATTTTAATTAAAAAATGTTTTTAGAAAAGCACCAGGCTCAGCCACTGAAACATTTCTAGCTTTCTGTCCAAACTGTTTCCAAATTTCAAAACCTTTTAGGTAAAATTAAAATTATTCAGTAACAACTTCAGAGTAAGAATGAGTAAAAAGTCTAAACACACTGGTGACTATTGAAAGCTCTTAATCTTAAAAAAAAAAAAGAAGAAGAAAACAAGGAGAAAGAAAGAAGAAACGATTAAAAAAAATAAGATTCTTTTCTGTTTTGAAAGCCAGCAATAAGATATTGTCATATTTGACACTATTGTACCCCCAACTTTTAAAAAGAATCCAAGCAATCAAATTCCTGTATATTACTTGATGACTTAAAGTCAAACTCCTAAAAAAGTAACAATTAAAATGGCTCAGTGGGTAAAACATTCTCCATGCACACATGAGGACTGGAACATGCTCCCTAGAACCCACAGCCTATGTCAAGCAGGCTGCAGCAGCGTGACTTTGTGATTATAGTGCAATTGTTATCTGACTTGTGGGTCATAATGTGTGCCCCAGGTCAGGTCCAGACACCTGTTCTCAATAAGCCCATAAAAATAGCCAAACTAGTGGTGGTGAGCAGAAAGGGGACACTTATTTAATGTGGCCACATTGGGAAGAAAGACAAACAGATCTAGTGAACCCCTCAAGCCCGTCATGGTCCTGCGGTAAGATCAAGGTTTAAATGGAGGAACAAGGATACGTACATCTAAAGAGTCCCAGTGAAGATGCGGACCCTGCATTTGCCCATCATTGTCTGGGGTTCAGTTTCATTCTGGAAGGTGGCCTGACAAGATGTCCACACCATGTGAAATCTCTCCCCAGGGGACAGAATGCCCCTCTAGCTGGAGTCTCTTTCTTCTCCCAACATGAGATTCCTGTGGGTATTCCCATTTCTTTGGGGTCCATTGCTTCCAACTGAAAAATGCAAACATCTCTTCATTTCTGCCATACTGGTTATACAATTACAGCAAGACGGAAGGCGGCGAGGAGGAGAAGCTTGTAGGCCAGCTAGCCTAGTATACTGAGCAGCAATGAGAAGCCCTGTCTCAAAGTACCAATACTGAGCTTGTCCTCTGGCCTCCACAGGCTTACCAATAACACACACACACACACACACACACACACACGATAAAATCTTTTTATAAAGAAAACTAAAAAAGGGGTGTTTGTTTGTTTGTTTGTTTTTAGTCCATAGGAGTGTGAATGCCAAATGTGACCAACAGGCTTTGTATTATTTAGAAAGCACAGTAGGTAAACAGTTCCAGATGCAATTGACACGTTAGAGGCTGTCCTTATGGTTTTCTGCCTCATGATCAGAATTACCAGACAATCAGGGATGCTCAGGCCTGAGTGTACACGTGTTATTGTTTAAAGTATCTAATACTACAATGTATCTAATGCTATAATGCTCACACAAGGAGATTTTCCACTGACTTCAGTTTTACTAGCCTGAACCGCCAAACCCTCAAAGGTTGTGCTAAAGAACTTTGGAGGCCTGTTTCCAACCTCCTGGTGGAATACATTATGAGATGTGATGAAGTGGTTCTTTTCTAGGGCTCCTTGTGTTTTTATTCCTCCCACAAACAAAATGGAAACCATCACAAATTAAATAGATTTCTCAAGGTCCTAAAGAGGCATCTCCCCCTGGGGTTTTTGTTTAGTCAGCAGCAGTGTCTCAGCTGATGTTAAAAGGCCAGCCTCTGGTGAAGAACTCATTTTAGCAGTAGGAAGTATGTACCTTAAGGGTCTGAAAGAGATGCTGGAGTGAAATGACAGTGTCGAGCAACAATGTCAGCTCCTGATTAGCTCTGTTACATGTTGCACATTCCTTGTCTGAAAGGGCTTGGGACCGGACTTATTTCAGATTTCAGTTTTTCAGATTTTTGGAGTGTTTGCCTTGTAGTGATCTGCACAGAGGCCCTTGTGAGATCAACTTCTTTACAATCCCTCGTGGAAGGAGGGGCCGTCAGACTGGCTCTCTGGATGGGCAGAATCAGTGGGAGAGGAAAGACACACCCACTGCGAATTGTCAGATTGGTTTACACAGGAGGGGCTGGGCAGTCTAGTAAGAGGCATTCGTAAGCAATAGAGCAGTGGTTCTCAACTGTGGGTCATGACCCCTTTGGGGGTCAAACAGCCCTTTCACAGGGGTCACCTAAGCCCAACTGCACATCATATTTACATTACGATTCACAACAGCAAAATTACAGTTACGAAGTAGCAGCATTCAGAAGATTGAGAACCACTGAGACAGAGGCAGAGAGAGAACCCAGTAGCAACTTAGTCCCAGGCGTTGCACCCTCGGCAGCATTCCCTGGGGTAGAGGCCGGGGTGGTGGCAGTAGACTCAGGCCGCAAGCCTCAGAGTTCTTCCTCAGAGCTCCTTGTATCTGAGCATCCACTTCGAAAGGGTCTTCTCTCAGTTGAGCGTCTCTGGGAAAGCCCCAATGGAAGTGCTGAGAAATAAATCTCTTAGGTTGAGTCTGAATCACACCCAGCCGACCGATAAGGTCAACCGTCACAGAAAGGGTCGGCTCTTGAGATGTATGAAGCCTCCGGGAGAGCATCAGAAACCTCCCTGTTTCGCAAGATTCCTACCACCACTGTATAAAATGGAAACAAGTGGCGTGGGTGGGACTTCCTGTGGTGTAGCTGCCTGTCAGAATCCCAGGAGATTCACAGTACGGCTGCGTTCTCTCTCCGCACCTGTAAGAAATCCCTGCACGCTGATCTTCAACGTGAATTTGGCTGTCAGTTCCCTCTCTATCTGGGGGAGATAGACAACTACGTATCCTCAGAAAAAGGCACACAACACATACCTGGTTTGAAAAAAATCCTAATCCGAAATGATCTGAAATTCAAACCTTTAGAGTATCAGGCCAGCACTGAAAAAGTTACAGATTTGAAATTAAGGATGTTCAACCTATACGTGCCCTTTTGGGATCTTCATTTGTTTTTATTTTTATTTACTTATTTATGAAGGCTGAGGCAACCATATTGGGTTGTAAATTAGTGTGGTAGGCACTGATCTTGTTGTTTGGGATGTGTGGGTCTAGCCATTTGGAACTCAGAACTCTAAAGTGTAAATTAGTGTGGTAGGCACTGATCTTGTTGTTTGGGATGTGTGGGTCTAGCCATTTGGAACTCAGAACTCTAAAGTGCCTGGACAGCAATTGCTAAAGTGGAAGAGGCATAGGATATAGAGCCCTTGGAAGCCTCAGTGGTCCTGTCTTCACCTGCCTCTGCTCAACCTTCCATTCATGAATAAAGTCAGTGGCCCTGCTAACTGTCCCTCCCTTCCTTCCATTGTACCTGATTTACACGCCCTAGTGGAGTGGCTCAGCACTAGGTTCCTGCAGCTCTGTTCCTGACCCTTGTTATGCACCAGCTGATTAGAAACATGGTAGCAATCAGCTCTTGGTACCCACCTATCATCAGCCTCGCCTAGGATATGCCCCTGCGTAGGGCCATTAGCTGTAGGTACCTTAATGAGGATGTGGAGACAAAATGACTTATTCAAACCCCAAGTCTTGTCAGTGCAGTGACAGAAATTAATAGATTCCATGTTCATTAGCATACATCTAGCTGGAAACTATTACTAAAGCCAGAACTTACAAGCTTCAGTGAACAAATTAATGAGAAACCTTGAACATTTCAGAGACAGACAATACAGTTAGTTTGAGCAGACAAACCTTTTGGTTAGAAATTACATCTTAAGCTGGGTAGGGTGGTATACACCTTTGAGAGGTGCAGGCAGGAAGATCGTAGTTTCAAGGCCAGCCTCCACTATTGAAAATTCAAAGCCGGCTCAGCCTTCATGAGGTCCTGTTTGACAGAACGTCAGTGAGCACTAAAAAAAAAATCTTATGAAATATTTACATGACATAGACCATAATTGAACATGAACTAATCCATTGTATATATCTAAGTTCCATTTCAGCCTGTGTATTAGTCAGAGTTCTCTAGAGAAACAGAACTGAGTAAATGAATATATCGTATTATATATGAATATACTATATATGATAATATTATGTTATATTATATTAATATGTAATTAATGTAATCTATGATTATACTAATATAATACTAATATTATATATATGAATGATCTATTAGAATCTGTCTCTCAATGGAAAAATCCAAGAATTCAGCAATTGTTCAATCCACAAGTCTCAGATGGTCTTCAGTAGATGCTGGAATCCTGGGGAAATGGGCTCTAATACCAGTGAAGAAATGGACTTGCTAGCAAGGCGAAGGCAAGCAGGCAACAAGCAAGAGCTTCCTTCTTCCATGCCCTTTATATAGACTCCAACCAGAAGGTTTAGCCCCGATAAAGGTGGGTCTTCCTACCTGAAATGATCCAGTTAAGAAAAATCTCTCACAGGTGTGCCTAGCCATTTGAGTTTTAGTTAATTTCAGAAATAGTCAACCCGACAAACTAGAATAGCTGTGGCAGTCTGTCTCTTAACTGCAAACAGATCTTTGCTATATTAAAAAGTTTGTTTTAAGGACTTTCATCTTGAAACTTAAAGACATATGCGTTCACTATGGGAAACAAAATGCACGTTGAAGTTTGTTGAGGGAATTTGGTCCTGAACATTTCGGCCTCCGGTAGACAGCAGCATACATTGACTTGTAGTCTATTTTCTTCAGAGGTCACATACATTACCAATATTGCAATAAACAACTTAGTAATGCCTGGCTCTGGGCCTAACCAAAAGAGGGGTGGAAGCTACGTCTTCAAATCGAGAGCACGTCTAACCAAATTCTAGGAATCCTACTCTTTTCAGGCCGAGAAAGGATGCCTTCCAGATTAAGTTTCTAATGAACAAGGAGGCATGTTTAAAGTTGGAAAAAAATCATCCAAGGAGTAATTTTTATGACCGATTGATTAAAATGAGTGTGCTAGGTTTGTTGTTGTGAGAAACTGCTCTGACAAAAGCAACTTAAGGGAGAAAGGGTAAGCTCCAGAGCACAGCCCACTGTGGTGGGGAGTCATGGTAGTAAGAGCTGGCGGCCGCTGGTGCCCTGTGACCAGGGTCAGGAAGCAGAGAACAATGACTGCTGCCCTCTGCAGTTAACCTCAATTAACCCAGTCAAGACAATCTCCCACAGGTGTGCTCAAGGCATGCCTAACCAGGAAGATCCCTCACAGGGCATGCCCAGGGCTTCATCCCCAAGGTGATTTCCTGACATCAAATTAACAACTGATATCAATCAGCACAATGCCATCTATAAAAATCCCTGGCCCAGAAGGTGATGCACAAGTGTCCAACAAGTGCATACTCAATCCAATTTATTCCAAAGTCAGTCCGCTGCTTTAGAGATCAGCCCTAAGAGGGTCCTTTGGAAGATCATCTAATTCCACCCCAGTCTGAAATTTCTTTGTGTTTCTCAATCGGGAAGTCAGGAAAGGAAGTCAACCTCCCGAGGTGTCCTGTGATGAGGGATGCTGGAGTTTGAGTGTGGTTTGTTAATATGTCAGCAGCTTGGTTCACAGGACAGCCATTCGAAAAGATGCGGGAGCCTCTAAGATACTGCTTAGTGGGAGGTGACTAGGCCCTGGCTGCCCTTTGAAGGAATTAGTAGTGCAGGTCTTGTGGCATGGGTTAGGACCCACCGGGGTACATTCATTCCTGCAATGGTAGATTCGTATAAAAGAGCAAGCCTCAGGGCAGGAGAGATGGCTCAGCAGTTAAGAGCACTGCCTGTTCTTCCAGAGGACCTGGGTTCAAGTCCCAGCACCCACACAGCAGCTCACAACAATCTGTAATTACAGTTGCAGGGTATTCAGTACTTATACATAGACATACATGGGGGTAAAACACCAATTTATGTAAAATAAAAATAAATAAAATTTAAGAAGAGCAAGTCTCCTTCCTCTCTTGTGTCATTTTTTTAAAACCAGGTTACCTCTCTCCTTGCATATACCTCCTTCCCCTGTTTCTTGGTCATGTTGGGTTGGACCCAAGGATACATTACCAAATGACGGTATCATGCTATCCATACTTTTCAACAACCAGAACTTCTAAACTAAATAAGCCTTTTCTTTATAATTTATCTAGCCTCTAGTATTCGGTTTATAAAATATAGGAAATGGACTAACACAAGAAACCTGCGGTCTCTCAAATCACCTTTCAGTGTCACTACATGAATGTGGTTCAGGACAGATGTGCTACCCCCACAAACTCTTTTCCTCCCCTTAGGTTATGGGTTTTCCTATGTCCTCCCTAGAGTTCCATATCCATGGACTGCAGACTCCGGTCTGTGTCCAGCTTCTGCTCCAAGGAAGGGCACACCATGGCGACTGTTAATAGACAGTCTTCTCTAGCCATCAGCTAATCCCCACAGGAAGGTACACTATTCACAAGGTGGCCCACTTCCTCTGAGTGAAGGGGTTCCCCACTGTGGGACAGTGTTTGGAGGTATATTCCCTCCCTCTCTTCTAGCCAGTGAGCTGGCGTCTGTCACTCACTCTGCTGTCCTTTCCTTCTTTTCTCGGATGTTGCCTCTCCTAAGGACCTCGCTCTGGACTCTCCCTTTCAGTGTCTGCTCTGCAGAGGCAAACAAGGAGAGCTGCTTTGTATTTTGGTCCTCAGGAGTTGACTGCCGGATGACAAGCCTGTCCAATACCTCCAGGCAGATGAAGGGCATTGGCTGGTCGGTCGCTAGACTGCACCTGTGGTCCTCGATACTTAGCCCTTGCAAGGGGAATCGTTTCGTCAAACAAGACCTTCAGTGAAGCCACAAAGCAGAGTAAAGTGGTGCACTGAAGCTTCTGTGGCAGGCCACAGGGCCTGAAAGAAATGGAAATCGATGGACCATTGGATAGATCAGTGGTTCTCAGCCCACATTTGTATCGTGGTCCATCAGGGGCATTTTCAAAATACAAGCCTTGGGGCCATGTGCTGCTGACTCAGTTCAGCCTTTTATGAGTTTTTCAGGTGAGTGAGGTAACACTGAACCCTTGGGGTCTAAGGTCCTTCCATCTTCTGTTGATCTTTAATTCCACAAGATTCCACAAGTAGCCCTTTTTTTTTTCAGGTGCAGTGTAAACATTTAAAACAAGAGCCCTCACCAGCCAACGTTATAGAACCAATCCTTGATCTTACACAGAGAAGGAGATTTATTTTTAATTATTCATGTTCTCTTCCCAAAGCTGAGCAAATGAAATAGCAGGTGTGCTAACATCCCCCTGACCCCTTTTCACCCCAAGATCAAAGGGCTTCTAATGGCCCTGGATATTACTTCTCTACTGGCAGATGCCCTTGGATTCCACTGCCAAACTTGCCCAAAGTTAATTACTGAGGCCATCTAACTGTGGGAGAGCCACATTAGCCCTACCTGGGCTGCCCAGAGGCAAACTTCACAAGAGTTGTCAGTATAAACCCGAGTCTTGTCTTTATCTAAACCTTTATTTTAAAAAGTCATAGCTGGATGTGATGATGTATTTCCATAATCGCAGCACCCTGGGAAGCTAAGACCAGAGAAGCCAGCCTGCCTCAAAACAAAACGTTCATAGTTTATGCTTCCTCTGCCTTTCTGAAACTGGAGACAGATGCTCTGAACAAATGCGTGCTCTGGCTTTTGGGCTTAATCCTATATCTCATCAGCAGTGGAAAGACTGAACTAGGCAATTCTCAGCCACATCTGTTGGCCCAGCACTTGCTTCAAGCTCCAAAGTAGCTGAAAACTAATGTGAGTGGGTTTCCTCTGATGGTTTGGGAAAGGGCAGCCATTTTAAAGAATATGGTTGGCTCACTCACTGTCTTTCCACACGCTCTATAGAGTGCAGCTTGTTGTTAAATTTTACAGCTAATGTTAGAGCAACCTGTATAATGATTAATGGTCACCTGGTGCTCAGAGACCCTTTCACTCTTAGTCACCTGCTCCATTTTAGATCCACAAAAACAGGGCTCTGGGCCCTCTTTTAAGGGCCCTTCACTTAGGAAATTCAGTTAGACCCGATGATCTTATTTCTAACTTGATTGGCAGTCTGAAGCCTGCAACAACAAAGTCAAATCCAGTTCCTTCAGCTCTCAAGAACTAATGGGCCAGTTAGCTGATACCTTTCCATAGATGAATTATAGATATTTGTGAGTGCTCCATTAGTGATTTTATGTTGAATATACAATCTGGTAAATTTCAACCAACAGCACACAGTTATTTTTCTCTTCAGTTATTTATTTATTTATTGGAACACATACGCATTAAGGGTTCAGGTCATAAGTAGCAGCTAAAAGAATTTTAATGACCTGAGCATTCCACCAGTTACCAACACCAAAGTCAAGAAATAAAATATTATTAGCACACACAAACACACACTCACACCACCTCACCACCCCACCCCACTCCCCTGCCGCAAAATCTGCCAATCTGTCAATGTGCCTCGCCTCTAGTCACTTATCCGACTCCCATCTAATGCATTTGTTTAATCTGTTTGTACACTTGGTATGTTCTGTTGTATCCGCTTTACCTATTTCAAGTTTGCCTTTGAGAGGCTCACCTAAGTTACACATGTAGGATAGTTCTTCTGTGTTCTTTTCCATGAGCTGAATATAACACAAGTTATTCGTCCATTCTACCGCTAACGGACATTTCGTTCTCCTATGGAATGCATGCCATTATTAATATATCTGGCACGCACACGCATACATACACCTTTCTAAAATGACTACATCAGTTTACGTGCAGAAGGAAAAGCATTTGTAGCAATACCTGTTTGTTGTTGCTGTTATTATATGTGTGTTTGTGTGTCTGAGAGTATGGGGGAGAGGTGATTACCCGTTCTGGCTGATGAGTAGTGGTATCTACAATGGCTACATTTTATTCTTTATTGTTTAGATCTAGAATCAACTAAGAGACATGCCTTTGGGAAGGATCTATAAGGGTATTTCCTGAAAGAATTTACTGTGAGATGAAGCTCTACCCCAAGAGGGCATGACACTAGCTAGCTTCAATGTCCCAGATAGGAAGAGATGGGAAGGAACAGCTCTGCTCTTTGCCTTCCTGCCTTTGTTCCTTGCTGGCGAGTGCATCTGCTCTGTTGTTATTGTTGCTGTTGCTGTCATCTTTTACTGACATAAAAACCCATCTTCTTCGACATTCCAACATGGACTGAAGGCCAGTGACTCTCCAGGAAACTTCGAGGACTTCAGTGCCAGATTGGAACTACTGAGCCATCAAGCCTCATAAACTGAGCAGCTATTGAATTCTCAGCCTCTCCACTGTGAAAAAAGGCCTTGTTGCATTACTCAGCACGTAGCATATAAGCCAAGTTAATAAATCACCTTTGTAATAGTCTTCATTCCATCATTCTGTTCCAATAGAGGACCCCACAATAGAATCTCATTATGATGTATATGTGTGTGTGCATGTGTCTGTATGTATGTGTGCACATGTGTGTGTTATGTGTATGTGTGTGAATGTGTGTGTGTGTGTGTGTGTGTAAGTGTCTGTATTTCTGGCCACTGATATTGTTTGTCACTTTTTATCTTCTTTTCTGGAGACATATTCAGATCTTTTACATATCTTAAGGTTTCAGTCCGCTGAGACAATGTGGTATTTTCATTGCATAAAGAAACAGATTAATTTTTTAAAAAAAGAACTCCCACAGTTACATGCTTATTTGATTTCATCATGCTTGCTTGATTTATGTTCATCATTTTGGGTCAAAAGGGATATTCGTATAAAAACATTTAGTCCCACCTTAAACCATACTCAAAAAAAATTCCAGGTGCAGCATAGAATGTAGATTTCAATGTAAAAAGTAAAATAATTTTTTAAGAAGACAAAGACTAGTATTTTAATGACCACAGGAATGGAAATGTTTTATAAACAAGGCATAAAAAAGAACTATGTCTAAAATATAACAAGTGATGAAATTAAGTATAATCATGTACCACATAATAACATTTGATCAAAGAGGGTCCATATGAAATTATGATATGGCACAAGCATGCAATAGGGTTCACTATCCAGGGTGGTGAAAAACATTGTGTAAAGTTCACAAAACAAATCACATGCATTTCTCAGAACATACCCCATCATTAAGTAACACATATCTGAACTCCAAAATTAAGAATTTCTTTTATCAAAAGGTATCATTAAGACAGTGAAAAGGCAGCCACAAAAGACACCCCAACACACAACGCTTAAGAAGACTCATGTCCAAAAGGGTTTTTGACTCTTCTATATAATTCCATAGAAAGTACTTATCACAGCTCAGTTGTTTGCCTCCAAGTGATAACTGCTTATTCTACATCTAAGTGTTCTCTGTCCAGAAGAGCACAACAGTAGGTCCACTGGGACATCTTTGAGTCTTTTCTGAGAGGATTACCAAGAAGTGCATTGCTGGCTCATGTGACAGAGCCGAGTTCCAAACCACAGAGGCCGGTAGCAAGACACGCCCCCCAAAATGGCTCTCCTCTGATCTAGCAGCTCTTACTCTGCAACTGTCTGTACTTCCTTTGCCTACCCCTGTTGGAAATCATCAATTAATTACACAGCACATCATCAGCTCAAGTAAACACTTTAAGGATTTTTATAAAGGAGAATAAAAGGATATAAGTAAAATATTCAGACAAGAGAACACTAATATTTTTTGCATCGCAGATTTCTTAGAGGAGCTGTATGTGTTGCATAATCAGGTTAATCAGCAAATTTTATATATTTATAATGGGCAAATATTATGGAGTCCTTTCAAATAATAAATTTGTCATTATAAAGCCTAATTAGCTGTTTAAGTTTTGTATCGTTGCTATACAAGGAGCTCAGACTCTTCTGCATTTTCAATCTTGGTTATTCAAGATATTTGTCGCATATACACACTAAGATAATTTTATGTTTTGGTAAGTACAATTATCTGAACTCAGCGGACTATTTCTTTATAGGTTTAAAATCTCAGATCAGAATTTGAACATCAATTATGTTGCATAGGAACGTGTGTGTGTGTGTGTGTGTGTGCGCGCGTGTGTTTGCGTGTGCGTGATAGGGAGAGAGAGAGGCAAAGAGAGAATATCCCTTACAAGTTGCCTTACAGAAACCAGTGAACTAATGCAACACAAGAGCTGCATCATTCCCTGCTCGGTCATGTGTAATGTGATCAGCAGTGAGACTCTATAGAGCACACAATTCTAGTTTTTCCCTCTACAAATACAAAGACAACCAAATGCAGGAATGTTCCTAGTATATAGTCAATTAGTTAGGTTTCTTGTTGCTGCAATAAAATAGCAGGTAAAAAGTAGTGCATTTAAGGAGAGGTTTATTTTGACTTATCCTTGGAGAAGACATGATCCATCATGGTAGAAGGCATGGTGACAAGAACACATAGTCAGCTGGTCACAAAACATAGGTAGTCAGGAAGCCCCCTTGTAATGGAAATTTTGGTTTATTTAAAAACGCAGTTATGTTACGTGAATGTTTTTTGTTTTAATCCAAAGTGTGGGATTTCAGTTTGGGTTTTAGTTTGTCCTCAGCTGATAATTGCCTCTTGCGGGGCGTGGCCTTTGCCAGCTGGTAACGCCTGCATCCATCAGCAGGAAAAGGGGTGTGGTCTAGGACTCTGAGGAAGAGGAATAGGAGAGCCCGGAGAGAGAAGGTGTACCATGTGGCAGTTTGGAGAGAACAGAGACGAAGGTGCAGTGACTTGGAAAGATGGAGAAAAATGTTTCAACGCGCGGCTCAGCGGCTTGGAGAATTCCCTGCTGTGCTTACTGTTGACAGATACTGGTATAACCTCAAAAGAAGTAAAGGGGTCTGCGGCCCCTCTCCCCGCTAACCCTCTATCTCTTGGGGGATTAGAAGGGAGAGGCTTTTAGGAACCCCAAATAAAACAGAGTTTTAAAAAAAAATGAGCACAACATCCCCTGGGGATAAAACCTCAAGGTCTACCCCCAGCGTTTCACTTCCTCCACCAAGGCTCTGCTCCTAAAGGTCCCGCAACTTTCCCCCGAAAAGCAGCAGTAGGCGAGGACCAACTACTCAAAGCACGAGCGTTCATTTCACAGCTAAACTACAGCCGTCCTGGATGGCACGAAACAGCATTCAGAATGTGTCTCTTCCCACTCTTAAGCAAAAAAAAAAAAAAAAAAAAAAAAATTTTTTTTCATGAATCAAATTTAATGAGTGTAAGAGATAGGGATAAATTTGTTCTCATATTGGGACATAAAGGGAAAGAAAATCATGCTTAACAAGATATTTCGCCTTCTAAGTTGTGTCTCTCATCTGAAACTGGAGTGACATAGGGCTGAAGCACACTGAGCTTTCTAATTACTTGGTTCCCGTTAGTAATTGGGCAAAGCTTCAGGCAGTAACTTGACAACATGTGTCGCGTTTCTTTTGCCCCAACGATCCCACTCCAGTAACCTAGGAAATGATTGAAAGTGAACAAGGAGTGAGCACGGGCATTCACTGAGCGCGTGTACCTTCCACGAAAACTCCGGGTACGGCGTGAAGGTTCATGAATCCAAGTGTCAACCACGCCAGGACCGTCCGCAAAGCAAAATAACATCAGAAATTACGATGCGACTTTTTATTTACAGCTCTGCAACACATCAACAAAATATTGTTGTAGATAAGGCAGATTACAAGACTGTAATATTTGAAATGTACTACTCCGTAGTTGACTTTAGAAACATGTAAATCTGTGTATGCATGTATAGAAAAGTGTCCTGGAAATGCATATAAACATGCTTATCTGCAAGATGGTGGACGTGTTCCTCTTCATTTCTTTACAACTATTTTACCTGAATTTTTAAATAATATGCATGTATTGCTTCTGTAATAAAAGAATGGTAAAGCTACTTTAATTTTGAAAAAAATTAAATTGTTGCAAAAAAAAGAGTTCTGGAAAACTCAGCTTGGCGGCCCTTGTTTATTCCTCTGACAGGAGGGGGAGATGCCATTGCTGCTGTGTGTATCCCTGACACGGCTGCCCTTTGTCGTAAGGGATAACTGCACGAGTCTTAAGTGTAGAGCTGTATCCTGTTCTCTACCCACACCAGGTGCCACTTAAATACACCAATCATTCTCCCTGAGTTGTGACATCTAATTCTATCTCTAGGCCCTGCTGTGTGAAAGAGTGTTCTTAATGGCGGTACTGGTGTGGCTGAGGGCACCAAAGGAAAACAGTGTCAACTGATGTCAGTAACAGCAAAGGAAAAAGGCAAATACAGGAATACTGCCTCCTTTTCCGTAGCAGAATGATTATAGTAGAAGTTAGATCCAGAAAAAGCCTTACTGTGGTTTTTCTCCATCATACAACTAAAAAAAATGTGTTTGTGGAAACTCTAGAAACAAATGCCCCAATACCTATCAATGCCTTCTATCACCATTCGGTACTAGGAGGAAGTGTACCAAGAACACGTCTCCTGGGTTGTTAAAGCAGTAGACTGGGAAGATAATCTTTTCTTGTGGTTGGTAGGCTCAAGGGGAAATGGGTCCAGCTGATAAAATGATAACGAGATTTAGTTGACAATTTTCTCTGAGTGAAATGTCGAGCTTGTAAATAATTTAAAAATAGCCTGTCATTCAATTGCACTGTGTCCTTTAAGAAATTTTAATCGATGCAAAACACATTTCTCAGACACCAGCTCTAACCCCTGTGAAAGCAGCTATAGGGCTAAACAAAAAGCTGTGACAGGGTGGCAGAAGGTGACTAAGGAAAGGACCGCGAACCTTAACACAAGTCCAATATCATGACAATATTCAGCAACCTGGAATTAGCTGTTGTGACAGAACGCGGTGTGGAAACACACGGCTTTTTCAAGCTCCTTCTTGCTTAAGGGTGCTGAGAAGCTGAGGTTTCCATGGACTCATCAGAGAGAACCAGCATGAATGTGAGCTGTGTGCTGTCTGGCTGCCAGTGGGCTGTTTGGTATCTCTGCCCGGATGCTCAGCATTACACAAAGAAGAGAAAAGAACGGAAAGGGAGGGCATAACAAAAGGCAGAAGAGGATGGGGTGGGGGGAACAGGAAAAGCATAACAGTTGTCTGAGATTAGGGCTCAGTGCTCCTCAGAAAAGGCAAGTGCAAACTAGGGGGAGCACAGACTCTGTTGAGCCCACAACTACCATTCATCTAAGCCAACCCCCTTTCTATCCGGCATCCATGTCACACAGAGAAGAATGAAGACAGTTCTAAGGTGACATGTACAGTTTGCCACCTCCTCCAAGCCACTGCAGGGGTAGAGGATGGGTGCAAGAACTTAGGCACCAGCAGTCTCCTTCATGCCCTCCCAGCCACACACCACCAGCGTAGCATCATCTGACTCAGCTGAACCCTCCATCAAAGGAAACCCATCACTGAGCAGCTCACGGTGCCAGAAGACAGTGCCAAGGGCAAGAGCCAGCCCTGTGCCTCCTGTTTGGCACCAGAGTAGAAGAGACTGGTCCCTGCTTGAATCTGGAATCTATTTCTTTCTCCTTCTCCCCTACACCTCCCCCTTTTTCCTTTTCCAACAACTGACATAGATTATGAAGACATCTAAATTGCCGGCATGGAAGCTCTGGTTTTCGAAATGAACCAACACAATGAGAAAATAAGGACGTCCCCTGAGTACTTAGCCAAATTTGGCTAGCTGTTTGTTTTTAATGAATTGATTATCACTGATAATCACGAGGTATGCGTATTGATTTTTATCCCTTAAATCTTAGATGTGACATAATCTGTAAAGCTGTTAATCCTGATAGATTTAAAGATAATAGATAATGATGCATTATTCATAAATGCTGCTCAGCAGGATATCCACTGGGCAACTGTTAATCTCTCACTGTATCATTTTCATGTTCATCTGTTATTAGTTTATTTAAACCAGATTGCCAGAAATATTTAGAATGATAATTTTTAACATCCACCCATATAACAAAATATCACTTCCTCCTTTCAGTCCAAGGGAACCATGGAGACTGCCAGAATAAGTCACTTCCCTCCCTCCACCTGGCCTAGCTTACATACAAACACACACAAAGACGTGTGCACGTGGCTTGCCTCTATTCTTGCCTGTCAAATGGTTTCCAGCCTGTCTTTGTCCCAAGGTCAATTTGACTCAAGTTCTACTTTTTTTTTTCATAGAAGATTTCCTCGCTGGTAAGCATATTTAAATTCCTTTGCAGATATTGAACCAAATTTACCCAGGCTTGAGTCTCCTGTGGCCTTTTACTCAGGGCTAAATATTAACAAATACCCATATCAGACAGTTTTTGATGAAACATTAAAGATTATTCCGCTTATATGACTTCTAGATTCTCCTGTTTTCTGTGTGAAAAAACCAAGGCTGCTGAAAAAGCCTCTGTGTCAGAAGGGAATAGGTTTGTAAATCGCTGCCTATGGACCTCCTGGGACTTAACGGTAAGGGGCAAAGAAGTGGCTGATCTTGGCAAAGGAAGAAAGATAAATAATGTTAACCTCCAAATCAACTCCCCTTAAAATCGCCCCCGTCAACTCCCTCCACCCGTTATGGATCTCAGGGCAGGTTGCTATGGTATTGAGTCTCACCCAGAATCAAGTAGCATTGCTCCTTTCAACTGGGAAGAGGTTCATCACATCCCCCAGAGAGAGGGGGGAGAGGGAGGGAGGAAGGGGGAGAGGAAGGGAAGGAAAAGGAGGCTTGCTTTTTTATCTTTTAATTAGTTAATTTACTCCCTCCTCTCCTCATAGTCCCTATCTCTCCCCTCCCTTCCCTTCCCCTGTACCCATTTCCTTTCTTCTCAGAGAAGGGGAGGGCTGTCATGGGTATCAACCAGACTTGGCACATCAAGTAGAGCTGGGTGCATCTTCTTCTACTGAGGCTACACAAGGCAACCCAGTTAAAGGAAGGGAATCCAAAGGCAGGCAACAGAGTCAGAGGCAGCCCATGCTTATATTGTTAGAGGTCCCACATGAGCTGTGCATCTGCTACATATGTGTTGGGGGCCTAGAATCGTCCTGTGGATGCTCTCTGGATGGTGGTTCAGGCTCTGTGAGCCCTTATGGATCCAGGTTAGTTGATTCTGTAGGTTTTCTTGTGGTGTTCTTGACCTCTCTGGTTTTCTCAATCCTTTGTCCCCTCTTTCCTAAGATTCCCCAAGCTCCAACTAATGTCTGGGTGTGGGTCTCTATATCTGTGTTTGTCAGCTGCTGTGAGAAGCCACTCAGATGATTGCTGTGCTAGTCTCCTGTCTGCAAGAGTAGCACAATATTAGTAGTAGGGGTGTCAGTGGCAGGTTAACTCTCTCATTGCATTCGACTCAAGTTGGGCCAGTCGTTGGCTGGTGGAAGGTTTTGTGTGTGGCCCCCTCCCTCCACTGGAAGTTGCACCTGGCTGGTAGGCCACTTCCACACCCCCTACATACTGCTAGGAGTCTCAGGTAGGGTCACAACATTGACTCCCAAAAGCCTCCCTCATCTCACAGATGCTCCCCTCCCCTCACTGATTTTAGTTCTCTCTCCCAGACCTTCCCCCTTCTTCCCACCTGATCTCCACCATGCACTGTTCCCTTATCCTCCTCCTCTCTCACCCAGTTCCCCCCCTCCATCTACTTCATCAGTCATCGGGGAAATGCAAATCAAAACAACGATTAGATTCCATCTTATTCTCCTCACAATGGCTAAGATCAAAAACTCAAGTGACAGCACATACAGATGAGGATATAAAGAAAGGAGAACCCTCCTCCATTGCTAGTGGAAGTATAAACTTGTACAACCACTTTGGAAATCAATATGAAGGCTTCTCAGAAAACTGGGAATACTTCTACTTCAAGACTCAGCTATACCACTCCTGGGCACATACCCAAAAGATGCTCCCCCACACAACAAGGACATGTGTTCAGCTATGTTCATAGCAGGTTTTTTCAGAATAGCCAGAAACTGGAAACAATCTAGATGTCCCTCAACTGAAGAATGGATAAAGAAACCATGTTGCATTTACACAATGGAATACTATTCAGCTATTAAAAAAAAAAAAGAAAGAAGGAAGAGACATCATGCAATTTTCAAGCAAAAGAACGGAACCAGAAAAGATCATCCTGAGTGAGATAACCCAGACCCAGAAAGACACGCATGGTATATACTCACTTATAAGAGGATATTAGCCACAAAGTACAAGACAACCATCTTACAATCCACAGACTCCAAAAAGCTAAGGCAAGGTGCTTGAATATCATTCAGAAAAGGAAATTAAGAATAGACATCTTCTTTTCTTTTTTTTTCTTCTCTCTCTTATGGTATGTGTACACTAAAGAAACATATTGTAAGCCAGCTAAAGATTATTACCACCATGCTTATACTTTTTAGTGTCTTGTTTTTAACTACTTTATCCCTATATTTATGGTTATGAGCCTAGCCTTTAACGGCTAAGCCATCTCTCCAGCTCTAACTACTTTATTCTTAAGCCAGTTACCACATGATTCCTGCAAAGAATGGGACCAGGTGATTCAAAGTGTGAACTGGCTTGTGGAGATGAGGGATCAGGCTAGAGAAGCATAAATATGGCAAGAGGGGGAACCTGGGAACTCAGGGGTGAGGGTGCTTATCATTTTCCTGGAGCTCCTCAAAGAGCTCTTGGCCCTGCAGCTTCAGAAAGAGGATGGTGCTCCTTGGCTGGGACACTGAAGGCATGAGCTATACCTTGTTTTACAGGAGACACACACCCAGTCTGAAAGGCTAACTTTCTCCAGACTCCATGCTAACCCATCATCTTGCTGAGAGTTCCGATCAACTCCTCAGGTACAAGCAGATAGCACCACACCCTCCAACGTTAGCTCCCCTTTAAAGGGGGTAAGCACTATTATCCAGCCAGCTACAATGGGAAGAATAGTCTGAGAGGCACCCAGTCCTGATGGGTCAGAAGGTGGCAAGGTAAACACAGAGGAGCCACAGTCACATCCCAGGGTGACCATTGGGTTCTGTTTACTTGTGGATTCCCTGTGTGTATCCCCTAAGCAACTCTGGGCAATTCCAACTCCAACTCAAATGGAATTGCATATGGCATGCTCCACAAAGTCCTTCACCTGGCATCCTACACATAGCCGTGTGAGGCCAAACAGAACTGCTCTTCTGCTCTGACTTTGTACTTCTTTACAGCCTTTTGCACTTCGCGGAAGTGTCGCTGTTACCTGTTAAGAAAAAGAAAACCTTATGAAACTGAGTCCATAGTTGAACATAGAAGCTGTGTGTAGCTCATCAAATAGTGTCTTTTTGTTAGGTTTGGTTTTTTCTAAATGCATAAAGCTTTTCCACTGTGCCTAGATAATAACTCTGTATAATCCATTTTTTAAAACCACAATGTTTGTCCAAAAAGAGTTTCCAGTCCAAAGCAAGTAAATGGAATGCGCACAAACAAAAGCAACTGCGCAGAGCCAGCCAGGACTAGCACAATTCAGACTGGGGGAGGGGGACATCTACTACTCATAAAAACCGCAATACTCCTGTAAGGAGCTTTCCAATAGCACCATTCTGCTTGCATTCTTGAAGGTGATAAAGGAGCGGTGGTCATCTCTATTTCCAGACTCAGCTCAGCCCAGAGACCCGCGCAAGGTCATGATCGCTGACAGAGAGAGCACAGGACTTTGCCAAGAAAGTGCAAGTCATCAAGATCTCGGTGCCCGATTTTTTAGCACAATTGTTGGTCATTAACACTGATGAAGATGTATATTTATAAGTGGTCCTTACCTTTGATTCCATCTGGCCCTGGGTAGGACAAAATTGATATATGTACCATTACCCTTCTGATGGCATTTTTACTTTCTCTAATGGGTGATCCAGGGCAGATGAGTCTAAAAGGGCTGCTTACAGAAATCAGAAAGACCAACGAGAATGGTCTTTCTACCTTCCCTTCCCAGAGTGGCGGATCTGTTTCCCCTCTGCCATGACCCCTCCTCACTAAAAAACCCTGCTATGTATGTGGCAACAACACATAAGCAGTTTCCATAAATTTGAGTTTAAAGGGGATAAAAACTCTGTGTTAAATTGTGAGGTTAAATCATTCTTTACAAGGCATTTTTACAGTTTCAAACCATTTTCCCAACTATAGCTGCTTAGGAAAATTAATTACCACTGCAGTAGTTCATCGGTGACTCATGTAAACAAGGTTCTTACTCAAAACAAACATGACCGTGCTCCAAATGTGTGCTCACATATTTGAAAACATTGGAAAAGGCTTGTAATTGTAGAGAAATATATTCTTGCTAACTTTGATGATTGTCTCATTCTATTCTAGAAAAAGATATAGCTCATCTTCTATTGATGTACATGGTAATTCATCACACTTGCCAGTGTGGTGCTAGCTAAGGTACCTAAGGACCTGTTAGAAGTTCAAGTGGACAAGGGACAGTTAGTTATTAACTTAGTAAAATCAGTTTTAATATTTTAAATTGTATAGCATATAATATCTTAACTATAGTAATATACAATATATAAGATACAATGTATTGGTATACTAAATATTATATTAATGTAATACAACAATATGATGTTATATGTTAATATATTAAATATATATAATTAAGAAGACAAATGGGCTGTTTCATCTTTTTAGTGTTTTTAAATTGAAATAGAATTACATCACTTTGCCCCTCCCTTTCATCTCTTCAGCCCCTCCCAGACCTACCTCAAACTTCCCCTGACTCTCAAATTAATAGCCTCTCCTTCTGATTATTATTCTTACATACCTGTGTTGTGCACAATATAATTTTCAAAAGTTCAAGCACACTCATGGTATGTAAGCACAACAAAAGTTGCCTACATTATATCCAGTCATCCTAGTTCCAAAAATATATTGTTTCCCTTTGTAAACAAATGGTTCAACTAAAAAATACAATGTGAGTTGAAGACAATGCATTCATCAAGACTACTGCAAGCAAATGTTTCTATTCCTCCCATGTTTAAGTATGATAGATGAAAATTCTATTTGAATGGTGCAAATTGGTTTCTTATGTGATTTAAATTTCTCCCCAAAGACTCATATTTAATGTCCACTCGAAAGTTGTAAGACACTAAAATGTTTTGCAAAGCAAGTTTTTGTGAGGAACATAATTGGTTGGGTAGGCTCAAGTATTGTTATTGAGGGTGGAAAAAAGTATATTAGAAATCAGAATATTTGAAAACAGGCCTTAGCCCAGGGCAAATGTCCTGTGGCCTCTGGACCACTGCAGAGAATAATGTTACATATATGGACATATATTTGTGTGACACTAGGGAATACATTGGTTAGAGACACATCAAAAGAAGGCTGCAAGCCAGGCACAGTGGTGCATACCTGTACTCCCAGTACTCTGGGAGGCAGAGGCAGGTGGATCTCTGTTAGTTCAAGGCCAGCCTGTTCACAAAGTAAGTCAACACAGATAAGCTACACAGAGAAATCTTGTCTTGAAAAAGGAGGAGGAGGAGGTTCAAATCCAAAGCGAAAGCCACCTAAATATCCACCAACAGAAAACTGAACTATGGACAGTGGAATACAAAGTCTCAGCAACAAAGCATGGGCTGTTATTATCCTTGCAGTGTCGATGAACATCATGATCACAATACTGAACAAAAGAACCCAGATGTTCAAGGAGCACAGGCCACCATTTCACTTCTTTGTACTTGTAAAGAAAACAAACGAACAAACAAACTATGTCCATAGTGTTCGAAGTTAGGATAGCAGAAACCTGTGGGGGAGGAAAGCAGTGAATAGAAAGGAGCCCAAGGAGCCTAGGGATATGCTTTCTGTATGTAAGTTATACTTCCATTAAAACTGAGTTAAAATAGATTTTTTTAAATCCTAAGCATTATATGTAGTTCAGGGTGTCTTTCACACACTCTACTGAGAAGCAGGGACCTCGGTGTCCTTTGGAGACTAACATTAAGGAGCTCTTACCTTTCTAAGAAGAATCTTCAGTGTCTCAGACAGCTGTGGTGAGCAAAACTTCACTCTTAAAAAAGTGGGAGGGGGTAGCTTGTGGCCTCTCTGAGCCAAGTAACCCCTAAGATGCTTTCAGGTCTGCCATAATCCAGTCAAGCAGACTGGGATTCTAGAAGGGCTGCCCATAGTTCTAGCCAGATGAACCACTTGCCAAAAATGTGAATTGCCTCACTTCCTAGAAGCAATGATGCTGGTTTGGAGAGTGTGATGTTCTAAAGAACAGATGCATTCTGCGATCTGCCTATGAGCACCCTCAAAGGAAAGTGGGTATGGCAAAATGACTTCACAGAGTTAAGATGGGAAACCAAATAAGGTCTGAGCTTTATTCAAGAAGTGCGGCACAGGCGATACAGCTTGGCATGATGGCCAAAGCTCTGCCACTGTAACTGTGCTATTGCTCTGCTGGACTATCATACCTCCCTGGGAAGAAAGGCAAGGGAGGTTCACATTTGAGAAAACAAGCCTAGTGCTGAACTTGGATGAAACAAGAAGAGATGTGAACATTACCCCAACTCTGGCTCCCCTGTCCCTTATGGCAATTATCTTACCTTATTAGAAAAAGAGTATGTCTTACAGATATACTTTGGACAAAGGGTTCATAGCGTCTTCCCCAAGAGGAAGTAAGGCAGGTTGATGGTTGTGAGGGAATTCAGGATTCTCTTACCTCTCTGTCCCACTGAGAAACATCATTACCAAACCTGGTAGTGTTCACTACAGTCACAACCCTGGGGTCTAGGAAGAGTTTGGTTAGCTATTATCTTCAGTTCTCCTAACACTTTCACTTACTTGTGACTGCAAAATGTTTGCCAACTGAAATTGCCCTTATCATTCTTCAAATACTCAGAGGAACAGAACAAAGACTGACCAGGTATTGCTTTCAGAAGCCTAAGTGACTGAGCACAAAAGCCTGCCCTGTCTTCTGGGGCCTTCTTTCCCATCTCTATGGACAAGCCCTCCTTGCTCATGGCCTCTGCCAGTGGTGGGGTGGTCATAGACATCTCCAGAGTCAAGGAGAGGGTGGGTAGCTCTCTTCACAACCTGTCATTTTGAAATAGTGTCCTCTATCTGCTCCCTAGGTCTCCTCCAGGGTTTCTGATGTTTTTCTTGTTGTGTTTGTTTGTTTTTTTTAAACCTTCTGGTATTTCACTTTTCTCCAATTTCTTCAAGATATTCTTTGAGAATATCAATTCCCTTGATAAATCTAAACTTGGAGGATGTGATCAAAGCCCATTCATGATAGAGATAAATTTTGCTGTGTGCTTTTATTATTTGGACATTGAGGACAGAAGAGTTGGGTCCGCTGACACCCCAAGAGAAGACACTTCATACTTGACTGACAAAAGCTACCAGAAGCTACAGCCCACAAAAGGCCAAGGAGAGATAAAGCATCACCAAGACAACAAGCCAAACCAAGGGGAAGGTAAAATGTGATTCCACCCCAAAGGGCAATTACCTTCACATTTTAAGGAGCACATCAGGAGTGACAGGGTGCCACCTCTGTAGGCCAGGCCCTTCATGCACTCCTAGCAAGGCCAACTCAGTGTTAAGGAAATGAGAGTTTCTTTTAGTCAAGCATGTAATCATATATTTCCAGATGAGAGGCACAAAAAAAATCATTAAAGCTTTGGGAAATTGGATCTATAGAGAGGGAGTAATGGAACTGGCCTTCCATGTCCTCGAGAAGACAAGACTGGGAAGGGGAGAAGGCTCCAACCACTATGTGAGTGAAGGGAGGCAGGTGGCCAGAGAGTCCGAGAGTTAACTTCAGGCAAAAGCGAGCTCATTAAAGAATATTAAAAGTAGACTACATGTTTTTGTTTGTTTGTTTGTTTTTTCACCATAGCTGTGATCAAATATCTGACCAGAAGCAATTTAAGAGAAGGAGAATGTATGTTGGCTGACAGTTTCAGGGTACAGTCCATCTGTTGAGGAAGGCATGGCAGTAAGAGCTTACAGCTGTGGTGACAGGAGCTTGGCCACATCTGGATGGATCAGTAAGCAGAGAAAGGGAAATACGAGTTCTGCTGGCTTCCTCTTTTCCCGTTTGTATTGCGGCCAGGACCCCAGTCCATGGGATGCTCCCAAACACACCTGGCAGCCTCTCCTTTCCTTGGTTAAATTGCTCTGGAAACATTCTTTCTCTTTCTTTCTCACACATACCCAGAGATGTCTCTTCAAGATGATGGAAACCCCGCTTGTGTTCACAACAACACTAAGTATCACACTTATTATTTAAACAAGATTTTTCAAACGTTTGAGTCAGTTTGCCCCAAGATCCTGAGAGCCATCCTCCATGAGAAGTCTTGAGTTTGTCTGTGGGAACTTTGAAACAAAGTTACTCTTCCTTTCAGGTTTGGCTCATTAGCAACAAAAAGCACTTTAAAAGGACTCCAATGGATGATTTCAGGATTAGAGCCTTGAGCACCATGAGAGCCAGAAAGATGACAGCAGTATGATGAGAAATAGCAGCTGTCAGCCAGCTTACTTGGTGACCACCTAGATGCTGTCATAGGCCTACATCATCTTCCCAAAGAACAGGTCGGCCTTGAGTCCATCCACTCCATAAAATAAGTGACCTTCTTGTTTCCATAAATGAGATCACCTTTGTTCAGCCACCTTGGAGCTATCTCACACTCATCTATCTCCATTGCTCCTCTGGCAGACTGCAACCTGCCATTCCTTATCAATTTCCTCCTTGCCATTCCCAGAGGGGGGGATCCTAGTTCATTAGCATAGATCAATGTAAAAAAATAACAACTAATAAGACTTTCAAACTCTCACCTTCTAGGTTCAAGGTCACTCTCAATGCTTTTCACCTGCACAGAAATCATCAAAGGAACTTGTTTTGAAAACAACTTCAAAGGCCTAATCTCGTGACTCAATATTCAGAGTTGGGACTTAGGAGTCTGAATTTTTAACAAGCTCTCCATGTATGAGGCTTGTAGTCTCCTAAGTATCAAAAATCATTTTCTATCAGTTGAGTCCACTAGTTCAGGTCATTTACTTACTTTTTTAACAGTACATGACAAGAACAGTTGCTCTTTTCACTTATCTAGTCTATTTAGTAAAAAGTCTTAAATGGGTTTATTAATATAAAAAGTGTAATTAAAATACGATGTGGTCCTCTTCTTCCCAGACACCATGGGAGCCATGGGTTACCATGCAGACATGGCCAAGTCAAAGAACCACACCACACACAACCAGTCTGCAAATGGCACAGAAATGGCATAAAAAAAAGCTCCGGTCACAAAGACTTGGGTCTTAAGGGGGCAGACCCCAAGTTCCTGAGGAACATGTGCTTTGCCAAGAAGCACAACAAGGAAGGCCTAAAGAAGATGCAGGCAAATAACACAATGGCAATGAGTGCGCAAGCAGAGGACATCAAGGCCCTTGTGAAGCCTGTGGCTGTTAAGCCCTAGATGCCAAAGGGCCCCAGCTACAAACTCAGCCATCTGGCTTTCATCGCTCACCCCAAGCTTGGGAAGAGGATGAGAAGCTACATTGCCAAGGGTCATAGGATCTGCCAACCAAAGCCCAAGGTTCAAACCAAGGCAGAGGCTGTAGCTCCAGCTAAGGCCAAGGCTTCAGCTCCAGCTCAGGCTCCCAAAGGTGCCTAGGCCTTTGCGAAAGCCCCATAGGAAAGGCTTCTGCCAATGTGAAGACAAACAGACTGGTGTGACATACCCATCTACACACTATTTACAGATGACCAATGTCCTATGCTGTTTTTACAAATAAACCCAAGGCAAGATCTGTTTAAAAAAAAAATATGATGTGTTTTGTATAATGAATGGGCTACTATATAGCCATGAAAAGAACCAGCTACTGTTATACATATCAGCCTGGGTAGTGGATAAAGATGAGTGACAAGAACTAGACATAAAAGTATATGCTGTGTGGCTTGTTTACACAAAGTTTAAGAACAGGCTACAATGTGGTGATAGATGTGAGAATTACAGTAGTGTATAGGGGTGACTGGGTAAATGTCGGGGTGCTGAATTGTTCCATAGTTTAATCTAGACATGTTTAAATGTGTGTTAAGACATGTACACTTTATAGTATATACAACTGTACATAGGTTATAATCTCGGCTTCCACATGGAGAGAAGAAAAAGAAAGGGGGAGGAAGTGAGAAGGGAGAGAGAAAAAGGAGGAAGGGAGGCAAAGAAAATGTGGAGTGATCATCTTTTATGGGTCCAAGCTTCTTTGCTTGCCTTTGAGTGTCTTCCACTATCAATAACCTAACTTTTAAAGTAAAGTCCAGTCATTTCTCCAACCAGATGTGTGTCTACTCACTTGTGTGTGATTTCATTGAACATAATTCATGGTTTAGTTTCTTCTTCTTCTTCTTCTTCTTCTTCTTCTTCTTCTTCTTCTTCTTCTTCTTCTTTTTCTCCTTCTTCTTCTTCTACAGTCATGTCTCAGCCATCTAGAATAGAATTCTCTCTGCACCCAAACTTTCATCAGACTTGAATGTCCAACTTTGTTCCTAGAGATCTCTTTTCTTGGTCATTGTTAGTTCATAAGAGATGTTGAAGTCTTAACTTCCTGGCATGTCATCTGGAAGGAGGTCTTTGAAAATGTCATTGGTTAATTGGGGTGCTAATGAATCCATATTAGGTGGGTCCCAAACTTAATGACTGGTGTCTTAAAAGAAGATGCACAAGCACACAGACAGGAAATTTTCATGTAAAGAAACAGAGATTGGACTGATGTCTACAAGTCAAGGAACAAACAAGCAAACCACTAGAAGCCAAGAGAGAGAAGCAAAGATCCCCTTAGAGCCATATGGTGAAAAATGGTAAGACCTTGATTTTAGATTTCTAGGCTTTAGAACTGTGAAAGAATATGTTTCTTTGTTCTAAACTGTCTAATTTACAGTAATTTCTTACAATAGACCTGGGAAAATAATGTACTAATCTTATCCACAGTCACCTCATAATTCTTGCCCTCTAGTTCTAAATTCTAAACAGAATTCTTGATGCTTGTGGTAGCCAATCTTCTACATTGTTCACACAAATCCTAACCATATTGATAGGATGTTATTGTACATTTCCCTCCCATCTTGGCAGGGCTGACCTATGTCACAAACAGTATACTGTGAAAATGATGTGTTATTTCTAAGTATAGGTAAGGAACATCAAAGATTTTGTCTTGCTGCTTCATGGAAACCTATGTCGTGTCCCTAGCACACTTAGAAAGTCCTGTGCCATTCACCTACCAACAGTCATCATAAACCTATCACCCATCAGGTATGGTAGCACACACCTGTAATCAGCACTCGATAATCTTGAGTTAATAAGATCACAAGTTCAAGACCAACCTAGGTTACAGAGTGAGCCCCTGCCTTGACAAAACAAAAATTAACTAACTAATTAATTAATATAAGTCAAACTCATCATTATGTCAGTGAGCCAATTTCAACCCAGCCAACGCTGTTGATAACTAGAATCCTGGGTAAGATCTTGCTGCTTCAGCCTGTAAAATCTTAAACTATTCTCGGACCCCAATGAACAAAAATAATATGAGATAATTATGAAGATCTGTTCTAAAATACTACATTATGGCTTGTTGTTTTTGTTTTTCAGCAATATATAAAGGATAGAACCCCTATCGATCCATCTTCTCTTTTATCTTATCTTTTCTCTGTAAGTTCTGGACTACTCACTAGATCATAATGCATTTTAATTTGGAATCAAGGATTGTTTGTGTCTGCACCCTTATGCACCATGTCTTCTGAATACATGAGAATGAACAGGTGTGGGCAGTAAAGCTGGTTAGACAGGCCTGCAGCACACCATGGAGAACCGGTGAGCACACCCCTCATTTAGAGATCATTCATGAACTCCTCTCATAGTGAAACACCCGAGGAAGGCTGAATTCAAAACTATTTAGAAACCCTCCTTCTTCCCCTCCCACCCACTTCCCTGCCTCTCTGGTGTTGTTGGCTTCTGAAATGTAGGTCACCTCCAGTGGCATGACCTAATTAGAAGATGTAATTTAACAGGGGGGAAAAATAATAAAAGAAATCCTTTGGGATAGCAGGTTTGAAACAAAGAAAAGTGGTTCATCCTTTCTTTTTCTTTTTTCTTTTTTTTTTTTTTTTTGTTTTGGCAATAGCCTCCCGACTTGAGCTACCTTCATCCAAGCCCCAGGCTACGTAGTTTTCAAAGCACAAAGCAGAAAGATAGAAGTGTGTTCAGAGCATCTGGAAATGATGAATTTCTAATGACCACAGAATGGGAAGGAGCAGCCTTTACCTCACTAAAAAGGCTCCGTGGGGCTGCTGCTTGGCAGCACAGCAGAGAGACTTTGGAGAAAGCACTATTGCTGATGGAAAAGCATCACACACTTTAAGGACCGGAAGAGATCTTCTGACTCCTCTAACCCAAGCCCTCCGGAAGTGTCATGACACCTGTTGCATTTGCAGCACGATAACACTCCCTAAGTAATGCATCTGAACAATATAAACAACAGAGGTCTGCTTGTTTTTCTTCCCATGTTTGGCACTTAAGTTTTTAAGAAAAGAAAATGGGTAAGCAAGCTAAACAGATTTTAAAGGTTCATTACAAAATTAAGTTCCGGGGATGTCATTGGGCCAGGTTGGATGGGGTCCAGCTCCTTCACCTCTTCCTCTCAGGGACATGATGCTTGGTTCCTGTAAAATGTGCTTAAGTGCTTTCTGAATCACCCTAGAAACACTTGACTACACTGATCATAATTGAATCCATTATTAATTCTTTCTTTGAAACCTGATATTCCATGTTTATCACTAAGCAGCCAACAAAATTCAAAAGTGTAGAGTATGCACAACCTAGTGGCTGACATTTATTAAGAAGAAACCTATTACACTATTCCACAGAGATACAGAAAGTCAAGGTAACTTATCTAATAATCAAATAGCTGGTGAGAAATGTTCTAATCTGCTTTCTATTGCCATGACCAAAAGTAACTTGGACAAGAAAGGATTTATTTTGCTATAAATGTCCAGAACAGAACCCATCATTTGGGGAAGTCAAGGAAGGAACTTTTAAAAAAGTAGAGGCAGGGGCCATGGAAGGGCTGCTTACTGGCTTGCTCTTTCTTCATGGTTTGCTCAGCCTGCTTTCTTATACAACCTAGGACTACCTGCCTAGGCATGCCATGACCCACAGTGGGTAGGCTCTCTCTTATCAATCAGCTATCAATAATGCCACACAAATATGCCCACAGGCCAATCTGATGGAGGTAATTCCTCAATGGAAATTCTCTTTTGAGTCGGGGGGGAGGGGACGGAGAGATGTGCCTAGGTTTGTGTCAGGCTGACAAAAATTAACCAGAGAGTAAAGGCAAGAAGCAAATTCAAGAAAGCTGACTACAGAAATGGCGCTCTTCACTTCCCTGCATGACCTTAAATGAATTACAAATCTGCAGTTCCTATCCTTGAGATCAGTGGGCATTTAAACACACCGTAGACAGCAGAGCCATTTCTTACCAGGAGTAATTTCTCAGCATGAGGGTAGGGCCCTGGCCATATTCTGTCTTCTTTTCATTCCATTATTCCCACGGGAGATGTCATGCTACTGCTGATACCCCTAGTTCATGCCCCGGCAACTCTCTGAGCTGTGCCTTCCTGACACCCAGCTCCCATTAAGAATCACCACTCAAAACTTGAGGGATTCTACTCCCATCATGAGAAGCTCTGCAGAATGACTCCACAGTGGAGCTTAGGTGTCTGGAAAGAACTCTAGTGTTGCACAGTAAAGGAAAAAACAATTTGTTCATGGAAGTCTGCTAAAGCTAAGGAGCAAATGCAACAGTTGTTGGCACTTCAGCTGGCAGCCCCCTTCTCCCTCTGTTACATCCAGATCAGTAAGGTAGAGATGCCACTCCAAACTGCTGCATGAGCTCACATCTCCTTCTCCTTCAAACTACCAGAGTACCACCTCCCCAGGAGGGCCAGGACATCAGAATTTACTACCATTTCCCAAGTATCCTATAGCTGAGGCTGAGTTCTGATTAAGTACAGGCAAGAGGTGGGTGTTCTTGTCTCCTGTCCAGTCAGCACTACCATCTGGGTGATGCCAACAGAGTCAGGCTGAGGAGACATGACGCTGCCACTCTCCCAATCCGCTGAGCATTCGGCCTCTTAAGGTGAGGGTTCACTCACAGAGAAACACACCCATTATTGTTGCCCTAAGCAACAGAACTGAGACCCCAAAATCTCACCAGGAGAAAGAACAAGCCATGAAACATAAAAAGCTTCCTCCCCAGAGAAATATACTTTATTTACAATAGGATTTGAAGGAGGTCGGATTTGAAGGAACTTTCACAGTTAGGAGAGTGATAGTCATAGGAGATACAGACCAAGCTGTAGGACAGCTACCTTACTGTAGAGAAGTGAGGAAGGAAGATCTTCCCCTCCTGAGATAGAAACAAATTGCAAACACCTATCTCCAGAACTCTCTCTTCAAAGGAACCTAAATCTATTGAATTCATTTGTGAAGCAGTTTATGCTCAGGGCATTGCCGAAAACACCAGAGCAGTTGGCTGGCAATTAGTTGTGTTTAACAGATGACTGTGGCCAAGAAAAGATAAACAATCAAAAAGGCACAACCAAAAGCAGTCATTTCAAGGTGATAGTGGCATACCAAGCAATGTATCCTTGTGCAGCTGCAAAAGCAACTGTGCATAGGAAGAAAGCTGAGACAGAGGAGAACAGTTTTCACTAAGATGACCTAGCAAATCGCAAAGAGAACGAAAAAGCAGAAAATAATGGCAGTCCCTCAAGAGATGAGTTTTAAGCACTACTTCAACATACTATCTATAAAGTGTATCATTTCTCACGGGGGGGGGGGGAGATACCCAAAAAGTCACAGAAAAATGTCCTGGAAAAAATACACAGTAGAATTGACTGTAAGAGAGCCCTGATGTCATATCTAATGGACACAGATTTCTAGTAGTAATTATCAATATGCCAGAAGTGCTAAACAAAACCATGGCTAAAATAACCAAGGTGAGTGCGATGACAATGTTGCATCAAACAGAGAACCTCCTTTGTACAGAAAGCACCATATATATGTGTGTGGGGTGTGTGTGTGTGTGTGTGTGTGTGTCTGTATACATATACATACACATACATAGAAATCCTAAGTGAAGTAAAAATTACTAGAGGTTCCACAGTAGACTTGAACTGACAGAAAAAAATGAATATCAAACATATGTGATTAATAGAGTATATACAATCCAAAGAAATAGAGCCTCAGAGAAACATAGAACAGCATACTATTACTCTAAGGGCAGAAGTTCTCAACCTGTGGGTCATGACCTCTTTGGGGAGCCAAACAACCCTTTACAGGGGTCTCCTAAGACCATCAGAAAACACAGATATTTGCTTTATGAGTCATAATGGTAGCAAAATTCCAGTTATGAAGTAGCAATGAAAATAATTTATGGTTGAGGTCACCACAACATGAGGAACTGCATTAAAGGGTCACAGCATTAGGAAGGTTGAGAACTACTGTCTTAAGAGCACCAACACATGCTAATAGAAGTCAAGAAAAAGAAGAAATTAAAGCAAGAGAAACAAATCTGAAAAATAATGGCCAAAAAACCACTGATCTACAAATCTAGAAAGGTCAGTGAACTCAAAGGAAGTTCTCCTTGGAGAACAGAGAAACCCACACACCTAATAAAAATAACAAAAGCTAAAGAGAAAACCGCAATAAAATTATAGAAGAATTCTCAGCAAAGGAGGCAAGAAGACAGGGAGTTATTACTTAAACGGTCAAAGCAACCAGGAATCCAAGCTGGCTGTCCAAATTGAAGGCAAAATAAAAGTCATTCCCAAGTAAATAGAAGAGAGATTTTGTTTCTAGCTGTCTTTCTCTAAAGTATTACCGCTAGCGCTGAAGGAAGTTTTTCGGGCTAAGAGCAAGTAACCAAAGACAGTGGTTCAAATACACACTAAGAGATAAACAGCACTGAAAGCAATTATAAAAGGCATTATAAATGTATCCTTCTTTCTTCTCTTAATTGATTTGAAGCATAGTTACATAGAAAAATATGTACATAAGATATTATGGAACTTATAACACTGAGAAAAGTCATCACTTGGATTTTCACACTGGGCTAAAATAAAAGCACAAAGTCCAACTGTATGCTCTCTATAGAAGACCCATATTAAATCAAATATTAAAATATATTGAGAGGCAAAAAAAATCATAAAACAGCAACCACGAGAAAGCTGGTTATCTATGCTGGTTTAAGACAAATTGTTTTAAAACAAACAAACAAAAATGTTTCTAGAAATAGTAGAGGACATCTTGTAATGATGAAAGGATCCAGAGGCTGGGGAATGGTTCAGTCAGAAAATAAAGTGTTTGCTATACAAGCATAAGGAACTGACATTGGATCTCCAAAACCCACACCAAAAGTCTGACACAGCTGTGAGCCTCATACCCCAGCACTGGGGAGAGGCTGAGTCTAGCGGATCCTTGGAACTCACTGGGAAACCAGTATAGCCTGAAACAGGGAGCCTTAGGTTCAGAGAGAAATTGCATCTCAATAAATAAACAGATGTAGATAGATAGATGATAGATAGATAGATAGATAGATAATAAATGACATGGAAAATGACAGAGGAAGACATCCAAAATCAACCTCTGGCTTCTACATTGGCATGCACAGAAGAGAACATGTGCTTGCACACATACACACACATATTTTTTCTTTTTAACTAAAAATAAAAAATAAAAAAATCCATCTATCAGTAATACTTACAGAAAATCACCAAGCTGCACGAAAACAAACTGACAGAAATGAAGGAAGAAATAATCATTCAACAACAGTAATAAGGAACTAAAGGACCTCACTTTTAATAATACTTTTAATAATGGGTAGAAATCCAGGGGAAGATCAACAAAAAAGTAAAAGTTTTTAACGACACAACAGACTAAGCAGACTGGCAGGTATTTGTGCACAAATCTACCCCCACCGAAATGCAGTTTCTTCTCATGTGCATATAGTTGTAAATTGCATCTTCATTAGCTTAGTTTTAAATTCAATTGTGTTCTACAAAACATCTAACCTATACTCTTCAGAACCATGACTTTAGCAAATAATAATAATAATAAAAAGTGACATCAAAGTCTGAGAAACTTTCACAACTCAGGGGTGTTTATGAAGCCTCTCTGGGTAACCCAGAGAGGCTTTTCCAAGAGGAAAGAGGCATTTGGGGAAAACCTAGAGAAACCTGTTGATTTTAGCCAATCATTGTATGCCAATTTGATGGTTCTTTATGTGCATACACAGCATATATGTTGTCAAGCAAGGAAACTGGGTGAGGGGTATACCGAAACTCTGTATCGTCTTTTTGAGTTATTTCCAAACCCAAAGGTACTTTTGAATGCCCGTTTAATTGTTTTGAAAAAAATCACAACCCTAAATCAGTGCTTGCCATCTTCTTTTTCAGGAGTCGGCTTTAGATTATCGAATTTGCCATGTCTCTCTGTTCGGTGAAAGATGGTTGGGGTGGATGCTGAGAAATGAGATGGGAAGAGGAGAAACAAGAAAGGTTGAGCCTTGCCGGCTAACCCTTGGGAGGTTTTAGAGAGGCCCCAGGGAGGGGCCTGGCTGGCTGATCGTACTGGTGTTGGGCATGGTAGGAAACACTTGACAGACAATTCTAAGTCACGATTCACCTTCCAGAACACCAAAGGAGATGCAGATGACTGTGGATTCCTGCCGTCCTGGTACTTCTCCAGGGACTAGTGTCCTGCAGGGCCTATGGGACGTGCGCGATGCTGCTTTAGGACACAGCCTTACAGGAATCGCTTATAAACACAGACTCCGTTGCCAAAACAAGCAAATGTTCAGGATGTAGGACTCATAAAAATAGCAAGATGAGCATCTGATCAGAATATAGAGAGGAAATCACTTAGCAGACATTTATTGGGCATTCACTACAAATCATGTCCTAAATCCACAGCTAGGGATAAGAGATAAATGTCTCTCTGCCTCCGGAAGAAACTCCCCATCAAGGTGTGGCTGTCTGGATGTGAGAGAGGAGGTGAGAGAGCAATGGTGAGCGAGAGAGGACTTAGAATGGAAACTGAAGATAAAACAACACAGGGCCAACAGCAGAGCCCTGTCTCCTGCCCCTTCTGGGAAAGCTCAGATGAAAAACCACCAAAGTGGGTGCTGATGCTGGAAAGGCAGAAGGTGAATGCCCAATCAACGCTCCCTGAGCACTCGCCTGAGTCATGCTGAGAACTGGACTGCGCTGTGTCATCCCATCACACCACTCCACAAAGAGATGTATTTTTCAGGCCCCACTTCCCAGGCTGTTAAATAACAGTTTAGAGAAGTTAAAATGACTTTTCCAAGAACACAGACGAGAAATATTGGCACAGGGGAATACATCCTCCAGATCCAAGGATCTAAACTCTACGAAGACGAGAGCTCAGAAACACGGATTATTTCCTCGTTTTAAAATGATGAGCGCAAAACAAATCAAGAACCAAGTTGTGCGTTCTTAAGTCCATCCTTACAAACAAGGTCAGTTTTAGGCAGAGGAAGGGCATGGATGGAAACAGAAAGAAGGGAAGATGGTAACTGCAAGTATGCCAGCTCCTTGGAACCCCTGCTGTTCTGCGCAGGGAAGGGGCTTCCGTTCCTAGTTAGCTTTTCCCATGCCAAGACTGTTGATCCAGGGTGACAGTGACATGGCAGAATGAATTAATAAATAAACATGTGCTCCAAGCCATTATTGCTTCAGAACAGCTTCTGCACCCAGCTAGTGTGCACTTCAGTATGAATGCGGGCGATGCGTAGAGCCAAGGAGGAAGGCAGGGAAAATGATGTCTAAATACTGCCAAGAGTTAAGGCAGTTTATTTGCTAGAACTGGGAGGTCTCAGCTCCCTTGGGAGAAGCCGTGTAGCTATATCGCCACACGGTACTTCCTGTGAGGGGCATGAATGAATGTTAATGGGTTCTGAACGTACTACGCACAGCATACTGTAGACGAAGCCGGTTTATAGCAATGCGTGGAAATGTCTTGGCCGTATTCCTGATTCCAAAAGGTATTTTAGCCAAAGCAGGAGTACATATGTCACCTAAGACACATCCCAAGAGCTCTCATTCACTTTGGTGCCCTTGAGACATTTGGAAACAATAGAGCCCCTCTCAATCCATATAGTAGTCAATCTCTAGACCTCAGATACCTCTGTTTTATTTCATTTCTCCATTCTGAGATAAAAGCTGGCTCTCTTCTTTGTTACATTTGCCTGTTGTTAATATGACTTCATATTCATTAAATTTGAATGTATGAATTTAAGAAATTATATATGGGGTGTGAATATCTTTTTATAGATGAAATCCACTTGAAGACTACTTACATTTTTTTTCATAAAAACTTCATGATAGATTTCCTTTCTTAAGTGAATCCTGAGTATGCATTCATTATGGTTCTGAATTTTTAAAAAAAAAAATGTAGCTGAGGCACGCATGTTGATAAATAATGAGCCATGGCCATGCTGAAATGGCAAAGTAGGAAAGATTAGGAGTTACAGGGAAGAAGGAACCAGGAAGCAGGTGTCGCTGTAGACGGCAACACTGACAGTTCTTGCCTATTCCTGAGTGTTCTTTCGCTCCAACGTTTTATGCTGTGTTCAGCTCTAGAAGAAAAAGCATACAACATTGGTGTTGGAAAACAACATTGCATTTTTTTTTTCAGATTCTCCTACTTTGCTTTGAAGAATCAAAAAATCTTAAATGTTGTAATTTATTCAAGACTCACAGAGCTCTGAAACTTTGAAGAACATTTCCATGTCCATAAACAGTTTCAAACTTGAGCTCAGGCTACAAACTAAACAAGGCCCAATCCACTGAGAACATGACATTGGTTCAAAATTTTCCTCGTATCCACAAAAGAAATAACATTGAATAAATAGTATTGCCTAGCCAGAATTTGGATGGATCAAGGGCAAATATGAGCCTTGTGATACTTAGAGGTCACAGAACTTGGAATTTTCTTCCAGGAAAATCAGACTAGAAGAGAGACACGAGATTGAGTATATAAGAAGGAACATGCACTTAGAATAAGAAAATGAAATCCAGTGCATTTGTAGTGAGCAAATATTGCATGCATTTTAAATCCAGCAATATGATATAATCATTTTGTGATTCAACTTCTGACACACCTCTATGATATCTGTCCCTTTCCACTTTGAGCTGGATGCCCTCATCACTTCTTCATGTGACAATGGTTATGTAATGGTTTTATGCAGGGAAAACAAAATGATAATTTGTCTTTGCTCCTAGGTGGTTGTTCAAACATTGCCTTTCATTATCTATAGCTTTAGAAAGGGCTTCCTTCAGCCTCAGAAATCATTAGAGGCATTGCCCTAGAAGCCTTTAGGATGGTTATCAAATCATAGAAGACATGTATCAAGCTTTTTCTCACATATATAAACACAAGTTTTGAAGACATTTTCTGTAAAGTAGCTTGTGGCTGTGCATATTTTAAAATCCACTTATTCCCTGTATACAAAGTACTACCATCTTCAGGCATTTTATTGATAGCCTATAAGAAAAACTCTCTACCTCCATAATCAAACAAGAGGCAACCTCAACCTTTCAAGGACACATTCTTTTCATGTCCCTTGGTGCCACTTTGTACACGACAGGAAGCCTTTGGAAGAAGGGAGACTCATCTATCCAAAGCCCATTCCCTGCTTCTTAATTTAACTCCAAATGCATAACACCATGGGATAGATACATGTTTAATCAGGTGTGATGGCACCCACCTTTCGCCCCAGCACTTGGAAGGCGGAGACCAGAGGATCCCTGAGGTCCTCACTCTACAGAGAAAGTAGGCTAGCTCACTCTACAGAGAAAGTTCCAGGATAGTCAAGGCTACACAGAGAAACCCTATCTCAAGAAACAAACAAACAAAACAATAAATAGCTGGAGAGTCAGACATATAGACAGAGATTTTGTTCAAACAGAGCCTACCTAGGTCTCTTCCTTCCATGGGCAAACACTGCTAAGCAGCAGACCTTGGATCCTTGGTTACAGAGCCTTGTAAACGAGAAACGTTTAAATGCTACAGTTCATTGACTTTGTAGTAAGTCCATCTCTTTGTGGCACTCAGAGACTCTTCAATAAAAACCCTCTCTACCTTTGGACCTGAAAGGAATTTGGTAGTTATCCCACTCACCCAAAGACTATTTCCTAAAAATCTTATCACTATACCAGCACAGCAAACGTACAGGGAAAGCCCTGAAAGAACTGAAAATTATGGAAACATGAATGTTTCT
This sequence comes from Pachyuromys duprasi, assembly GCA_028658305.1. Classification (NCBI taxonomy): domain Eukaryota; kingdom Metazoa; phylum Chordata; class Mammalia; order Rodentia; family Muridae; genus Pachyuromys; species Pachyuromys duprasi. Next base: position 44,227,299 of record CM053751.1, read on the forward strand.
GATGACAGTGGTATCACCCTGGATCATAATAAAATGTTTGCAAACATCACTCTGTTCTGGACCATCAGGGCCCAACCCTGGTGTCTCCAGGGGGACAGACCTGTGTAACTTTCCTGTTCCCAGAGGGCTGGACCAAGAACAAAATGCTAGTAAAAAACTTTAAAACTGTTTTTAGCTGCAGCCAGTGTTTGTCTGTTTCTGAGACTGTAATTTAATGTCACTATTTCTTCCTTCCCTTTGCTATCTCCAAACCCCTCCCACATACTCCTACCCACTTTCCTTCAAATTTATTAGTCACTGTTTTTTTTCTTCCTGTGTCAAATGTGGTGGGGAAGAGAGTGGTCAAGGTGGATTGACTATCCTAGCCTAAAATAAAAACAGAAAAAGAAATTAAGACAAAAATTCTGGGTGACTCATATACATGCAGAATTGACTCCCCAAATACACCTTCTTCATGCCAGCTCTCTAGATTGTCTGGACATGCTTCCCTCAGATGGCCTCTACCTGCAAGGTCATGGCCTTGGTCATACACGAGGTGAATCCTGATAAGAGCCCCCAGAGACAGCTGCAGAGGAGGCAGAGACTTCGTTCAGAGTCTTCCTCAGCACACACTCTGCCCTCTTCAGTCTTCAGAACTGGATCCCTTCCCAGACCCTCAGGGTTCCAGATATTTTTTATTCACATTCAGGGCAGGAAATAATAAGGTCTCTTGCCTTGAGGTATGTGTCCTTAAACAGAACAGAGCCTTGCACAAAAGATTGGAAACAACAAGGTTTAACAAAATGTCTTACACACTGAAGGTTTAAAGAAAAATGTCTAGGCTCTTTAAATAAGACATGACATTAATCCCTGACATCTCCACTGAATAGGCAGAAGTAAAGAAACTGGGTTGGGGGTCATTAGCCTACAATGGGTGTGGCCGGTTTGTAAGGTGAGCTGGCAGATCAGAGTAGGGACCAACAGCAGGCTGCTCCTGCCTTGCGGTCCATCTTGCTGGCTACACACCCACTCCCAATGGGAGGTTCCCAGCATCTCATTTTGTATTCCTTGCACTGTGAGCAGCAGTCAGCCCAGGGGAGTGAGGAGTTGGGAGGGGCACCTAGAAAGAGAAGGACACATTTAAAAGGAAAGATTTACGAGGCCATGAAGATGCTTCTCTCTGGCTCCTGAGTGCAGGAGTATGACTTATTTATTTTATTTTCATTTGTAACCAAAACCTTCTCTGGACTCCCATTGGCCCCAGCCGAGAAGGGAGAGAGGGCTGGCCCGTCAGGCGTTGAACACTGGGCCAACGGGAGATAGTGTGGCGTGATGCTGACGCAGCCCACTGACAAGCCAGACAGAGGCCCAGGGGAGCAGCTGGGAGCTGAGCCGCCAAAGCCAGGCAGGTAGCAAGCTGACAAGCTGGGGAATTGCGAAGAGGCACTGCCGGTGTGGGCAGGCTGGGGAGACAGGCAGAACAGAGGTGTGACTCTATTGCTCAAACGTAGCTGTTTATCCACTCTGCTTTGAGTCTCCAGCATCCCCTGCCGCATCAACCTCGCCCGTTTCCTCTCCCTCCCATTTCTACAAAGACAGACAAAGTCAGACCAAGAGGGCAGACAAATGAATTAGTGATATTAAAACATGACTTAATGGTCAACTGCCTTAGTGGACAGCGGCTGTTCTAGGGGCACCCTATTGGCTAGAGATGAGCTTCCGTTCCGGGAGACTGGCTGAGGCTGAGTGTTTGCATGGTGCTGGGTATGTCTATGCTCCTGGTTCAGAAAAACTACCAGTGGCCTAGAGAGTTGCCTGCTCCTCGTCCTAGCTCGCCCAAAAGCCTCCCATAGAAAGAGAGAGACGGATCCTCAGTCTGGAGCGCTCTTTCCATGATATGAAAACTGGGGTTGGAGAGAGCAAAGCCTTAGGTCCCTGAACAATCTCAGTCTTCTTCAGGAAACCCCAAAATTCACAGCGACATGACCCCTCAGAGCAGACTGTGGCACTTTTGTAAAAAGCCCTCCTGTGGGTGGGTGGGGGAACAAAACCAACTATTTAAGACAAAAGCAAGAAAAACAACACAAAACTTTCCTGCTGGGTGCCCTTACCCACCATGCCCTCAGAACTTTTCAGAAAGGTGGGCATAGCCAACTACCCTCTTCCTTGATAGTGTTACACACAACAGGCTTACAGAACACAGAGCAGGTTAAATGACAGGACAGATGGGGCTATCACAATGACAGGAGCATCCAGACTGATTTGGTCCAGAGTGAAATTCAGAAGCCCCACAGTTACATCCTTCCTGGTGCCTAAGACCCTTCAGCTCCACCTAGCTATCCAAATCTGAGGGACAGGTTATGTCATGTCCTATCTATGCATGGAACAACAAAGGTCCTATAGTCTGTCTGGGATGATGGCTGTGCTTGGAGACACCATGTCACATTACCTAAGGACCTTATATCATGAAATGCTATTAGTAAGCTTGTGTGGCACTTCACATAAGCTTGGAGTGGCTCTAGCAGCCAATCTGCAGGTCTGAGAAACCGCATGTCTATCTAAAACCGTTCAGCTTAGGAAGTCCCTACCAGGGCTGAGGACATATGAGAAACTGCAGAGGGTAGAGAATCCTGAGAGGAAGGCAGAATGTGACACAGCACAAAAAAGCAACTTGGACACTGTGAAGGCCCAGACCGTATGTCTCTGTACTTTTGTGTGTTAAGTTCTCAACTAGTGTACCCATCAGAAGAGTTCTTCTTTGTTTCTCATTATCTTTGGACAGAGCCCCTTTGAAATAAGCCATGTTCTCACCTCATGAAAACCCTTCTACCCCAAATTGGATACCTGGATGTGTTTTGTTACAGTGGAATTTTTTTTCTTGCTGTGTTTAGTTTATATTCCTGAAAGGAAGCACCAAACACCAACAGTCCCCACTGGAAATTCTGTCCAAGTTAACCCCTTACATCTCAATTCTCCTTCTGTCATTCATTCCCGCAGAATCACTCTCTCTGTCTGTGTTTGTAAATTGTCTACACAGTGGTCGGTTTTAATACACCTCCAATGAGCCATTAACTGTTATTACCATGGGGTCTGTGGAGCAGCCAGCACAGACTGCCCATCCCAAAGCCAACACAAGCAATTATGTAGCTTGCTAACATGCAGCCCCCTCGTCAGACTTTATGTGCAGATCAAAACCTGTGCTACCCGGATCAATCCAAATCGGGGTCGCCTGAGATGGGGTCAGCCTGAATTGAGGAACCTCATGATTTGGATTTTGATTGCATTCTTGGGACCCATCAAATAAAATGCCTGATTCTCTCCCCTCCTCATTTCTCTCTCTCTCTCTCTCTCTCTCTCTCTCTCCCTCTCTCTCTCTCTCTCTCTCTCTCTCTCTCTCTCTCTCTCCTACTCTCTTTTGTGCGCACTCTCTCTCTCCTCAGTCACGCACACACACACATGTATATACCATATGTATAATATATTAATTGACTGACTAAATATAGTCTGCTTAAGGTTGTCTCTAAGAAATTAAAATTAAAGCCCAGGCCATGGGACCAAAGGGCCCAGGCATCAGGCTTCTCATCCACTAGCTAGCGTGAGACTGGACAGTTGATACTGGCTCTCTGTACCACTCTCACATTCCTGTCTTTACGTGTACATGGAGAAAATAGCTACCTCACGGGCCTCTTATGAGACTTAAATGCTGCCTACACTGTAGTCTCTCTTCACCTAGCCATAAACAGGAGATTAAAACTACTTGAGTGTGCTACTATCCAGCTATCCAAACTTGGAGAAGGATCTCCTTAGCCATCATGTACTTTCTCTGGTTCACCAGACCCAGATTCACACTAGTGTAAAATGTAGTCTACAACATGTCTTTAAAGCTTCACATAGCTAAAGGAAATCTCATACTAGGAAGGACATTTGTTGTTTTGGGGTTTTTTTGTTGTTTTTTTTTTGTTTTTTTTTTGTTTTTTGCCATTCTGTGACACACTGTGTTTTTAAACACGTTAGTGTCAATTGATTTAAGTATTCTGTTGAACAATTTTACTGTTCTTGTGCCCAAAGGCTTTTTAAAGCAAAGACCAATTTTTTAAATAAAATAGATAAATGGATGGTTGACGCAGCTGAAATAACAGCAGCATAGGCAATAGGGCTCAGCCTCACAGATTGCTATTTAACTGTTTGCCTGATAGCCCAGGGTTTTCCTAACAGCTGGGGAGAGAGGCAGTGGGCGGTTCAGCTCTACTGTCCGAAGCCATCTCCCATGGCGTTAGACAGGCTCAAAACCAGGTCTGCAAATACAGTGCCCGCTCAGGGCATATCGGAGTCTGCCCATCCTGCCGATGACTGACCATCTACCCTTAGCAAGCTCTCGTGTTTATCTGATGTCCCATGTGCCTCCCGTCAACAGCAGACCAACGGCTAGTAAGCCGTCTGCTCAGACTGTCCCTGCAAACTGATGCATACAACTACTGGCATCCTGCAGGTCATCTTTTTTTTTTAATTTATTTATTTTTATATCAATCACAGGTTAGGTACTTTGCATCCCAGGCATAACCTTCCTCCCTCATTCCCTCCCACCCTCCCACTCCCTCCCTCATCTCCCTCCTTCCTGCCCC